>SJYQ01005982.1:527637-550826 GCA_006410935.1 Redunca redunca | reverse complement strand
GTAATGTCTCTGCTTTTGAATATACTATCTAGGTTGGTCATAACTTTTCTTCCAAGGAGTAAGCATCTTTTAATTTCATGGCTGCAGTCACCATCTGCAGTGATTTTGGAGCCCAAAAAAATAAAGTCTGACACTGTTTCCACTGTTTCTCCATCTATTTCTCATGAAGTGATGGGACCAGATGCCATGATCTTCATTTTCAGAATGTTGAGCTTTAAGCCAACTTTTTCGCTCTCCTCTTTCACATTCATCAAGAGGCTTTTTAGCTCCTCTTCACTTTCTGCCATAAGGGTGGTGTCATCTGCATATCTGAGGTTATTCATATTCCTCCCAGCAATCTTGGTTCCAACTTGTGTTTCTTCCAGTCCAGCGTTTCTCATGATGTACTCTGCATAGAAGTTAAATAAGCAGGGTGACAGTATACAGCCTTGACATACTCCTTTTCCTATTTGGAACCAGTCTGTTGTTCCATGTCCAGTTCTAACTGTTGCTTCCTGACCTGCATACAGATTTCTCAAGAGGCAGGTTAGACTGTATCACCTGCTGGGAAATAAGCACAGTTCCTACCCAGATGTGCCTGCATTACTTTCAACCATCGATTATAGCCTGCTGAGGATCTGAGTTTATCCCATGGCCACTGCCATAGGATCTGCTGACCACCCGTCTCAGGTGGCAGGCTCTTTCTCCCAGCACCTGCTCCTATGACTTTATTTCTTTTTCCAGTTAGCACTCCAGCAAATATAATAGCTGAAAGCATAAAGATTATGATACTTCTTCGTCTAATAAGACTCTTATAATTTTAGCTAATATTTTACCAGATCTTGGAGATCCAGGATTCATTTTCTTGAATCTTCTCCATTTCCCTTTCTTTGTAGCCACTAACCTGGGTCTCCTGTTTCAAGATGGTAATCAAGCAGTCCCTTTCACCTCCTCTATCATTCAAAGGCCCCAGTTTCTTTTGCTTTAAGTTCCTTAAAACCCAGGTATTTACCACTGAATTAAAGCACAGGAGTCCTGAGGTATTTGGAATCAAAGAACAAACCACATATAAAAATGAAGCTTGAATAAAATACCTAAAGGAGTGACAGCAGAGGAATTGGAAAAAAGGGAACCCCACCCAGATGTTACGGGGAAGATACTAAGCTTACATAAGAATAACGATGTACCAATATGACCATTATAGCCAAACAGCACATAGTAGCAGGAAAAATCATCTATAATAAATGCTATTATAGACACTAGAAATCAACAAGGTAAAAAAGAAAAACTTGTGCCTTTCTCATAAATTATCTTCACTTATGCAAACCACCTCAGATGAAAGATATTACTAAATGTTTCTTTATTCAACATAGATTTCATTTTTATAGCAATTTAGTGTGATTTATACCTTATATAATACGATCAGATGCTCACAAATTTAAACATTTAAGGGATGATTATTCCAGAAATTGACCCTAGATTTTAATGTGATAAGGAATGTTTCTGGATGCTGCAGAGATAAATAAGGCCTACATGGACCCAAAAGTATAAGTACACCTGTGACAGTCATACTAGGCAGAAGGTGGGTATGTTTCTGGGAGTACGAAGCGCTGGAAGTGACTAGTTAAGACAGAGAGGAGATAGCTCTTGAGATTAGACAACAGAATTAGGAAAAAGGGACAGCATCACATAAATCACACAGTAAGTTGTGCAGATATATAGGTTATTCTAGTTTGCCCTCACTTTTTTTCTGTGTCTGCCTACTATTATCCATTTGGGAATAGAATAGAAAAATGTTAGAGAACATTTTTACCACAAGATTCAGGAACTCTGCAGAGACTAATACTGACCATGTTTGGCCAACTTTCAATGACCAATATGGTCTTTTTCCATATTAAACACACAGAATAATGTAAATGTTTATTATTGACAGTGCCCCCCCCTTTTCACTGGATTTGTTTTATAAACAGCTATCTAACTTGTTTTCTTCCTGCATTTGGAAAGCCAGAAAGTCCAAACTTTTCATCATTGAAAGCATCTTGGTTAGGAAGTCTTTCCAGCTTTATTACAAAACTGAGTGATATTTCCCAGCAAGATGAAATCTGTTCTGATCATTCCGAGCAGTGCTACCTTAGCAGAATATCTCATTCTGTTTTTGCAGTACCGAAATCTAGATCAGGACTTTGACTCTAGGGTCTCATGCCAGGGAAACAGGTCTTGCTGATTCTGGCTTTCTTGTGCTGAATCAGAAAACAAAAATGCCACTTCTTGTAACCTGGGGTTTATCCTGTTCTCTCGTAACCAGACACATATACTAAAAAAGTTTCTCCTCTTTTTTGAACAACCATGAATGTGAAGACAATGGCTAGCCTAAATGATATTAAATGGAGAATTTTGAGTCTATTATGAGCATCCCTTGATGCGGTATGACTTCCTGATGATTGACCACCTATGAAGAAATTGTGGAAGGAAAACTTATAATCCTGGGAAAGTTTATCAGTGAAAATCTATGTGGATTAATGGATACTTCTGAATCCAGTGTTTGTGTTCTTATAGGTGGAGTGGTTCTTGAAAAGTTTGTCTTTGCCTCCCTGTCTTAGATATAATAGAAATAAGAGATCAACTTTGCTGTGCCTTGCTTCCCATAGAGATAACTTGCCAAGTTTAATCAGTACTAAATTTATCCCAGATTCATTTAGCGGCCTGGCTATGATTGACCAAAAGCTTACTTTGAATTGTAAAACTTTCAACAAGCTGTGCATGAGAGTCAAGCTTAGAATGATTTTTTGGCATTTCATGATAGAGAGTTGATCCAGTACAATTTTTGTGACCTTGTGTGACATTTGTCTCATCTTTGGCAGATAACATTGTCTTTTGTGTGTGTAAAAATCAGGCTTTTATAAAACAAAAGCTAGATATTTCAACTTTTGCTAAAAACTGTTTTTAAGGGCCAACTATGGTGTAAGGCTTGGTTCTGTAGATATGTGTTGAAAAGATAGACATGGCCCCTCCCTTGTGGACCTCACAGATAAAGGGGGAACCAGGCAAGCCAGTGAGCAGAAACAATCAAATGTGATAAGTTTTGTTCATCATCTGTAAACTAAATCGAGGAGCAATTTAGTTACTAAGAAAAGCGGAAGAATTCTAAATATGAATACTCTTGGAATAAAATCTTCACAAAGACTTTTCATCATATTTGATAATTTCAAATTTGTCTTTCTCTTTGATAGCAAGCAGTTAAATTTTTATACTATGGTCAGAATCGTAAAGAAAAAAGTCTGAACAATATGTGAATACTGGTTTGGATCTTCTCCAAGAAATTACAGATGATCATTTGAAGGGGACAATTTAGGCATGTTTGCTAGGAATCAGACTGGGAATAAAAAAATAATAATAATTTCTTTCTGTCAAGAATTTGCAAAACTAAGAGCAGAAAAGGAAATAAAGCATGCTTTATTCAATAACTATTTTGAAATAACTTCTACAAGCAAGGTGAAATTGAAAAACTAAATCTCAGCTCATGTATTAAGTTTTGTATTAAGTTCAGAACTATTGGGACCATTGGAATGAAAGGAGTAAGACCAAGACCTCATCTTCATCAGTTCCATGTCAGATAGGTAGAGGACAAGTAGGCAACCCCAATACACCCTGCCAAGTTGGAGAGAAGATGCCCCACAGTCAGTCAAGAATATTTGTTAAACTTGTTGAAAGGGCATGGCTGATTCATGAGACTGTAATAAATACAAGTTGGAGGAGCAGAGGGTATGTCCTGGAAGACAAATTGGAGAGATGGATAAGAGGGAGGGCAAGAAGTACTAGGAAATCATTACAAAGAGTTCAGATTTTAACATGAAACAGAAAGCTTTAAGCAGAAAGCTTTCCAGCACTTGGAAGAAGTGGGTAGGATGACAGTGTTAGATAATTTTTTTAAAAAAATCTTTCTAGTTGCATTTTGGAAAATTGATCACAGAAAGAAAAGGCTGGAATAGGTCCTTGCAGTAATTCAAGTGAGAAATGACCAAGTCTTGAACCTTGCTAATGGAAACAGAAACGGATAGGCTGGGTAATTGATCAGAAGTGAGGAATGAGAGGATGCTTCCAGATTAGGTTGGATGATGGGGTGGATGGTGGGGCATTTACTGAGACAGAAATTATGGGAAGAGAAGTAGATTTAGATGGAAGATAAAGAGTTGGATTTTAAATGTTTGCGTATAAGATGCCTGTGGGTGGAGAATTCTGGAAGGCAGCTGGAAACATTGGCCTGGAGCTCCAGAGAAGAGATCTAGACTTGAGATAAAAGTTATGAGAGGGAAATCACCCAGCAAGAGCATATAAGGGGGAAAAAGGGGTCAAGGACACAAGCCTGGTAAACACAGACATTTGAGGGCTGTACAGACAAAGAGGAATTCTAATAGAGGACCAAGAAGTAGAGAATATAAAAAACAGGAAAGATTGGTGTCATGGGATCTTAGGGTGGAGAGAATTTTCAGGAAGGAAAACATGGTGTTAATTGCTGCAGAGTGAATGAGGTTTGTCCATTGGCAAGAACAGTTTCATTGTAGGGCAGGATCAGAAGTCAGCTTGCAGGTAGGGTGAGGAGTTAGAAGCAAGGAAGAGTAAAGAGGTACAGACTTGTATGAGGCCTTTAGGAAAAGACAGAGAGTTTAGCAAACATACAGGTCTAGGTGTTTATGTTTTAGACTAAAGTAGCATCACTCCCACACAGACCCCAAAAGAAAAACTGTCATTTGCTTTACTTTGTTGATTTAGCTTAAGAGTGATAGAATAATGGCCTGGAAAATACTAACAGACATCCTAAAATTTTCAATCCTTTCTTCTATAATTCAAGAAGAGACAACAATTTATCTTTAATGAGTAGGAAGAAATATAGTAATGCAAAGGAATTAAGTAATAAGTTCAAAATTTTAACAACAGAGCATCATATAACAGCAATGATACCAATTTGTAATCCCAAATCCATGTGCTTCTGTTTACTTCATTCTGAGAAATTTTGTCTCTTAAATGGAGATCTGAAAGCAAATATACAGAGGTTAAAGTAACTCAGAAGAGTGAATGAATAGTATGAAGAAAGGTCCAAAAGGCTATTCTAAAGAGTAGTCTTATGTTGATTATTCCAGCAACAGAAGGAATTTTAAAATCCATTAACTCATTTTGCAGATGGGAAATCTAAGGCCCAGAGAGATCAGATGACTTGTCTAACAGTAGGATCAGGACAAAAATCTTTATCTCTTAACATCCATCCAACCACTTGCAATAGATTTCTTCTTTCTAAGCCAAAGTAAGTTGCTGTTGGTTATCAAAGGAATATAATAATTCTGTCCGTTTAACTCCCAAAGGTTTCTTTGCCAATAACCAAAAGGGTTTACAAAGTACATTGAGCTCTAGAAAGATAAACTATTCGTTGAAGGCATTTGTCTTCTACTAATTCTATACTTTTTTCTATTTTCATATTATTTATATTTTCTTGTTTGCTGTCTGTATTATTATTCTACATCTATTATCTAGTTTCTAGTTGTTCTCCTTCCTAATTTTACCCACATAGAAATACATACTTTGTTATAGAAGCTTACTCCCCTTTTCATAAAGCTGTCCTTGCCTCTGCTGGTTGAGCTTTTGGGGTCTACCTGGTCAACATGTGGTGTATATTTTCATACACACAGATGGCTGAGCCTCTTCATTGAGGGACAGTCCCTGTCCCTAAGCCTTGTTCCCACAATTCTTACAAAGGCCAACCTCAAAGGACCACCACTTATGTGTCCTCTGTGGGATTAGAAACAGGAGATTTTACCACATGTTTTCTGTACTGGTTCCATTTCTGAGAGTGAGTCGCACATGGCATTAGAATTGGAGATACTTAAGAAAAAGAAATTAAAAAAAAAAAAAGCTAATCCTGCTGTTGACACAAAGCAGAATTAGACTTTGGAAAATGTCCATCCCTTAATATCTCATATTGCTCTCATTTGTAGTGTAAAATGATGCAACTCACATTGTACTTTGTCCAGTAATGCTCTTAATCCTCATGAAAGAAAGAAATGAATCACTACAGCAAGACTCCTGTCTTCCAAACGACTCTTTCTCAAATTAGAAATGAGTAATTATTATAGGGATAAATAACTATGAGTTTCTCAGAATAGATAAATTTCCTCAAGTCATGAGGCAGCACTCACAGGATTCCCCCATCCCAAATCCTGGAAACGCTAAGCTTCTGACACCCCCTTTCTTGCGTTCAGGAACTGAGACATTTAAGTGGGCATAAGTGGAAAAATCCACATTGGCTCACAGGATATGAATACGGTTTCCTTACTTCAAGTGACATGTTAGTGGGAATTGTGTTTTGCACTGCATTTAAGAGGCCAAGCCCAGGAGAAAGCCTCTAACTTTCAATAGCTGTATACAAATAGAGTGAGCTAACAATGACCTGCTTTCCCAGGCCAGCCATCAAGGGCATGGGACTCCAGAATCAATCGCATGAGAAATATCACTCATGCGTATTGCTATGGTGGTTTCCATCTTAAAAGCTGGTATTTACCGTTCAGTCAAGAGTGTATTACAATCAAAAAAAGAAGGATTGTTATTCATTGAGATAAAGTGAGTCCAAGGCAAATACCTGCTTTTCAGAGAAAACAGAGACTCTAAAGCAATTCAGATGTCTTCAAGACAAAAGTAAATTATCTTGCCTCTTTGTTATTACACAAGTTCATTGTCTCTCTTTCAAGCTTCAGGTGTTTCTAGTCTCTAGAAAATGTCTTGAAAATTAGGCTAATGTCAGTAAACAAACTAGCTAATGTCAAACAGATTGATTTCCTCAAGCTCTGATCATGATTTATGAGCGGGAATGAAGAACGTATCTATCTGTCATGCATTGTTCTCTTTAGTCCTAGCTTGATGAGTAAGAAGCTGAGTTATGGTTTCTTGGCTGAGATTAGCTGTCTCCAGGAACTTGGGTAACTGTCTCCGATAATCCAGTGTGTGTATGAAAAGTAGAAAAGCCTTAGGTAGCCCAGAAATTTAGGAAAACACAAGACTGTCCAACTAGACAGAAGCAAAACTACAACTGAAAATGAGCCAAAAACTCTCCTCCAAGTAAAAAACATTAAAATTTAAAAATAAAATCAATACCATGCTGAACCAGAATGTTTTCTGGGAAGTGCATTTACACTATCATAGGACTTCCCTGTGGCTCAGACGGTAAAGCGTCTGTCTACAATGCAGGAGACCCGGGTTCAATCCCTGGGTGGGAAGACCCCCTGGAAAAGGAAATGGCAATCCACTCCAGTACTATTGCCTGGAAAATCCTATGGACCGAGGAGCCTGGTAGGCTACTGTCCATGGGGTCCCAAAGAGTCATTTACAACTGAGTGACTTCACTTTCACCTTCAGTGACCTCAGAAGATTCTAGATAAATCACAAGCATTCTAATTTCTCTCAGAAGTATGTTATAGATCTGCCATTCATGAATTACAGTTAATTATTTTGGAAGTGATTTATATTCAGTCTATCTTTTGAGGGTAATAAGTATTGTATACAGTATATACAGTATTCACTATGTTAACCAGTTCATTCTTGTTTAATGCTAAGTTTCTGTCTCTTGAATTTTATAGGTTATTTTCCACATTCTGTTAGATTTTGTAAACAAATATGTATTTTTTTCTCCATAGTCTAGATGATTTTTTATAGGTTTTAGACGTCCCTTTTTGATCTCATTTTTGCAAACTAAAAAACTCATTGGAAAAGACCCTGATGCTGGGAAAGATTGAAGGCAGGAGGAGAAGGGGATGCCAGAGGATGAGATGGTTGCATGGTATCACTGACTCGATGGATGTGAGTTTGAGCATAAAAAGTATTTTTTATTTTGTTTTGTTTTTCAGCGATTTCACTACAAATATCAAGCAACTATAAACATCAAAATCTCGGAAGTAGGGCACAGGTTTTTCTTTGCTCACTTCCTAACGGGTAATGCTTGTGGTGAACCTGGAGAACATAGTCTAGGAAAATAAAATCTACATTTTATTGCTACGTTGCTTCTGAGGAACATTTCCAGGGATTGCAGCTATTTCAGACTTACCAGTTCTACAAAAAGTTTCTCAAATTATCACTCCCTCTACACTAATCCCCTTTTTGCTGCAGGTAAAGAAAATAGTTATTGAGTGATTGGTCATAACCATGTCAGTACATTATCTCTTTACATATATTGTCTTTTTTCATCATTACTACACCTCTGAGAAACAGGCATGATTATCTCCATCTTACAAATAAGCAAGTGATGCTTCAAGAAAGGTTAAGAAACTTGCAGAAAGTCACATAGCTAGAAAGTGAGTCCCAGCAAGACTAGGTTTCAAACCCAGGACTGAGTGCCCAGTTGTGTAACTGCTGCTAAGTCGCTTCAGTCGTGTCCAATTCTGTGCGACCCCGTGGACGGCAGCCCACCAGGCTCCGCCATCCCGGGGATTCTCCAGGCAAGAACACTGGAGTGGCTTGCCATTTCCTTCTCCAATGCATGAAAGTGAAAAGTGAAAGTGAAGTCACTGAGTCGTGTCCAACTCTCAGTGACCCCATGGATTGCAGCCTACCAGGCTCCTCCGTCCATGGGATTTTCCAGGCAAAAGTACTGGAGTGGGGTGCCATTGCCTTCTCCGAGTTGTGTAACTATATCATTTCTATTCCTGAGGTTCTTATTCCTTTAGGTTCAGCCGTTTTTAGGATCCAAGCGTGTCCTTATATTCATGGTGCCTTTACACCAGTTAGGGATTTCAGTTATTTTACATAAAAACCATAACCACAGGAACGTATCTACCACATCTGTGTCTGCAGCCTTTTCTCTATTTGGAATGAGATTATAACACACTGGCTAGCATCAATCCCATATGAGTTGATGTGAATGGCAGCCCTGTTATTAATTAAAAATGTGAGATGCTACCAGTTTTCAATTTGGATGGTTGAAATTATATATATGGCTATTTCCCACTTGTAAATCAAGTCTTTTATCCTCATGAAGCATCTGAAATGAGAGAAATAAAAATACTGTTGCTAAATATTTAGGGGATTATTTTGTAAGCCAGTGAAAACAGAATCTTTCATTTGTTTCACCAATGGTGGGAAGGTTTTCTTTTTAATTTTCCTGTATAGGTCCCCTGGGGATGAGTGCACATAACACAAAATAATATTCCTTTAATTTTTTTTCCAAAAACACTATTATTTCCACATGGTGACATCCATCCCTCTTTTCCAAAATGCCCCCAAAAGCTCCCTAAACAGATTCAATACAACTCAAAAACGTAAGAGATGGCTTATTTTAACTTCTGTACTAAAGTCTAAAGTAAGACAACTTTCAAAGTGATGCACATATTCAAAACTCTAGCTTATTTGCTCCAAATTATAACATTTTAAAAGGTAAAACAAATTTCTTCACTTTGGGAAGACTTTGATGTGAAAGTATGAACGCTTCAGGATGCCTGGACCAAAAGGTCAGTGCCCGTCTCCACTATCAGGGAGACTTTGGGGTAGAAAATGGTAACTGGCTTCAGAGAAGAAAGCCAGGGGCTAAATCAGAATTTGAACTAATAAATATCCAGCAAAACATCTATGTTCTCCAATAAGCATAATATAAGGCAGTTTCCTATGAATGTGTTCATCTTGTCTGTCTAGTAGACAATCCTTTTTAAATATGTTTCAGGGATATGGTACATTCACCTTCTTATTTCCTATTGACAACACATACTGCTTTATTGACAGGGCAGTAAACAGTTGAATTTTCTTTACTACAACAGTTTCTATCTTCTTTGACCCTGTGAATTCTTTACCTGTGTCATCACGTGAAGATATTACTATATACTGATATAACACCCTCTTCAGTAACTATTGTTCATCAGAGGAAAGGGCTCAAACTCTAAGTAAAATGGGTTTCAAGCTAAAGTTTTATCTCTTAAATCTTACAGCTCTCACTGGGACAAATTATAAGACCTCATCTAGAACATTTGGGGTTGGAATAATCCTTGTTCTCCCTATCTCAGAGGGAGATGGGGAAAGGAAGTCAAATGATGGGCATGAAAGCATGTCTTCAGTAGTAAACTTGTATGTAAACTTGCATGTAAACAAGTAAACTTGTTATTTTCTTTTTTTTTTTTAAGAAAAAAGTAAGAGAAAAATAGATGACTTTTTTGTTACAACACAGTGGATTCACAAACAAGTCAGTGCTTGATCTGGCACCCCAGAGGGGGTTCTTCAGACATTACATTTTACAGTCTTGAGCTTAGTCTCCTGAGAATCTCAAGTGACCTTCGGATGTGGTCTTTGTGTTTCTTTTAATGTGTCTGAGACAGAGTGACCAAGTTTTTGTTTTTTTAACCTAAGTACTTTTGTGAGCCAAGATTCAGAACCACCAGAAACACAGGAGGTAGCAATATGACCTCTATTTATTAGCTAAAATAAGAAAAAGAAAATTCCTAGGATTACTGGTTAAAGCAAAGCAAGTTGTATTCCCAACAGGACAAACAATATAACTTTGATGTCAAGGGAGTTACTGATATATTATTTTGTGGCAAGCAAACTAAAGTCTATCTTTTCAATTATTTTGAAAAGCACTATTAAATGCAGCTTTCCTTTAATTTGTAATGATAAGTTATCCATGTCCCAAGAAAAAGAATGAATAGTAAGTAAACCCATAATGACAGCTTGGTCCCTTCCCTGGACTTGTGTCACTGCCAATTATCATCTTCTATCCTGAGTTTGAAAAGTATTTTTCATGTTAATCCTTAATATTACTATATACTGATATAACACCCTCTTCACTTTAAGTTTTGTAACAGTCCATCTAATCAGATGTGTGTAATTTTAACTTTACTTCTCATACTGAGATTCAAAAGTGGATTTAAAATATGTCCCTGAATCCCTAAAAGTAATCAACAGGATAAGTAGGCTGAAGTAAAATAACAATAAATAATATTTGTTGAAGATATACCATATATCAAGCCCTGTACATATTTTGGTGGGGGTGTTTTCGTGGCTTTTCGTTGTTGTTGTTGTTTTTTTTTGCTTTGTAAGATAGGCATTATTTTCCCCACTTTACGGAAGAAATTAAGGAATTTTTAATAAAGAATTTAATACCTTTTCATTAGTTCAAGCGACTAAAGGGTGGAGCTGGATTAGAGCTCAGAATGGTTTGCCTCTAAGACTGATCTTTTTTCAGTGACTAGTACTGCCTCTCCAAATCACCAGTAGTATAATTCTACACCATGTCATAGCACATTTTCCGTTTAGAATTATTTCCTACAAGGTTTGTTTTTTATGAGAAAATGGCAGATTTTTTAGTATTTAGATTTAATGCTACCCCAGGGAATATTTTTCCCTGACTTAGTATCCTCTAATTGGGCACTTCATCTTTTCTTGGCAAAATTCTGCTCAGTTCATGGACTAAAACAGCCATTTAAAGCATATCTTCCTTCGGTGTACTCATGGAGAGAGCAAATCTCTTCTTTCTAACAACATGAGTTCACACTATTTTTTTTCATAAAAAGAACCTTACAAAATATCTGGATAAACCTTTGCTTGCCTTGAGGTTTTCTAAGCTTTTTAAAAATAATGTCACATGTTTTTTTGTTGTTGTTGTTTTAACTTTTCAGTATTCAAGATCATGTTTAAGGTTATTAATTTTAAAAATATCCTTAATAACAAACAAAAACACCCAACTTCATGGTTTTCAGAATTCATCCATCTATATATTTTGAGACTCCCTCCAAGTTCCAGGCTTCTTGGGAGCAAGAGAAAGTGATTTACAGTAGAAATTGCTGTCCTGGGTAAATGTATTTGTTGTTGTTGTTTATTCCTGAAGTCATGTCCACCTCTTTGCAACCCTATGGATGGCAGCATGCCTGGTTTCCCTGTCCTTCACTCTTTCCTGGAGTTTGCTCAAATTCACATCCATTGAGTTGCTGATGCCATCCAATCATCTCACTCTCTGTCGCCCTCTTCTCCTCCTGCCCTCAATCTTTCCCAGCATCAGGGTCTTTTCCAATGAGTTGACTCTTCACATCAGGTGGCCAAAGTATTGGAGCTTCAGCATCAGTCCTTCCAATGAACATTCAGGGTTGATTTCCTTTAGGACTGACTGGTTTGATCTCCTTTCTGCCCAAGGCAGTAAACATATGAAAGTTGCTCAGTCGTGTCTGACTCTCTGTGACCCCATGGACCGTACAATCCATGAAATTCTCTAGGCCAGAATACAGGAGTGGGTAGCCTTTCCCTTCTCCAGTGGATCTTCCTGACCCAGGAATCGAACTGACATCTCCTGCATTGCAGATGGATTCCTTACCAACTGAGCTATCAGGGAAGCCCAGTAAACATATAGAAGCAGGCAATAAATTACATCCACAATACAGACAAACTGTGTGTATGTGTTAGTCATTCAGTCATGCCCAACTCTTGTGATCCCATGGACTACAGCCTGCCTGGCTCCTCTATCCATGGAATTCTCCAGGCAAAAATACTGGAGTGGGTTGCTATTTCCTCCTCCAGGGGATCTTCCCAATCCAGGGATCAAACCTGGGTCTCCTGCATTGTGGGCAGATTCTTTACCATCTGAGCCACCAGGGAAGTCCACAGACAAACTAGAGTGCTATTTTAAAGTAAAGAGTAGAAGGCATGGTTAACCAAATTGTGGATATTAGAAAAAAATTACCCAAGCATTTGATATCTAAGCTGAATATTGAATATTGTGGGTTAAAGATTGAAGCAAACCCATGTAACCATTAATTTATGTATGACACAGAGGATGAGTGAAAAAGGCTCTGCACTTGGAAATACTTTTTAAAAATATATTTAAAATATATACCCATCAAATGTAAATAATTTTCTCAGTTGCAGGTTTGGGGACAATATGTCAATATTTCAATGAGCCTCACCATTTTTCAGAGCCTTTTTTAAGTTAAACATGAGAAATTAGTGGATTTAGTGGAGGCAGGGTGGGTTGTGGATGTGGCTAAATAGCTGGTGTAATAGGATATTTTCCTAGAATCAAATTCCAGTGACAGAATTGGTAACATCAGCACACTCAGCTTCAAGAAGTAGTAGTTCCATTTACGAAATCAGTCTGATAGCCTTTGGGGACTGTAAGGTTTTTAACTTTCTGCAATATTTTGAATTTCCATTCTATTTTCCTCTTTTGTGTATTTGTATTATTAAATTACCTGCTCTTTTTTCTATTGAGAACACACCCTGCATCACTTGTTTTTTTAGGAAAAAGGAATTTTTTGTGTTGCTCTACCATTTTTAATAGAGAAGTTAGAGCAAGAGCGTGTTCAAATGTGACAATTTATGAATTCAAAATCTTTACGGTTATATAGCTCTCTCTGTACTGTTCATGTTGGCAAAAATTACTGCTCATGTTTGCAAAAATTGATTCAGAATAACATCAATTATCAATAAATAATAAGGTAATTTCTGCCATCATTTACCATTACCAAATATGGAGGTAGTCAGTCTTTTTACAAAGACTTAAAATATAACTTGATAGGAACAAATGTTGAGAGGTTTTTCTTGCTGCTGTTGTTTAAATTCCAAAAGTATGTTGCCACTAATTTTTTAAATTATTTTAATAAAGCATTGAAAAGAGTGTGATCGGGTAGACCTTCAGAGAAACCATTCAGATCATCTGCTGAAAGCCTCAGTCTTGTTCTGTTGTCAAGAAGCCACATAATTCTTACTTGGAAACTCTGATAACAGTGCATGCCAGTTGTGACATGGTTTGCTTCCTTTGATTGTAATTCTAGATGACTTTCCCAGGAAGAACTGGCTTGTGATCCATCAACACAGCGCCACTCCCTGTCTTTTGTGCTGAGTGGATTCAGTCACTGTAATTCTTCGGAATAGCCCTTTGCAGTTAAATGTTTTGGGTGAATTGGAATGATCTTATCCCTGCTTTGCGTGTGTGTGTATTTGTGTTAGTCACTCAGTTGTATCCGACTCTTTGCACCCTCAAGGACTATAGACTACCAGGTTCTTCTGTCCATGGAATTCTCCAGGCAAGAATACTGGAGTGGGTAGCCATTCCCTTCTCTAGGGGATCTTCCTGATCCAAGGATTGAACCCAGGTCTTCTGCACTGCAGGTGCATTCTTTACAGTCAGCCACTAGGGAAGCCCTGGTTTACTGTAGTCTAAAACAATATCCTGTCAATCACCTTTGTCATTCTGGAGAAAACATATTGCTATAGATTCTGCCTTGAAATGTTATCCAAAGAACTATTAAATGACCATATTTTGTTGAATTTTAACTCCTTGGAAAATTCAACCCATTCTCGCTTAAAGTTTCAGCCAACATATCTAAGTAGAAGTTTTGCCCAAGAAACTAAGATCTATTAGTTAATTAATTCAGTTCAAAGTATTAATTCTGTCACCAATTTACTGAGAAATTACATTGCATAATCAAGAGAAATAGAAAAACAGTCTTAGAGATTCAAAAATAAAAATGTAAAGAGTTATGTGTGAGTGATTTCATATTAGTAATCCTAGTACAGACTAATAAGTTGTTTGAAGGCAATGACTAATAAGGATGAATGCCATAAAAGAAAAAGTTGTTAATAATTAGGGTTCTGGTATAGATATATTGTGGAAGACAATAATTTCTTAATTTTGAGATAAATCCTTTGCCATGGTTACAGTAGGTAAGTATGAACATGTTGAATGAATTCCTGCTAGGAACTGCCATCAAATGAAATTCACTCACACTTGTGAAATTGAAGCACATTGTTGAGGATGGTAATGAATTTAACATTTCAGTTAAAACCAGCAGGTGATTACAATGAACCAAGAAGCATAAACATTATCTTGATAAGTTAATCTGCCATTTTCTCATCTATAAAAGGCATTTGCTGATAGTCAGTCTTCAGATAAAATAAAAATAATTATAATGATTACAATTGCTGTTATTATTGTTATGCTTAACATTTATATCACTTAATTCTCAAAGTAATTTTATGGAGCCATATGAAGATAGTATATTAGTCATATCTATAACTACATTTATATACATGCATAATATTAGAAACAATTTTATAGTCACAGAACAACTAAATGTAAGTCCAACAAAATATTTTATATTTTATTGCTTTGGGTTGTATGTTTGGTTTTGTTTTCTCCTCCTAATCTATTCAGAAAAATTCACTAAGCTGTGTCAAATTAATTCCAAAGCAAGTTGCTTAAGATTAAAAATAAAATGTCAAACTGATTGTGGTAAAAAAGTGAAATGGCTAGTTTAGACTTGGTTCAGTTCAGTTCAGTCACTCAGTCATGTCCGACTCTTTGCAACCCCATAAATTGCAGCACACCAGGCCTCCCTGTCCATCACCAACTCCCGGAGTCTACCCAAACCCATGTCCATCGAGTCAGTGATGCCATCTAGCCATCTCATCCTCGGTCGTCCCCTTCTCCTCCTGCCCCCAATCCCTCCCAACATCAGAGTCTTTTCCAATGAGTCAGCTCTTCGCATGAGGTGGCCAAAGTGTTGGAGTTTCAGCTTCAGCATCAGTCCTTCCAATGAACACCCAGGACTGGTCTCCTTTAGGATGGACTGGTTGGATCTCCTTGCAGTCCAAGGGACTCTCAAGAGTCTTCTCCAGCACCACAGTTCAAAACCACCAATTCTTTGGCCCTCAACTTTCTTCAAAGTCCAACTCTCACATCCATACATGACCACTGGAAAAACCATAGCCTTGACTAGATGGACCTTTGTTGGCAAAGTAATATCTCTGCTTTTTAGTATGCTATCTAGGTTGGTCAAAACTTTCCTTCCAAGGAGTAAGCGTCTTTTAATTTCATGGCTGCAGTCACCATCTGCAGTGATTTTGGAGCCCAGAAAACTGTTTCCACTGTTTCCCCATCTATTTCCCATGAAGTGATGGGACCAGATGCCATGATCTTCATTTTCTGAATACTGAGCTTTAAGCTTCACTCTCCTCTTTCACTTTCATCAAGAGGATGTTTAGTTCCTCTTCACTTTCTGCCATAAGGGTGGTGTCATCTCCATATCTGAGGTTATTGATATTTCTCCCAGCAATCTTGATTCCAGCTTGTGCTTCTTCCAGCTCAGCATTTCTCATGATGTATTCTGCATATAAGTTAAATAAGCAGGTGACAGTATACAGCCTTGATGTACTCCTTTCACTATTTGGAACCAGTCTGTTGTTCCATGTCCGGTTCTAAGTGTTGCTTCCTGACCTGCATATAGGTTTCTCAAGAGGCAGGTCAGGTGGTCTGGTATTCCCATCCCTTTCAGAATTTTCCACAGTTTGTTGTGATCCACACAGTCAAAGGCTTTGGCATAGTCAATAAAGCAGAAATAGATTTTTTTTTTTGGAACTCTCTTGCTTTTTCAATGATCCAGCAGATGTTGGCAATTTGATCTCTGGTTCCTCTGCCTTTTCTAACTTGGACATCTGGAATTTGGTATGAACATTTAAATTCATTTTATTTGTAGTAGTAAAGCTAAACATATGACATACATTGTTCTTTAGATGGTAAACATTTGCAAAGTTCCTTTAGCAATTTAGAGGAAAAACACTGGCTTTGAGAAAAGCTAACTATTTTAATCATCTTAATGGATAATATTTCCCATGATAATATATTTCATCTAAACTGTTTTCTTTGCTAAATAAGGTACAAAGGAAACTGTCACGCTATTCAATAAGAACTTAGCAAATACCCAACTTTAAATGCTTTATATTTGACAAGAGAAATTTAATTTCATATATTTCTGTAATATTATAATCCAGGTAATTCATTTGGGCCAATATTGTTGAAACCACAGAGTGGTTGTCTTAATACCCTGAAGAAATCCTGCTTGGCCTCATGTTTTGTTTTACTTTGCTTTTTAAAGCCAGTATATTATTTGCATACAGATCCTGCGGGAGCCAGACACAGTGATTCATACAGTGAAATGTGAAATTAGCATACACTTCTTGAAATTCCACCTTTTTCATGAAATCTTTTGTATTAACTAATTAGGAGTGACAGATTTCCTAGCTAAGAAAGCACTGTCATTTCCTCTATGTTCACTTTTCCCCTTAGTGTGTTATGACACATTTTCTTCATAGGGAGTTTGCACAATGTTATTCCTGATAATTACACAGGGACAAATGGACATTCTGAGGGATTATTTTTTCTTGCCTCTGTCAGAAACACAACCATCTTTGTTCATCTCCTGCTTTTGATTCAACCTTGCTTTTCCGATGGTCATTCATACTTTCAGAATGAGGAGGATGATAGTGAGGAGATGACAAGAATGTCTGTGTAAGTAAAGAACAATAAGGCACATATTCACAGTCCTTTTGCTGAAGAGCTTAAGGTATGGACAACACAGGCAAGTAATTTTAGCTAGAGTGGTGAAGGGCTTCCTTTGACCAGCCTACTGAGGATTTACATTTGAGAAGTTACAGGATGGAGTGAGATCATCATTTCTTTAGATTCCATGTGTCAGGTTTATGACTTTGGGCCAGTTATTTAACCTTTATGAGACTCAAGTTACACATGATAAATAAGAACACTCTTATAACATTGATAGAAGGCTGAAAATCTCAGTCATTAGGCTGACAAACAAAATAATGATTGTAACAGTCTTGGTACTGAATCTGGTCCTAGATATTGGCACCTCAATAAGTGAAATATACTGTTATAGGGAATCAAAAAACTTAATGTTATAGGGAATCAAAAAATTTAATGCCATACAAGATAATATGTGATTCAGAGTTAGATTCTAATGATATCTTCCCTCAATTTTGTGTTTATCTTGTGTCAAACTATATTATTATTGGTATTATCTTATTGTTTACATGAATGTCCATCAAGTATTTATTAAGCAGGTTACATAGTTAATGAAGATGAAAGACAAAGCATAAACTCCAAGCCCTGTGTCACCATCCTCTGTTAACTTTCTCCCAAAGAACTTTCATATCTGACAGAAATTTGAAATCTTCCTTTTCTTGATTAAAAACTGTGGCATTATTTTTCTAACATCATCTTGCTCTTCAAAATCTTACCAGTAATTTGGGATTATTAAACATACACTTCTACTTTGCATCCTGATCAGGTGCATTTTTTTAAACATTATAGTCAAAAAACATATTTGTAGATTTTTTTAAAATTGGGACTTGAAAGAATTTGTTTACTTCAACTTTAGGGAAAATCTTTAATTCTTAAAATAGTGCCTGGCACATAATTGGCATTCAGTAAATATTTGTTCCCTGGTGGTTCAGATGGTAAAGCTGGAATGTGGGAGACCTAGGTTCAATCACTGGTCTGGGAAGATCCCTTGGAGGAGGGCATGGCAACCCACTCCAGTATTCTTGCCTGGAGAATCCCATGGACAGAGGAGCCTGGTGGGTATAGTCCATGGGGTTGCAAAAAGTCACACACAACTGAGCAACACAGCACAGCACAAATATTTGTGCAGATTGTTCCTTAGAGTTCTAAGCAGTCTGCCATCTTCTTTTTTATTGAAATATTGTCTATATATAACATTATGCTAGTTTTAGGTGTACAATGTAATATTTTTATAAATGTTTATATTGTGAAACAATCCCTGCAATAGTTAGCATCTATCATCAAACATAGTTACAAATACAAATGTTTTTCTTATGATAAGAACTTTTAAGATCTCCTCTCTTAGTAACTTTCAAATATACAATAGAATATTATTAACCATAGTCACCACATTATACATTACATTCTCAAAAGTTATTTATCTTATAGTGGAAAGTTTGTATACTTCAGCCCTTTCATCTCTTTCACCTACCCTCCACCTCTGGCAAACAAACACCAACCTGTATTCTGTATCTTCTTTTTTCTTCTACATAATCTTCCTAATTCATTCACCCTTATAACAACCATGATAATTTCATGAACTCTTTGAACCTCAGTTTCCTCTCCCATAAAATAAGGACAATAATGTCCTTCATAAAATTTTCTTGGGATGATTAAGTGAGACAATAAAACATTAGGTATATGCAGAAAAATGAATGCCAAATACACAGTCAGTTCAGTTCAATTCAGTCGCTCAGTCGTGTCCAACTCTTTGTGACCCCATGGACTGCAGCACGCCAGGCCCCCTGTCCATCACCAACTCCCGGAGTCCACTCAAACTCACGTCCATTGAGTCGGTGATGCCATCCAACCATCTTATCCTTTGTCATCCTCTTCTCCTCCTGCCTTCAATCTTTCTCAGCATCAGGGTCTTTTCAAATGAGTCAGTTCTTTGCATCAGGTGGCCAGAGTATTGGAGTTTCAGCTTCAGCATCAGTCCTTCCAATAAATATTCAGGACTGATTTCCTTTAGGATGGACTGGTTGGATGTGCTGGCTGTCTAAGGGACTCTCAAGAGTCTTCTCCAACACCGCAGTTCAAAAACATCAATTCTTTGGTGCTCAGCTTTCTTCATAGTCCAACTCTCACATCCATACATGACTACTGGAAAAACCATAGCTTTGACTAGATGGACCTTTGTTAACAAAGTGATGTCTCTGGTTTTTAATATGCTATCTAGGTTGGTCATAACTTTTCTTCCAAGGAGCAAGCATCTTTTAATTTCATGGCTTCAGTCACCATCTGCAGTGATTTGGGGGCCCCAAAAAATACATGGTCAACCAATATTTGGAAGTAGTAGTATTGTTAAGCACTAGTAATGCATTGCAGACTTCTAAATTTCTATCACCAGTCCAGACTACTTTCTGCCTCCCAACACCTCTAACTTCCTATGACACATCTCCACTTGTATTTTCAAGAGCCATCTCAAACACAGCAGACTAAAACAACTTAACAGCAGCAGCAGCAGTACTTAAAATGACTAACAGATATTAATCAATGATTTCACTTATATCAATTTCCCCATGTTTTTTTCAAAGAATCTGATAACTTACAGTTAAACCTAACTCATTCCTCTGCTGAAGTTCATCCTAAATTCTGCCACATTATAAATCCTCTATTACAAACACACATCTAGTCTCACAAAAATAAAAAATAAAAAATAAAATAAAAAAAGAAATGTGATGCTAACCTAAAAAAAAAAAAAAAGATATATACCCAAGGGAATTGAAAACATATGTTCACACAAAAACTTATACATAAATGTTCACGGTAACATCATTCATAAGAGCCAAAAAGTGGAAATGACCAAAATGGCCATCAGTTGATGAATGGATAATCAAAAGGTGGTTCTATCTACTTAACAGACTACTATTCAGCCATAAATAGGATTGACAAACTGATACATCATACAACATGGATGAATCTTAAGAGCATTATGCTATGTTGAAGAAGCTAGACAAAAAAAGCATATATTGCATGATTCTATATGTGAAATGTATACAATAGGCAAGTCCATGGATACAGAAAGTAAATCAGTATTTTTCAGGGGCTGAGGAGAAGAATTATTGGGGAATGACTGCTATTGAAAATGGGGTTTCTATTTTGATGAAAATACTCTGTAATTGGTGATGATGGTTACAATAACCTTGTGAATATACCAAAAACAACTGAATTGTACACTTAAACTGTGAATTCTATGGGATCTAAATTATATCTTAATTAAAAAAAACTAAAATAAATAAATAATAAAAGCACCACTCTTACCTTGCCATTTGATTTAAATATTTTTATTGTTTCCCACAATGTACAAGATAAAAGTCAAATCTGACTTGACATTCAAGGACCTCCATCCCTGGGCCACCCCTCCTTCTGCATTTTATCACTTCTAATCTGAATCCACTGCTCCTGATACAACCCTGTGAACACGCTCTGTGATTTCCTGCTTCAAAGTTGGCCTAAAGCTCAACATTCAGAAAACGATGATCATGGCATCCAGTCCCATCACTTCATGGGAAATAGATGGGAAAACAATGGAAACAGTGTCAAACTTTATTTTTTGGGCTCCAAAATCACTGCAGATGGTGACTGCTGCCATGAAATTAAAAGACGCTTACTCCTTGGAAGAAAAGTTATGACCAACCTAGATAGCGTATTCAAAAGCAGGGACATTACTTTGCCGACTAAGGTCCGTCTAGTCAAGGCTATGGTTTTTCCTGTGGTCATGTCTGGATGTGAGAGTTGGACTGTGAAGAAGGCTGAGCGCTGAAGAATTGATGCTTTTGAACTGTGGTGCTGGAGAAGACTCTTGAGAGCCCCTTGGACTGTAAGGAGATCCAACCAGTCCATTCTGAAGGAGATCAGCCCTGGGATTTCTTTGGAAGGAGTGATGCTAAAGCTGAAACTCCAGTACTTTGGCCACCTCATGCGAAGAGTTGACGCAATGGAAAAGACTCCGATGTTGGGAGAGACTGGGGGCAGGAGGAGAAGGGGATGACCGAGGATGAGATGGCTGGATGGCATAATGGACTCAATGGACGTGAGTCTGAGTGAACTCCGGGAGTTGGTGACGGACAGGGAGGCCTGGTGTGCTGCAATTCATGGGGTTGCAAAGAGTCGGACATGACTGAGCAACTGAACTGAACTGAACTGAATCTTTGTTTATGTCTTGTATCCCTCCTAAGCCTCTCCAGAGGTCCTTCCTTTCTCTTTCTACGTGTCTAAATTCTACTCTTCCTTCTCTGACTCCGATAGCCATTGGTTATAGCTGATCTACTCTATTGCAGTTTATGTGGTCACAGAGTCGGACACAACTAAGTGACTGAACTGAACTGAACTGATCTCTATTATTGATGATGGTGATATTAGTAACTAACATTCACTGAGTGCTTACTCTGTGCCAAGCACCAAGCCAAAAGATTTATATATGTTATCTCAATTAAGCCTTGTAACAACTCTATAGAGTTAGCACTGCTATTTGCATCTGAATGAAGCTGAGACACAGGAAGTTTCCACAACTTGAAGAAGTCATACAGTCATGATGGGTTTTAGAAAATTCCTGCCAACCTCCAAGGCCATGCTCCTAACTAATAGGCTGTGCTCTGTCCTACTGTCTTCCTCTCTGTAGTTTTGATGTTTGCCATTTACTGCTTTGTATCATTAGTTAGCTCTTTTGTATATGTTTGCTCTCCCATTGAGATATTTAATCTCCATTTCAGTCAGTTCAGTCGCTCAGTCATGTCCGACTCTTTGCGACCCCATGAATTGCAGCACGCCAGGCCTCCCTGTCCATCACCATCTCCCGGAGTTCACTCAGACTCACGTCCATTGAGTCCATTATGCCATCCAGCCATCTCATTCTCGGTCGTCCCCTTCTCCTCCTGCCCCCAATCCCTCCCAACATCAGAGTCTTTTCCAATGAGTCAACTCTTTGCATGAGGTGGCCAAAGTACTGGAGTTTCAGCTTTAGCATCATTCCTTCCAAAGAAATCCCAGGGCTGATCTCCTTCAGAATGGACTGATTGGATCTCCTTACAGTCCAAGGGACTCTCAAGAGTCTTCTCCAACACCACAGTTCAAATGCATCAATTCTTCAGCGCTCAGCATTCTTCACAGTCCAACTCTCACATCCAGACATGACCACAGGAAAAACCATAGCCTTGACTAGATGGACCGGCAAAGTAATGTCTCTGCTTTTCAACATGCTATCTAGGTTGGTCATAACTTTTCTTCCAAGGAGTAAGCGTCTTTTAATTTCATGGCAGCAGTCACCATCTGCAGTGATTTTGGAGCCCAAAAAAATAAAGTCTGACACTGTTTCCACTGTTTCCCCATCCACTTCCCATGGAGTGATGGGACTAGATGCCATGATCTTTGTTTTCTGAATGTTGAGCTGTAAGCCAACTTTTTCGCTTTCCTCTTTCACTTTCATCAAGAGGCTTTTTAGTTCCTCTTCACTTTCTGCCATAAGGGTGGTGTCATCTGCATATCTAACGTTATTGATATTTCTTCCAGCAATCTTGGTTCCAGCTTGTGTTTCTTCCAGTCCAGCGTTTCTCATGATGTACTCTGCATAGAAGTTAAATAAGCAAGGTGACAATATACAGCCTTGATGTACTCCTTTTCCTATTTGGAACCAGTCTGTTGTTCCATGTCCAGTTATAACTGTTGCTTCTTGACCTGCATACAGATTTCTCAAGAGGCAGGTTAGGTGGTCTGGTATTCCCCTCTCTTTCAGAATTTTCCACAATTTATTGTGATCCACACAGTCAAAGACTTTGGCATAGTCAAGAAAGCAGAAATAGATGTTTTTCTGGAACTCTCTTGCTTTTTCCATGATCCAGCA
>SJYQ01005982.1:515795-525841 GCA_006410935.1 Redunca redunca | reverse complement strand
ATGCAGGATGCTTGGGACTGGTGCAAGGAGAGGACCCAGAGGGATGGCATGGGGTGGGAGGTGGGAGGGGATTCATGTTTGGGAACGTTTGTGCACTCGTGGTGAATTCATGTCAATGTTTGGCAAAACCAATACAGTAATGTAAAGTAAACTAAAGTTAAAATAAAAATTTTAAAAGAAAAAAAAAAACAAAAACAACAACAACAAAAAAAACAATTAATAGGTGCTTATATGTTATACAAAATGTTTCTAGAGAACTTCATTTGTTCTAACATTAATAGTTGCAGGGGAGCTAGAAATCGGTTTCTTTTGAGGGGAAAAACAGCAGGAGTGTAAGAACACATTCCAGATTAGCATTGCTGGGGAAGGATAGTTAAGCTTGGTGCAATCAGTAATTCCTCAAACATAATAACTAGTCAGGAAGCAACTCAGCTTTCTACCGCCATTTACTAGGTAGCTTAAGGTTATGTATTGTGAGCAAGGTACAGTTAACCTATGACTTTCAACAGTCAAGACAACAAGACCCAGAAAATTAATTAGGGGAACTCCATGATGTTCTACCTCATAATGGTACTCTGGATTCAAGATCCAACCTCTCACTTCTACAGGCCTGGAACTTCACTAATTAACATATCCAGGATCTAACAGATCTGAAGATAGCAATTCTTAACCCAGGTTGTACAACAGAATCTATCACCAGCAGAGGTTTAAAAATCTACGCATAGCCTGATGTCACCTCCTGAAATTCTGAGTCAGTAGATCTAGAGTGGAGCCTTTTTGAGTCTCTATTTTAAGCTTTTGAGTGGTTCAGACACAAAGTTAAGAATCGCTATCCTAGAACATACTGCTTACACTGCCTAAAGTCTTGACAGATATTAATTTAACCTTTCCTTCCCATCCTTTCTACATCCTTTTTTTCAGACCTTAATTTTTGTTGAGCACATACTATATGCCAGATACATCAGAGCCACATCCCTGACACCAGTTATACATTCATGTCCAACAGTCAATTTTTTCTCTTTCCAAAAGGAGAATTTACTTGGAAAGGCAAATGAAAATTCAAAAAATTGCTTGGTAAACAATGAAGTCATTGATTAATTTAATAAGAATTTGTTAAGTCTTTGCTATGTATTCATCAGAATAAATATGATTTTAAGAGACTTTTATTTCACTACAGTTGATGCTTTTGTCTGTCTTTACTATCCCAAGATATTCCCTACTTGCCAACTTCAACGATGCATTGTGTTAGCAAGACAGTGTTGCTGTATTTAGGACAATAACTAGAGAAATACAGACATTTTTTATACCTCTTTTATCAGACTATGAAGTTTTTTTTCACATTTATTATATACCACATCTTTTCTTCCATTCAAAATCATTTCATAACTTCTTATCTTAGTTTGCAAGGCTTATTGTCATTACTTAGAGAGGAAAGCACCTTATTCATTAAACTACAAGTCATACTCTCAAGTTGCACATTCAGGAAGGTTTCTTGTCTCCAGACACTCCTGTTTTCAGGATAGCAAGTACATAATTGGCTCAGTTTGAGAGGCTGGACCTCCCCCATGCTGTACAAATTGTTCTCAGTCACACAGGTTGGAGAAATTGCAATCCACTTTATTTGGGGAACTGTAGCATTCTGTCCAGTTATGATACTCCAAGAATAGATTCCACCACAGCAGTGACCCATGAATCCCTTCTCTTAGGAGTCAACCATGAGTTTCACTCTCATTTTCTCTACTTTTTAAATGTATTTCCTTGATTTTAACTATCATCTACTCGATGATGCCTCTCAGTACCAATCCCTAACCCAGATTTCTTTCCTGAAACCTAGTCTCAAATCCAGCTACTTACTGTCATCTCCACCTGAAAGACTCCCTTGACACTTATAACCAAGATAGAATTAATCTTTCCCCCAAATGTGCTCTTCCTCCTATATTCCCTACCTTGGCAGGTGAAGTGCTTAACACCCAATGTCTCAAGGCAGAAATCTAAGGGGCATCTTAAATTCCCCTCATGTCATTCTTTTTCTTCTTTTCCCTATTCATCCCAGTCAATAAATCATCATGATCANGAGCCATGATCACTTTTAAATCCACTTTTTTTTTTTAATTGGAGGATAACTTCTTTACAATATTCTGTTGGTTTCTCCCGTCACTTTTTTTTGACTGAAGTATAGTTGACTTACAAGGTTGTACCAATATCCACTGTACAGCAAAATAACTCAGTTTTACACATATACAGTTTTACATTCTTTTCATATTTTCCATTATCACAGGATATTGGATATAGTTCCCGGTACTATACAGTAGGACCTTGGCATTTATCCATTCTCAGTGCAACAGTGTGCATCTGCCAACCCCATGTTCCCAGTCCATCTCTCTCCTTCTCCCCTCCCCCTTGGCAACCATAAGTCTGATCTCTATGTTTGTGAATCCATTTCTGTTTTGTAGATAGTTCATTTGTGTGATATTTTAGATTCCATATATGGCATTTGTCTTTCTCTTTCTGACTTCATTAGTATAATATTCTGAAATTGCATCCATGTTTCTACAAATGGCATTATTTTGTTCTTTTTATGACTGAGTAGTATTCCATTATTTATATATATATATATATCAATCATATTGTCTTTATCCATCAAATCTACCTTTTTAACATCTTATATAGTCATCCTGTCTTTTCCATGACAATTGCTTTAGTTTAATCTTATTAGCACTCACAGTAGTATTGTAATTGATTTCTCTACTTATAGTCTTTCCATCCCTAGGTTCAGCCTCAACAGAACCACAATAATAATATCTCTAAAATAAAGTTTGGTCATGTTTATCCCTTGCTCAAAAATCTTCCCTACCTATCATCACTTAAGGATAAAGGAGGAAATACAACAGCACATGCAAAAGTAAAAAGTCATAAAACCACATGGAACTGTACAGGGGAAACAAGCATTTTGACAGTGTCTGAGTCATGAGTATGAGGTGGAGGATGGAGAAGTTAGGAGAGGCCAGGTCATCCACAGCACGCCAGACATCTACTGTTACTTCTTCCTGGAATGCCTTGACCTACTTCCTTTACTGCCAATTGAAAAGTGACTTCCGGAAAGCATTCTCCAGCATCCCAACCCAGAGATTAATGACTCCTTCCTTAACACTAATACGTGTCTTCTACTGTCGCTATTGTTGCTCTAATCACTTGTTTGCATGTCCATCTCCTCTTTAGATTGTGAGCCCCTTTATAAAAAGAATCATACGTGATTCATTCCTAAATCCTCATGTGACAAACTTCCTAGCACAGAATGAGTCCCCAGTAACTGATCTCTTTTCCTCTGCCTTCTTTAATTTCATAAGAATGCAGGTAAGAAATAATGAAATCTTAACCAAGAGTGATGGTAGGAATACAGAGGTAGAAATAAACTTTTAAAATTATTTAAGAAGTTGAATAGACTTTATCATTAATTAAAAAGACTAAGAAATGATTGTCAAATCTCTTCCTAAAGAAAGAAAGGAAGAGAAGCTTGTCTTCCTTATCTTCAGTTATATCATATAACTTTCAGGTATTTGAAATTTTAACTATTTTTTTCATTTATTTCTTAGAGCTTGTGGTGAATCTAATATTGTGTACTCTGAATTGCATTAAATTTAATTATAAACATTTTTGACACTTTTAACATTTTAGTATAATTTTAGAGATAGCTTTTTTAAAAAGAGGTGGGATTTAAGATAAACTTTAACAAAGTACAGGTGAATTTCAAGGCAACAATATATAACTCAGAAAAGATAATTCTACAAGAATATTAGCAGGATTTGGACAGGTTATAGTCAACAGAGATAGCAATTGGCCATAGAGAAAAGAATCCAGATGAGGGCAAGAGAACTCTTCAGATGGGGAAAAACTTGCTCCAGGCCATCTCAGTGGTCAAACAGGACACAAACCACATGAATCAAGTATCAGACTCCCTTGCAATAATGACAGTAGTTGGTCCAGAAAGAACATGTCCCTTCCTGAGGAGGTGGGCTCCCATACATGGCAGGGCTGCTGGAGTGAAAGTTCTCTAAGCGGTAGAGGGCAGGGAGCCAGGAGCAGTTTTCTATTGCAGGCGAGAGGCTCAATTTAGTGATATCCAGCATGCCTCTAAATTTGAGTCTTTGAAAATCTGACAAGTCAATTATTCTGGAAGTTATTCATCCTGACTCAAGAATGAGAGCAGCATGAAATATATGGGCTAAAATGATACATTCTTACCTGTCTCTCCTCTCAGCACACAACCAGTTGAGTCCATGCCAAAAAGAAAACTCTTTTCCTTCCCATCATATCCTTTTACTGCTTGAAATAGTTTTAGAAACTCTTTCAGTCCTCAACCACTGGATCAGTCATGACTACAGGATGGATGCCCTCAAAGAGTCAGCAAAATGGATAATGACAGCACACCCCCTGGGTCATGATAATGCCTCCATGTCAGTGTCTGTCTTTAGGCACTTGCTGGCCTGCCAACACCCACTATGGCTGTGGATTGGAGATGTAACAATTCTTCATTCCACTACTCACTTGACTGTCCTTCATATCCATGGAAAATCACTGCCCTGAGATGGAGACTATGGTGACCAACAGGGCATTCTTAGGGTTGCTTTAGTGTCTCAGCCCTTACTCTAATGCCCTCTGCTCTCTCTCTAGGTGCCAGTATTTTTTCACATAGGCATAAATAAGAAACATTCTTTAGTTCTGGCTTTCTTCTCCCTCTACCAAGCTTGTAGAATTACTTAAAAGTTTTACTGAAACCAGGTCTCTGCAACAGGTGCAAAGAATCAAACAACATATGACATAGATGATCAAAGTGCTGCATAAAAGTTGCATTAGAGTCGCGTGCATTGAAAAAATAAAACTTGTGGCAAAACAACTTCCCCCTATATCTTTAGTTTTGTATTCTAATTAATAATATACATTTAAAAGGAATGAAGTTATTTCAGTTGTGTCCAACTCTTTACAACCCTATAGACCGTAGCCCACCAGACTCCTCTATCTGTGGGATTCTCCAGGCAAGAATACAAGGGTAGGTTGCCATGCTCTCCTCCAAGGGATCTTCTTGACTCGGAGATCGAATCCGCGTCTCTTATATCTCCTGCATTGGGAAACTGGTTCTTTACCACTAGCACCACCTGGGAAGCCCCTTACAAGGAATAAAATTAAGGTTGAATGTAATTAGAAGTGATTTTAGCCTGTTTAAACAAAAAATTATACAAAGGTTATCATGTCATATATTCAGATGTGCTGAGAAGTTGTAGCTCTGTAATTTTGTCTGTAACTAACATAGTTTTAGGAGAAGGAGATGGCACCCCACTCCAGTACTCTTGCCTGGAACATCCCATGGACAGAGGAGCCTGGTAGGCTGCAGTCCATGGGGTCGCTAAGAGTCGGACTCGACTGAGTGACTTCCTTTTCACTTTTCAGTTTCATGCATTGGAGAAGGAAATGGCAACCCACTCCAGTGTTCTTGCCTGGAGAATCCCAGGGATGGGGGAGCCTGGTGGGCTGCCGTCTATGGGGTCACACAGAGTCGGACACAACTGAAGCAACTTAGCAGCAGCAGCAGCAGCAGCAACATATTTTTTACATATAAACCCAACTGCTTTGTAGATAAAAATTAACTCAAATTTCAGTCTAATTTCGTATTATTGAAATTTGGTTATTAAAAAATATTTAGTAATAGAGTGTTATTTTCATTAAAATGCTTGAACTCTCATAGAGCCCATGCCCCTTAAGGGTATGTCCAAGTGTATGGAAGGAGATGTGTGACTTATGTGTCCTAGTGGGATCAAGGCAAAAGGACATCCTGGTCTCACACTAGTCCTTTGGTGAATGCTGCTAGATCTACTATTTTTCAGTGCTACCTATTATCTGGAACCTGTTGGTCCTGATGGCTGCCATGCTTAGCCTGCTGTGGGGGCAACTTGAATAAACATTTATATGGTTGGGCTGGAAGAAGCACAAGCTGGAATCAAGATTGCTGGGAGAAATATCAATCACCTCAGACAGGCAGATGACACCACCCTTATGGCAGAAAGTGAAGAGGAACTAAAAAGCCTCTTGATGAAAGTGAAAGAGGAGAGTGAAAAAGTTGGCTTAAAGCTCAACATTCAGAAAACAAAGATCATGGCATCTGGTCCCATCCCTTCATGGGAAACAGATGGGGAAACAGTGGAAACAGTGTCAGACTTTATTTTTTGGGGGCTCCAAAATCACTGCAGATGGTGACTGCAGCCAGGAAATTAAAAGACACTTACTCCTTGGAAGAAAAGTTATGACCAACCTAGATAGCATATTCAAAAGCAGAGACATTACTTTGCCAACAAAGGTCCATCTAGTCAAGGCTATGGTTTTTCCAATGGTCATGTATGGATGTGAGAGATGGACTGTGAAGAAAGCTGAGTGCTGAAGAATTGATGCTTTTGAACTATGGTATTGGAGAAGACTGTTGAGAGTTCCTTGGACTGCAAGGAGATCCAACCAGTCCATTCTGAAGGAGATCAACCCTGGGATTTCTTTGGAGCGAATGATGCTGAAGCTGAAGCTCCAGTACTTTGGCCACCTCATGTGAAGAGTTGACTCATTGGAAAAGACTCTGATGCTGGGAGGGATAGGGGGCAGGAGGAGAAGGGGACGACCCAGGATGAGATGGCTGGATGGCATCACTGACTCAATGGACTTGAATCTGAGTGAACTCCGGGAGATGGTGATGGGCAGGGAGGCCTGGCATGCTGCAATTCATGGGGTTGCAAAGAGTTGGACACGACTGAGCAACTGAACTGAACTGACCTGAACTGATTTTGTATCCTGGAGCTTTGGAACCAGGCAAATCTAGATTAGAATTTCAGTTCTTTGACCTACTACTATAACTGTACTTCCTTCATATGCTACATGGAGGTTGTAATACCCTTAGTTATGAAGTTAATATAAGAATTTAAAATATTTGTAAAGCAGTTAGCAAACTGCCTGGAACCTATTTAGTCATTAATAGCAATTTTGATTACTAACTTTATTTTATAAATTTGCTCCATGCATTTAAGTGTTTCATAAAATATTTTTTCTCAATTAACTAAACAAATATTTATCTGATGACAACATGTTCTAAATTCTAGCATTCAAATCATGAATAAGATGAACTTCCTACCATTTGATATTTATATTCTAGTAGGAAAGACATAATAAACCAACAATAAAATAAACATAATATGTAATATCAAGTACTAATACTGGCCAGTTAGGAGTATTAAGCAAGTTAGGAGATATAAGGGCTTCCCTAGTGGCTCACTGGTAAAGAATCTACCTGCAATGTAGGAGGCTCATGTTCAGTCCCTGAGCTGGGAATATCTCCTGGAGAAGGAAATGGCAACCCACTCCAGTATTCTTGCTTGAGAAATCCATGGACAAAGGAGCCTAGAGGGCTACAGTCCATGGGATCAAGAGTTGGATACAATCAAACCGCCACAGGAGGTATAAAATGATTGGATAGGATGCAGATACAATGCTATTTTAAATAATATGGTAAGATAAGCCCTCTTTGAAGAAAGCATAATTTGAAAAAAAGTCTTGAATGAAATAAGAGAATAAGCCATGTAGATAACAAAAGAGAAAAGCCTCCTAGGTAGAGAGAAGCATAAGTACAAGACTTTGAGTTAGAAACACACTTGTCCTGGTGGTGTCCATCAGAATGCTGAGGATGACTGGAACAGAATGATGAGAAATGAAGTTGGAGAGATTGGGAAGGGGCCAGGTCATGCAGGACAGATACTTCAGATTTGATTCTGAGTATAATGGAAAGTCTGTAGAGTATTTTGTACAGGGGAATGACATGATTGATTCATGTCTTCATAGGGCCATTCATAATGTGTGGGGAATAAACAATGGAAGTAGGGCAAGTTAAGCTGATGGTAAACCAATCAGGAAATTTATTGCCTACCTAGAGAGAGACTTTTCATACTGTTCATGGGGTTCTCAAGGCAAGAATACTGAAGTGGCTTTCCATTCCCTTCCCCAGTGGACTATGTTTGTCAGAACTCTTTACTATGACCTGTCTGTCTTGGGTGGCCCTACACGTCATGGCTCATAGTTTCACTGAGTTAGACAAGGCTGTGGTCCATGTGATCAGGTTGATTAATTTTCTGTGATTGTGGTTTTCATTCTGTCTGCCCTCTGATGGATAAGTATAAGAAGCTTATGGAAGCTTCCTGATAGAAGAGACTGACTGAGGGGGAAACTGGATCTTGTTATGATGGGTGGGGCCATGTTCAGTAAATCTTTAATCCAACTTTATGTTGATAGGCGGGGCTGTGTTTCCTCCCTGTTGTTTGACCTGGGGCCAAACTATGATGGAGGTAATGAAGATAATGGGGACCTCCTTCAAAAGGTCCTGTGCATGCACTGCCCCACTCAGTGCCCCCAACCCTGCAGCAGGCCACTGCTGACCCATGCCTCTGTTGGAGATTCCTGGACACTCAAGGGCAAGTCTGGGTCAGTTCCTTGTGGGGTTACTGCTCCATTCTCCTGAGTCCTGGTGAGCACAATGTTTTGTTTATGCCCTCCAAGAGTCTGTTTCCCCAGTCCTGTAAGTTCTGGTGGCTCTATGGTGGGGTTAATGGCAACCTCCTCCAAGAGGGCTTATGCCATACCCAGGTCTCCTGCACCCAGAGCCCCTGCCCCTGTGACAGGCCACTGCTGACCCATACCCCTGCAGGAGACTCAAATGCTCAAAAGCAGGTATGGCTCAATCTCTGTGGGATCTCCTGGTGTGCATAGGTTTTGTCTGAGCCCTCCGAGCAGCTCTGGAAGGTATGGGGTTTGATTCTAAATGTGATTTTGCCCCTCCTACCATCTTGCTGGGGCTTCTCCTTTGCCCTTGGATATGGGGTATTTTTTTGGTGGGATCCAACATTCTCCTGTCAACAGTTGTTCAGCAGCAAGTTGTAATTTTGGACTTCTCACAGAAGATGAGTGCATGTCCTTGTACTCCACCATCTTGAGATCAGACTGTACTGTACAGTTGCACTCATCTCAAATACTAGCAAAGTAACACAAAATTCCCCAGGCTGGGCTTCAACGGTACATGAACTGTGAAGTTCCAGATATTCAAGCTGGATTTAGAAAAGGAAGAGGAGCCATTGGTCAAATTGCCAACATCCATTGGATCTTAGAAAAAGCAAGAGAGTTCCAGAAAAACATCTACTTCTGCTTTATTGACTATGCCAAAGCCTTTGACTGTGTGTATCACAACAAACTGTGGAAAATTCTTCAAGAGATGGGAATACCAGACCACCTGACCTGTCTCCTGAGATCTATAGGCAGGTCAAGAAGCAACAGTTAGAATTGGACAAGAAACAATAGACTGGTTCCAAATAGGGAAAGAAATACATCAAGGCTGCATATTGCCACCCTGCTTATTTAACTTATATACAGAGTACATCAATAAATGTTTTTCTGGAACTCTCTTGCTTTTTCCATGATCCAGCGGATGTTGGCAATTTGCTCTCTGGTTCCTCTGCCTTTTCTAAAACCAGCTTGAACATCAGGGAGTTCACGGTTCATGTATTGCTGAAGCCTGGCTTGGAGAATTTTGAGCATTACTTTACTAGCATGTGAGATGAGTGCAATTGTGCGGTAGTTTGAGCATTCTTTGGCATTGCCTTTCTTTGTGATTGAAATGAAAACTGACCTTTTCCAGTCCTGTGGCCACTGCTGAGTTTTCCAAATTTGCTGGCATATTGCATACAGCACTTTCACAGCATCAGCTTTCAGGATTTGAAAGAGCTCAACTGGAATTCCATCACCTCCACTAGCTTTGTTCATAGTGATGCTTTCTAAGGCCCACTTGACTTCACATTCCAAGATGTCTGGCTCTAGATTAGGAATCAAGATTGCCAGGAGAAATATCAATAACCTCAGATATGCAGATGACACCGCCCTTATGGCAGAAAGTGAAGAGGAGCTAAAAAGCCTCTTGATGAAGGTGAAAGGGGAGAGCGAAAAAGTTGGCTTAAAGCTCAACATTCAGAAAA
>SJYQ01005982.1:476886-505729 GCA_006410935.1 Redunca redunca | reverse complement strand
CCCCCCCACACACAGCTTCTGTTTTCCAGGAGCTTTTGAAATTTTACTTGGCTCATATTCCTGAGGCCAATGGATAGGAAATGAAAATTGAATAGGAAAGGAGCTGAAAACATCTTCTGTAAATTTTTTGTTGCATGGGGTATGATAGTTTTCCCATCTAAACTATTTTAAAAATAGATTTACCTGGAAATATTACTTTATATAGAAGGACTGCCATGCTATATGGTTATTATTATCATTACCAATTAAAATCACCATATTAATAGCTCTCTTGAATAATGACTTTCATTTGACTGTATGAAAAGTTTAGAAAATATTGAGATAAATTTCCCTGCATTGTAATTCTAGGGATGACATTCTAAGGAAAGTCCTATCCTGTTGAAGCAATGTGTCCCATAGAATTACAGTACTTGAGGGGGGAAAACTTTCTGAAGTCTTCTCAGTTCTTCTTTTAACTTCACTTACTATGAAGGAATAGTTTCCAATGATTTAACCTAAACACAGAAAATAATCATTCTAATTCTATGTAAGATTTTAAGATTTCCTAGTTCCTTGTCTTCTTTATCACATATGCTTTTGCTACCCAATCTATATTAAAATAGAAAAAGTGAAAACAATGTAGTGAGATTTTTTTTTTTTCCATAAAGATCTGCTCTTTAGTTTGAGATTATTTCTGATTTATTATTTTGGTGTTCAAACACCCTTCCTTTTTTGAAGTTATGGGTGCAATAGATGGAAGGGTTTTGTTTATTGCCCTCACTTGACAAAATGAAAAACTGACTCTTCCATATTGGGCCCAAAATTTAAGTGAAAAATTTTACTTTTTAAGGAAACTCAAAACTCCTGAAATCAGCACTATGCCTTTAGACTTCACAACAGAGAACTGCTAAATGCCTCAATTTGGGGCTGCAATAAGCCAGACCACGAAGGGATGGCTGCTGGAGACTTAGCTGTTATAACTTTAGAAATAGATTAGGTGACTGTTGCTGGTATCCCAGGGGTCATAATTCTTCCTCAGATATTTCAAAAGGATAAGGTAATTAAGTTAATAATCCCTGTTGTTACAAATACTAGTTGTAGCATTGTTCATTTATTGCCTTCTAACAGCCATGATATCGATTTACACAAGAATTACTTGGGGGAAGTCCTGGTATTGAAGACTCCAGAAAGAAACTAGGATCAAAGACTCCTAGATTAAAGGGTTGATTTAGGATAAATGTTAAAAGGCATAATGTGAACAACACACTTATTACAAACAAGAAATCCCAGTCTTACCTACTGTTCTATATGGTGACAGGCATTTTGCTTCCTGTGAAAACAAAACAAAAATGGAAACATAAATGAGTGAAGTAAATTGTTACTTGGGCAATTAACATAAAAGCACTTGTATTTAGATACCTTTAATTTGCATTTCAAATGAAGTTTAATAGCTAAAGTAGGTAAGGCCACATAGGAAGAAAAATTTGACTTCTAAATATGTACATATTTGAATAGTATGTACAATAAATGTGTACATAGGTTTTTTACAAGCCCCAAAAGTTCATTTATCTGTCTGTTGTATTTAAAGATCACAATATTTAGAGATTTATCTGGCCTCTTTTAAGAAACTCAGAATGCACAATTTAAATGGCTAGATGATCCCACTTCATAAACCACAGACATCCAAATTAGCATAGTCTCATAAGCTCAAAGAGATAAATCAGTGTGTGGTAAAAGAAGAATTTTAATAAAACATGAAAATACAACCTATACCAACTGTTCAGTATTTCTGCAGACTACTGCTTCTCAGTATCATCTCCTGCATGACAACTGCTTTGGCCAAGGGCTGGTGAAAAAGCTTTGGGGAAAAACTCAAAACCTATGCAAAATGGTAGCATTTCAAATCTATCTGCCAAGTTGACCAAAAAGACCATTTCATAGAACATTTGCGTAAATTAAGTTTCCACTTTCCCACTTACATTGTACTCCTGGGCAATCTGCCAGGCTACTACCTGTTTTCAGAAGCCCTGGGTGGGATTTTTTGTTCAGCGTCTGGTGGTCAGGAAGGATCGATCTATCCTCGTACCTCTGTGGTTCACCTTACCCTCTTAAGTAAATACACTCTCTTCTTTTCCACATTCAACTGTTATTTTTTTCTTCCTGACCATTTGTTTCACATATGATATTTTACATGTTTCAATGCCATTCTCCCATATCATCCCACCCTTGCCTCTCCCATAGAGTCCAAAAGACTGTTCAATACATCTGTGTCTCTTTTGCTGTCTTACATACAGGGTTATCATTACCTTCTTTCTAAATTCCATATATATGCATTAGTATACTGTATTGGTGTTTTCCTTTCTGGCTTACTACACTCTGTATAATAGGCTCCAGTTTCATCTACCTCTTTAGAACTGATTCAACTGTATTCTTTTTAATGGCTGAGTAATATTCTATTGTGTATTTGTACCCAGCTTTCTTATCCATTCATCTGCTGATGGACATCTAGGTTGCTTCCACGTCCTGGCTCTTATAAACTGTGCTGCGATGAACACTGGGGTACACGTGTCTCTTTTGATTCTGGTTTCCTCAGTGTGGATGCCCAGCAGTGGGATTTCTGGGTCATATGGCAGTTCTATTTCCAGTTTTTTAAGGAATCTCCACACTCTTCTCCATAGTGGCTGTAGTAGTTTGCATTCCCACCAACAGTGTAAGAGGGTTCCCTTTTCTCCACACCCTCTCCAGCATTTACTGCTTGTAGACTTTTGGATTGCAGCCATTCTGATTAGCGTGAAATGGTACCTCATTGTGGTTTTGATTTGCATTTCTCTGATAATGAGTGATGTTGAGCATCTTTTCATGTGTTTGTTAGCCATCTGTATGTCTTCTTTGGAGAAATGTCTATTTAGTTCTTTGGCCCACTTTTTGATTGGGTCTTTTATTTTTCTGGAATTGAGCTGCAGGAGTTGCTTGTATATTTTTGAGATTAATTATTTGTCAGTTGCTTTGTTTGCTATTATTTTCTCCCATTCTGAAGGCTCTCTTTCACCTTGCTTATAGTTTTCTTTGTTGTGTAGAAGTTTTTAATTTTAATTAGGTCTCATTTGTTTATTTTTGCTTTTATTTCCAATATTCTGGGAGATGGGTCATAGAGGATCCTGCTGTGGTTTATGTCAGAGAGTGTTTTGCCTATGTTTTCCTCTAGGAGTTTTATAGTTTCTAGTCTTATGTTTAGGTCTTTAATCCATTTTGAGTTTATATTTGTGTATGGTGTTAGAAAGTGTTCTAGTTTCATTCTTTTACAAGTGGTTGACCAGTTTTCCCAGCAGCACTTATTAAAGAGATTGTCTTTTCTCCATTGTATACTCTTGCCTCCTTTGTCAAAGATAAGGTGTCCATAGGTGCATGGATTTATCTCTGGGCTTTCTGTTTTGTTCCATTGATCTATATTTCTGTCTTTGTGCCAGTACCATACTGTCTTGATGACTGCAGCTTTGTAGTAGAGCCTGAAGTCAGGCAGGTTGATTCCTCCAGTTCCATTCTTCTTTCTCAAGATTGCTTTGGCTATTCAAGGTTTTTTGTATTTCCATAAAAATGGTGAAATTATTTGTTCTAGTTCTCTGAAAAATACCATTGGTAGCTTGATAGGGATTGCATTGAATCTATAGATTGCTTTGGGTAGTGTACTCATTTTCACTATATTGATTCTTCTGATCCATGAACATGGTATAGTTCTCAACTTTTATTTTTGATTCAGTAACATGTAAGGTATTGTCCAAAAGGGGTCACAGATTTGGCTCATGGGCCAAATCAGTCTCTCACCTGATTTAATACATAAGGTTTTATGGGGCCACATCCATGGCCATTTGTTTTGCACTGTCTATGGATGCCACAACAGTTGAATAGCTGCTACAGATATGGCATGGACCACAAAGCTTAAAATATTTACTATCTGGCCCTTTAATAGAAAATGTTTGCTGACTCTGGTCTTGTATGAGGGGATTATCAGTCCACATGGGTTTGGGTCCTAATTCTCTATCATAGAAACGTTGCAAAAGTTTTTTTGTTTTTTTTTTTTAAGTCATTGCTTTTCAACTTACTAAGAAAAAAAAAATTCTCTGCAAAGATAATTTGCAGATATCTTTCCAGTTTATCAGATACACCTGCCCATTTTTCCTACCATTTTGGTTTTTATTTTGGTCTTCATATAGAGTCATAATATTTGCTAAGAGAAGGGGAATTATTTGAGGGCAAGTGTGATCAATACTGAAACAGGCAGGCTTCAGCAAAATTCAAGAAAGGAGAAACTACCCTTGCCTTTCCACCATCCCTTCTCTCCAGCCCTGTCCTCTATTTTTTCTCTTCCTTGTTCTGCTTTAGGTCATTCCCAGATTCCTGCTTTATTTGAGTCAGCCCTCAATTAATTTCTTCTGGACTCTATTTTTAAAATTTTATTTATATTTATTTATTTATCTGGCCAGACTGGGTCTTATTAATAGTTGCAGCACAGGGATCCTTTAGTTTTGGCATGCAGGGTCTATTTCCCTGATCTGGGGTTGAACCCAGGTCCCCTGCATTGGGAGCTTAACCACCGGACCACCAAGGAAGTCCCCTCCACTTGACTTTTAACTGATAGTGACATTAATGCTACTTTTACAAATATAAACTTCTTCACCATTTATATTTTAAGATGAATCTCTGAAGCTGAGAAATTATAGCAAAATCAGAGCTTGCTAATCAGGGGGCTGAGTGTATGGATTACTTTCATGTCAAGGTTTGGGTCTCCATTCCAAACATTCTGGGCCAGTTTCTTTCCAATGGCCAATAGAAACTCAAAAGGCAAGAAGCTTCCCCTAGGGTGATATACCAACATTGTGTTTTTCTATTATGTTATGAATTTAAAAAGATTGGAAGTCACTCAACCCTAGGAACAAATCAGTATGTGTTTCACTTATCCCTAAAGGGGAACAAATCTTGGGAAATCAGAGTTAATGATGATCACTTTATGGTTCCTGGAGTGTTACAAGTTATAAGACTCTGCTTATAAGTGAATTAGTAATCTTACTTAGATAAAATTATATGGAGTTCAACTTTAGATCAATCTCAAACAAGCACAAAATCAAGATTTACTAATTAGCTAATTAGGATTGTATTACTGGTTACAAGGATGTAAGATACATCTCTGTCCTCTTCCCCTGCCTCCTTATTACTTCTCCCAATGCCTGGCCCATAGGAACCCAAAATTCTACAGTTGTACTACCTCTAGTGTGATCCATAGACCTGTAGTATTGTCATAACCTGAGAACTTGTTAGATATACAGAATCTCAGCCTACACCAATCTCCTGAACCAGACTGTGCTCTTTAACAAAATTCACCAAATGATTCATATGCACTAAAGTTTAAGAAGCACTGGGTAAGATACCAAGGGAGATGAGAAATCTGGTTATGCCATCTGAAATTTGGAAGATATGAAGTTAAAAATAAGTATTTCAGCAAAGATGGAAAATAATGTAATGCAAAGGAAAAACATGTTTGCTCTTAAATAAAAATCCATGAGTGGAGAATGCCATTTTATAAACTCAGTTGGCCCTGGGACTGGACTTTCTTTATGACAAAACAGTCCAGCCCACAGAGGATTAAGCAGAAGTCCTGATGTGTGGTCCCCAACTTCTACCATTTCCTTTAACCTGCTGTGGAGGGGTGAAATTCTGATGTGTTAAGCTTAGTCTAGGCTCCATTTTTCCTGGAAGGAAATCCCATCAGCTTCTTGTTCACATGGAGAGCTCTGGGTTCATAGTGGAAAGGCTCACCAGGACACAGAGCTGATTTAATGGGCCATGCAAATCTCCATACTGGAGCCTATTCCCAGAATAGAAACAAGCACCTGGGATTCTTGGAGTGCATTGTCATGGAGCGAGAAAGAAGGAGAATGCTTTCTGTGGTTTAGTTAATTTGGGGATGCTTTCTGTTGGGCCACTCTGACTTCTAGAAGAAACAATTCAAAAAGCGATAACACAGCCAAAATGGAAAGTGGAATTGCCTAATATTTGGGAGAAAAGAATCATATTTGCAAATCTATATAGAACAAGAGATATAATGACATGCTTGGCTTTGATCCCCAGTTCTCAGTTTAGTCACTCAGTCATGCCCTACTCTTTGTGACCCCATAGACTGCAACACGCCAGGCTTCCCTGTCCATCACCAACTCCCGGAGTTTACTCAAACTCATGTCCATTGAGTCAGTTATGCCATCCAACCATCTCATCCTCTGTTGTCCCCTTCTCCTCCTGCCTTCAATCTTTCCCAGCATCAGAATCTTTTCCAACGAGTCAGTTTTTCACATCAGATGGCCAAAATATTGGAGCTTCAGCTTCAGCATCACTCCTTCCAATGAATATTCAGGACTGATTTCCTTTGGGATTGACTGATTTGATCACCTTGCAGTCCAAGGGACTCTCAAGAGTCTTCTCCAACACCACAGTTCAAAAGCATCAATTCTTCGGCACTCAGCTTTCTTTATAGTCCGTCTCTCACATCCATACATGACTACTCAAGAAACCATAGCTTTGACTACATGGACCTTTGTAGGTCCTCTCCTTTTTAATATGCTGTCTAGGTTGGTCATGGCTTTTCTTCTAAGGAACAAGTGTCTTTTAATTTCATGGCTACAGTCACCATCTGCAGTGATTTTAGAGCCCCCCAAAATAAAGTCTTTCACGGTTTCCATTGTTTCCCCATCTATTTGCCATGAAGTGATGGGACCAGATGCCATGATCTTAGTTTTCTGAATGTTGAGTTTTGAGCCAACTTTTTCACTCTCCCCTTTCACTTTAGTTCTTCTGCACTTTCTGCCATGAGGGTGGTGTCATTTGTGTATCTGAGGTTGATATTTCTCCCAGCAATCTTGATTCCAACATGTGCTTCATCCAGACCAGCATTTTGCATTATGTACTCTGCATATAAGTTAAATAACCAGTGTGCTATGACCAGTGTGTACTCTTGGCAAAACTCTGTTAGCCTTTGTCCTGCTTCATTCTGTACTTCAAGGCCAGATTTGCCTGTTACTCCAGGTATCTCTTGACTTCCTACTTTTTTATTCCAGTCCCCTATAATGAAAAGGACATCTTTTTTGGAGATCTTATCCACCTTAACAAGGCACTTCACAGCCTGGCCTTAACCTTCCTGTCCAGCATGGATGTGTACTGTGTTCTTTCCGGATACAAATCTTCCTCCTGCAATTTCCTCTCTGATACTTTCTCTTCCCAGTACAGGGAACAAAAGGTCATCTTTCAAGACTCAGCTCTCACAATTTTTCTTAACAGATATCTTCCCACTCCTGTCATGGCCAAAAAGGTGGTTTTTGACACCTCTCCACTGGGTTCTTATAGCATTTATTATATATTTCTGTTTTAGAATGTACTGCATAGTTTTTAATTTCTTATTTAAAACCCCAACAAACCATTGTAGTGCTCTGAAGAGGACATTGTGTCTTTTTCATTTGTTTCACATCCTTTATTCTTGGCAGTAAAACATGGCACAAAGCAGGCACTCAGTATTTGTCAAATTTGAACAAAATTCTCATTTCATTCTCTCAGCCCTTCTGAACTTTTTTTTTTTTTTTTTGGGTAAAATGAGAGTGATATATCTAGTGTAGAATTATTTGAAAAACTCATTTGGAAAAGCATGAAGTGAATTAATGGGCAAAGTCCATCTCAAGTCCTTCCTTTTCTGTAAGTTTTTTGCTCACCCTGGTTGGTCCCTAGTGCAATCTCCTTTATCCACAGGCCAGTTGATACGAAATAGAGACACCACAGTGTGTTGTCTTTTATTGCTCTTTAATTGTTTCATATCTATAAATCTTATCTCCCCAGATACACTGTAGTCCAACTCAAACAGCTTCAAATCAGCACATGGTTATTGGGTGACCAATTCATGTGAGGATCTGTGCTACTTGAACACTGGCACCAGTTCTGGCTTTAACTTTACTTGTTTTTATTCTTTCAACACATTTATTGAGTGTCTGCTTACACATATGATCATTGCTCTGAGACAGATTATATTTCCTTCTAGAACTCTGTGTTTCCAAGAAAATGACCAGTACTGCACTAAGTCGAGGGCAAACTGACCAGGCTGTGGTGAGTGATCCTGGAAGGAGCAGCCAATGGTCTCAAGCTCAGAGTAATCCACATGCTTGTTCACATGAGATTCAGGGAACCCTTGGCATCAGAGATCTCACACAGGGAATAAAACCTGGCAGAAAGGAACTCTGAACTCCAGTCCAAGTCAGGAGTCACATGGTCCACCAGTTATAGGACTCCTGCTCTGGAGGATGGAAATAAAGCGGCCTCAGTCTTTTTTTATTAAGTGGCCTTAATCTTGAAGAACGCCTAGAAAGTACTAAAGAGGGTAACTTACTCAACACTTGGGACTTTTAGCTAAACACTCATAGACTCTATGAACCTCTGATGAAATTGCTGGCAACAAGCTACCTCATACCTAAAACCCCAGTATCCCTGAACCCCAGAACTTATATCTCCTAGGCTACAAAGGAGGCTTAGGAGCCCAGGAATAACAACTGAGTCACTGAGTTTCAGATCTGGGGAATAGAACTCAATTATAAACTCTTGCAGATGGTGACCTGAGGCTGCTGACCTCCCATCCTCCCTTCTGCCTTCACTCGGGGTGGGAGTGAGCCTGCTAGCAAAGGATTCAGAGGACCCAGTGTCAGCTGAACAGGGGAGAGACAAAGGGGACCAGCTGGGGGCAGTAGCAGGAAGTATTGAAAGGACTCTGGATCATGAATTTAACTACCAGGTATTATATACAGATCCTTGTGTCACTGCACTGATTGCACTGCATTGAAATTGACTTTTTGTTTGTTCACCTCCTCCACTAGGCACCAAGGGCAGAGCCTGGGACTTGTCTTGTTCACTATTTTATTCTTAGCACAAAACACAATGCCTGCCATAAAGTGGGCTCTCAATCTATTTGTCTAATAAAGAAAAAAGTGAATTTGTATCAGCCTTAGGATCAAGTAAAGTCATTCAAGTGAAGAAAAGTCAGCATGCTGAAGGCAAAGATGGACTGTGGGCTAGGCAACCAAAGGGGTCAAGTTGAGAAGCCAAATGAAGCAATATTGAAAAGCAGTTACATGTCTGGGCTTTGGGGTCAATTCTGGCTTTGAATTCTGGCTCTGTCTCTGCTAGTTTCTTCTTTGTGAGCTTGGGCAAGTTGTTAAACTGCTCTGAACCTCAGTTTCTACTCCATGTAATAGCAACTTATGAAGGTGAAAGTTGCTCAGTCATGTCTGACTCTTTGCGACCTCATGGACTATACAGTCCATGGAATTCTCTAGGCCAAGACATAGCAGTGGATAGCCTTTCCCTTCTCCAGGGGATCTTCCCAACCCAGGGATAGAACCCAAGTCTCCTAAACTGCAAGAGGATTTTTTACCAGCTGAGTCACAAGGGAAGCCCAAGAATACTGGAGTTGTAGCCTATCCCTTCTCCAGTGGATCTTCCCAACCCAGGAATCAAACAAAGGTCTCCTGCACTGCAGGGAGATGCTTTACCAACTGAGCTATCAGGGAAGCCCTATAGCAACTTATACTACAAATTAAATGTGAGGATTTAATAAAGGAGATCCTGGTTCAATTCCAGGGTTGGGAAGATCCCCTGGATAGGGCATAGGCTACCCATTCCAGTATTATTGGGCTTCCCCGGTGGCTCAGAAGGTAAAGAATCAACCTGCAATGCAGGACCTAGGTTCAGTTCCTGGGTTGGGAAGATCCCCTGGAAGAGGCATGGAAACCCACTCCAGTATTCTTGCCTGGAGAATCCCCATTGACAGAGGATTCTAGCAGGCTACAGTCCGTGGGATCACAAAGAGTCAGACATGACTGAGTGACTAAACACAGCACACAGATTAAAAAGATCAACTCAGTGCTAGATCCTATACTCAACAGACAGGAGGAAGCAAATCTTGTCCTTCTAGTAGCTAATAAGCCTCACCCAGAGTTTGGTATTGGAGCCCAGAGATAAAGACTCTAGTATCTGAGACTGAAAAAAACAAACAGTGAGGGACTCAAATGGAGACTAAACACACAGGCTGGAGATTGAGGTAATAAGGAACAAGATCCAGGCAAGGGATTTTTTTCCTTTTTTATATTGCAGGAATATGAGTTATTTTAATGTTAGTTAATCCATTAATGGTTTCCTAGGTGGCACTAGTGGTAAAGAATCTGCCCGCCAATGCAGGAGATATAAGAGATGTGGGTTTGATCTTTGGGTGGGAAAGATCCCCACCATAGGAAATGGCAACCTATTCCAGTATTCTTGCCTGGAGAATCCCATAGACAGAAAAGTCTGGTGGGCTACAGACCATAGGGTCTCAAAGAGTCAGACACAACTGAAGTGACTTACCATGTACACATGAATCCCTTAGTATCATATGCCATATTAATAAGTGTAGGAGAAAAGGTCATGTGGCTGTATTTAGAGATGCTTAACAAGTCTTTGACCAAGTTCAATACCCATTATGATCAAAATATTCAAGAAAATCAGACATGGGGGAACATGATAAATACTTAACATGATAGCTAGTGTATCAGTTCAGTTAGGTCGCTCAGTTGTGTCTGACTCTTTGCAACCCCATGGACTGCAGAACTCCAGGCCTCCCTGTCCATTACCAACTCCCAGAGTTTACTCGAACTCTTGTCCATTGAGACAGTGATGCCATCCAACCATCTCATTCTCTGTCATCCCCTTCTTCTCCCGCCTTCAATCTTTCCCAGCATCAGGGTCTTTTCAAATGAGTCAGCTCTTCGCATTAGGTGGCCAAACTATTGGAGTTTCAGCTTCAACATCAGTTCTTCCAATGAACACTCAGGACTGATCTCCTTTAGGATGGACTGGTTGGATTTCCTTGCAGTCCAAGGGAGTCTCAAGAGTCTTCTCTAACACCACAGTTCAAAAGCATCAATTCTTCATCACTCAGCTTTCTTTACAGTCCAACTCTCACATCCATACATGACTACTGGAAAAACCATAGCCTTGACCAGACAGACCTTTGTTGGCAAGTAGTCTCTGCTTTCTAATATGCTGTCTAGGATGGTCATAACTTTCCTTCCAAGGAGTAAGCGTCTTTTAATTTCATGGCTGCAGTCACCATCTGCAGTGATTTTGGAGCCCCAAAAGTCTGACACTGCTTCCACTGTTTCCCCATCTATTTGCCGTGAAGTGATGGGACCAGATGCCATGATCTTCGTTTTCTGAATGTTGAGCTTTAAGCCAAATTTTTCACTCTCCTCTTTCACTTTCATCAAGAGGTTCTTTAGTTCTTCACTTTCTGCCAGAAGGGTGGTGTCATCTGATTGTCTGATGTTTTTGATATTTCTCACAGAAATCTTGATTCCAGCTGTGTTTCATCCAGCCCAGCATTTCTCATGGTGTACTCTGCATATAACTTAAATAATCAGGGCAACAATATATAGCCTGGACATACTCCTTTTCCTATTGGAACCAGTGTGTTGTTCTATGTTCAGTTCTAATGGTTGCTTCCTGACCTGTATACAGATTTCTCAAGAGGCAGGTCAGGTGGTCTGGTATTCCCATCTCTTGAAGACTTTTCCACAGTTTCTTGTGATCCACACAGTCAAAGGCTTTGGCATAGTCAATAAAGCAGAAATAGATGTTTTTCTGGAACTCTCTTGCTTTTTCCATGATCCAGCGGATGTTGGCAGTTTGATCTCTTATTCCTCTGCCTTTTCTAAAACCAGCTTGAACATCTGGAAGTTCACAGCTTCACATGTTGAAGCCTGGCTTGGAGAATTTTGATCATTACTTTGCTAGCATGTGAGATGAGTGTAATTATGCAGTAGTTTGAGCATTCTTTGGCATTGCCTTTCTTTGTGATTGAAATGAAAACTGACCTTTTCCAGTCCTGTGGCCACTGCTGAGTTTTCCAAATTTGCTGGCACATTGAGTGCAGCATTTTCACAGCATCATCTGTCAGGATTTGAAATAGCTCATCTGGAATTCCATCACCTCCACTAGCTTTGTTCGTAGTGATGCTTCTTCTGAAGGCCCACTTGACTTCACATTCCAGGATGTCTGGCTCTAGGCGAGTGATCACATGATAATCACATCATGATTATCTGGGTCATGAAGATCTTTTTTGTACAGTTCTTCTGTGTATTCTTGCCACCTCTTCTTAATATCTTCTGCTTCTGTTAGGTCCATACCATTTCTGTCCTTTATTGAGCCCATCTTTGCATGAAATGTTCCCTTGGTATCTCTAATTTTCTTGATGAGATCTCTATTCTTTCCCATTCTATTGTTTCCTTCTGTTTCTTTGCACTGATCACTGTCCATAAGTGCATAAGCTTCTTTATAAGTATATTAAGTGCATAAGCTAGTGTATAGTAAGCTAGTATATAAGTATATATATATAAGAAGAAAAGCAGGCAGCTTCTTAATTAATTGTAAAACACTGGAAGCATCAGGCAAAGGATCTTGTCTATCAGGTGTTGAGGGAGGAGAGGAAAGGGTGTAGCCTGAACCCGCTCTAACAGCATTCTAAGGCCAAGGATCCTTCTATGTCTTAGAGCAGGGCTGGTCACAGCAACTGGGCAGGTATGAGCTCATCAGAGAAGCTCATGAGTATATTTGGCAAGAGCGGGGGTGACAAAGGGCATGAAGTCAGGCAGTTCATGACAGGCAGGTACAGAGAAGATGGTCACTGTATGGTTGCTGATCATTTACTTTCATCATTAGCACAACTGTTCCCAAGGTGGGGTGCATAAGTCCTCATTTTGACTGTGAAACTCCCAAATTAGGCCACGTGGAGAATCTTATTTGCAAAAATTCTGGTGAAAATGATGTTTTCTAAACAATCCCCACTGTTCCATTTGTGAAATTTCTGGTGTATTTTATGGAATGTTCAGCCATTTGTCAGTTATCTACATCTGACAGTAAAGGAAGCATCACCTCTGCCAGCAAGGAAACAAGATTTCTTGGCTGAAATGTGAGTAAAACAAAATGAGGGCTGTTAGAAGGGATCTGGCACATTTACCACTCTCTCTCCAGCCACTCTCTCTTGCTAAAGTTATGTTATGATTTTGCTTAGAGAGACAGTTGTGATTTTGAAATTCTCCAGCTTCTTCAAGCTCTTCCTCAAGCATGTGGTCTTTGGGGGTTGGTTAGGGCCATTTTTTTCTGCATAATGAATCTGTTGCTGAGCATAAGAGCAACAAGCATCACACAGAATGCAAAGTTTTCTTGTAAAAATGTCAGTTATAATCAAAGGAATCTGGAGCCAGCCTGGCAGCCTGGGAGTTGTTACAAGATGAAGTCAGAGCTTCAGCTTGTGTCTACATGACACCAAACATCTAGTGAAAAAGTGAAAAACTTAAGCAGTCATCCAGATGTTTTGTCTGCCTGATGCCAAACATCCTGATGTTTTGAGCTATACAGATGTTTGGAATCAGGCAGACTTACATCAAAATCTGGATATAGCTAGGTATTTGCTTTCTTATAGACATAGCCTTGGACCACTGGGCAAGGAAAACTCAAGAACTTGAGTGTCATTTTTCCTGACAGTTAGTAGGAACTGGGAATCTTGTAAGACCTTCACGAGGTTAAGGCGATTCAGTTTAAAAAGTGAAAAGAGCCTGAATCAAACAGTTTTAATAGGGCTTTGCCAGAGGAATTGTTTCAAAGAAAAACACAATACAGCTCACTGCAGTTCAAGTGACTCTGCAGGCTCTTACCCAGTCAGTGGACCTCGTTATATGGGAATGGGTTGCAGGGAGCTGAGTTCTGAAGGAAGTCAATGTTTGAATCTAATCTTATATTGATATCAGACATTGTCCGTTAAACTGGACTCTCTCCTTCTCAAAAGTGAACCTGATCTTCTAGACTGACTTCAGAATTCTTTCTATGACCAGCCTGGTCATGCTGAAGTTATTTAACATTTCAGTTCAGTTCAGTCGCTCAGTCACGTCCAACTCTTTGCGACCCCATGAATCGCAGCACGCCAGGCTTCCCTGTCCATCACCAACTCCCAGAGTTTACCCAAACTCGTGTCCATCGAGTCAGTGATGCATCCAGCCATCCTCTGTTGTCCCCTTCTCCTCCTGCCCCCAATCCCTCCCAGCATCTGGGTCTTTTCCAGTGAGTCAGTTCTTCACATGAGGTGGCCAAAGTATTGGAGTTTCAGCTTCAGCATCAGTTCTTCCAATGAACACCCAGGACTGGTCTCATTTAACATTTAAATTGACCTGTATCTAAATATCTCCTTAATATGAATCTATATGGACAGAATTGGCTTCTAAGGAGACAGAATCAACTGGGCGTTGGCAGGACATCATCCATCCTCTTTTTAGACAGCCACTCTTGACTTCACCCTCCTCCTCTTGACTCCAGCTCATAGTCTATGCCTAACTCTCCTCTCCCTCCTTTCCCAATAATCCTGATAAGAGAAAAGCAGACAAAAAGAAGAAAGAGAAGAGGGCAGGGAGAAGAATGAAGGAAAGGAAGAAAGGGAGAAAGGAATCTAAAGGTCCTGAGAACAACATGTGCAGGGGAGTTTAAAAACAACATAAAAGGAACAATAAGAGCAACCTAATAAAGGATGAAACATAGTCATGCGGCAGAGAAGAGGATCTGAACATCTGCACTTTTTCTTATTTATAACCATGTCAGGAAAACAGGAAAAACAATGTGCAAAACCTCAAGCGGAATTTTCTCTCGCTCCCAATTTTGCTAGTATAACCCACTAGGAAGAAAGTAACCATTTTGATTGTCCTCTATAGGTTTGAAATATACAATTCATCATTGTCTCATGCATCCTATGATTGTGAGTTAGCCATTATTACTCATTGTTATGTGGGGGAATTCCTCTCCTACCCACATCTGGACTTTTGCTGTAACAGCAAAGGCTGGAAGCAGAGTCCATCTGACCCTTTCTCATTTCTGGATGCGAGGCATCCTCTTCTCCTTTAGGGTGGCTCCCTGGCTATTGTTTCATTGTCTCTGTCATTTGTTACTAGTTGGTTGAATCAGTTTTTTAAATTTTATTGTGACAATGGTAACAGCAATGATTGTACTCAGCCCAAATTAATTCATCAATACCATCATTGTTAAGTCAATCAGGAGATTAGTAATTGCTAATATACACACAATTTGGGTTCTATAAAAAAGACAGACATCTGTTTTCCTTGGCAGCAGTCTGTTTCCAGGCCCTTACTTGATACCATGTGCGTGCCTAACTCCTGTTCACAACAATAGCTTTTATCCTTGGGGTTTGGTAATATACTTAATTGATGCCTTTATCTTTTCATGAGAGATGCCAGCTCACATCAAAAAAAAAAAAAAAGGAGAGAGAGAGAGAGGAAAGAAAAAAATGAAAACACACTACAAAGGCTTGGCTTTATATCTGGTGGAAATAGTGAACCTCAAAGCTGGACTGAGAGAAAAATAAAGATTGCTTTTATCCATGTTGCTGAAAAATGTGCCTGTATCCTCTAATTTGTCCTGCCCTTATTGAGAATTCAATGAGTATTCAGGTCTGAATATTAAAATCTGATTTTTGCCTTTGAGAATCACAAGTGTCAATCAGAGTAGAACAGAGGAGGCATAAGGTATGTGTTTTCTGGTTGGGAGCCAGTGATGCTAAACAACATGGTGGGACCATTTTTCCTCGTGCTGGGAGGGTGACTAAGAGGCAGCTGGAAGTATGTATTTTTAGAAACTCTGGAATAAATGATCAGGTTGTTTGGTTGGTTCATCATAGTGTTCTCCTGGGATACCTGTGTCTTGGGAAAAGTGTCCTATCCTACTCCCTAGAGAAAAATCCAATTTTTCAGTAGGTAAATACTTCTGCTGTGCTCTGAGGTGTGCCTTGGCTGCTTACACAAGAGAAATCAATACATTAAAGTTAAAATTATATATTCATCACCTCAAGAATCAGTTATTGAGTCAGGAAAGCAGAGTGCTATTGACTGGAAGAATTCAGGCTGAAATCTGGATGATCAGGGTTTAGTTCAGTTCTATTAGGAGGATAAGCATATGAACATTTAAAAGAAAATAAAAATAGTACACAGTTGTCTTAATAGATATATTCAATAAACTAAGATTTATCTAAAGGAAAATAATGCTTTACGCTTCCATGATGTAAGAGTGAAAAATGCTTTCCAAAATGTGTCATCTTAATTATTTTCAGTACTATTCATTATAAGTGGTGATACTTAGTCTCAAAATCTAATCCAGGTATTTTCTTATGTGAACACAAAGACAAGCATCAAGACTTCGGTTTTGAGAGAGAACTCTATTTGGAAAACCTACATGCACCCCAATGTTCATAGCAGTACTATTTACAATAGCCAAGACATGAAAGCAGCCTGTGTCCATCAGCAGACGGATGGATAAAGAAGATGGGGTGTATATGTGTCGGTGTATCTATAGACATACACATACACACACTGGAGTACTACTCAGCCATAAAGGAGAATGAGCTAGTGCTGTTTGCAGCAACATGGATGGACCTGGAGATGGTCATACTGAGCAAAATAAGAATGAGAAAGACAAAAGCCATATGATATCACTTTTCTGTGGACCTAAAACATGATACAGATACATTTATTTACAAAATAGAAGCAGACTCAAAACATAGAAAACAAATGAACTTATTTACAAAAAGAAACAGACTCCCTGACATAGAAAACAAACCTATGGTTATCAAAGGGGAAAGGGGTGGGAAAGGGATAAACTAGCAGTTTTGGATTAACAGATACAACTGCTATATATAAAATACATAAACACCACAGTCCTACTATATAGCACAGGGAACTATATTCAATATCTTGTAATAAACTATAATAAAGATATATATACATGTATACATGAATATATGTATTTGCATATATATGTATAAAACAATCACTTTGCTATACACCAGAAACTAACACGATTCTAAATCAGTAAAATAAAAAATTTAAGACAGGTTTTAGCCATTTTACTAGTAGCTTAAATTATCTGCTTTCTTTCAAATCCAGCTATTAATATTTATAGGTATATTTTAATAGTCATGTTTTATTTTCTTATTAATTAATACAAGCATACAAAAAATAGACTATTAATAAGCACTGGTGTACATATCCAGCTTTGTTAAATCTTAATATTTTGCCTGTTTTCTTTCAAATCCTTTGTAAGGAAAAAACAAGACATTCTATATTCAGTTCAAGTTCCTTATATACCCTTCTCCTAATTCCACTCCCTTCCCTTCACCCCTCCTAGAATCAACCACTATTCTGAATTCAACATTTCCCATGCATGTTGTTATATGTTTACATTATATGTTCATACCCATAACCTATATATTACATGTTTTAACTTTATCTTACAGGTATATTATGTATATTACAGCTATATTATGATTATACAATTTGTTTTCACTGAATATAATATTTTTAAGATTTGTCCATGTTGCTATTTGTATAGTTGTAGCTCACTAATCTTACTGGTTGTATACAAATATACTACATTTATTTATTCTTTCTATTCATAGACACTTGTGTTGCTTCAAATTTTGTTATGACAAACAATGTTCTCGTGAATATTCTTGAACAAGCCTCTTAGTACATATTTTTTTAGAGCTCAGAATTTCTGGATCATACAATACGTGCATTTTTACTTTCCTAGCTCTTTTCTAATCATTCTCCAAAGAGGCTGTCCTGATGAATACACCTATGACACATACAGGAGAATTTCTGTGTAACCACATCCTCGACAATGCTTGGTATTTCTGGTGTACATTTGAAGAAAGTATTATCACTCTTTCTACACTCAAAATGCTTGAAATATTACCAAGAATAAATACACAACTGCTGCAAACGACATACAACTGATGCCATAAAAGAATCTCCAATGTGTACAAGGTTTCCCACTGGGGAAAAGCTAGCAATAGCCAAAGACTCTCTCTCTTCCTGAGATTTTTCAGTGTCTTCATCCAAGCCATGATCAAATTGTAGAACTAGAAAACACTTTAGGAATCATTCATCCAGGAGCTTCATTTAAATTTAAAGAGTTATGCCCCAAATCACACAACTGTGATAATGATCATTTTATTACAATTTATGTAGAACCTACTTTGTGTCGGGTACTACTGGGTGCTTCACACATACTCTTGATTCTCATGACAGTAGCCAGATGGTATTACAAAGAGTTTATTCTCCAAAACACAGCTATTCTTACATGGCAACTGAGAGCAGGGCACCATGCTGTTTAATCTGAGTGGAACAAAATTGAACCAAATGGTTTGGCATTCAATCTGGGAGGAAAGGTAAAACCTCAGTATAAACTAGGATAGGAGGAGAGCTGGGTGAAGGCTCAGACCAAGACAAAAGAATCGTTTTCCAACCAGGATCATTTAGGAATACATCCTAAAGTCACTGGTATGGGAATCAGGCTTTGGAGAACAGGTAGACCTTGGTTGGGCACCATCTCACCTTGAATGTGCTGAGTGGGTATTGCCCACTTAATGCCCATGAGCAGTGAGTGGAATTAGAGAGTCTGTAACCATACACTGCCATCAAAGAAGGGCCCATCTGGGGTCAGGGAGAAGGTGAGTCTTACAAACAGCATAGAAGATTTGGAGAGCCAGGCAACTAACAAACCTACCTCTCAAGAAAATGGGAACAAGGCCTCTATGCTTTGGCCTCTGCTCAGCTCCTTTGTTACCACTCTCCACTCCTTTGCTCTGCTCTGTTGGTTTCTGTTCTGTTTTTGGAGCACACTAGGCTGATGGCCCCTGTAGGGTCCTTCATCTGCAGTCTTCTCTATTTGGAACATGTTCTCCAGTTTTACACACAGCTGGCTCCTTTTTATCATTCAAGCCTTGCCTGAAACACTTTCCCTGAACATCTCATCTAAGCCAGCCTTCTCCCTCCCCTTCCTCCATCTCAGCAGCCCATTTTATTTTCTTCATCATCTTTCTCAGTCTGAAATTATCTTGCCTCTTCATTTAATCACTTGTGCCAATGACAGAGTGAGCACCATGAGGACAGGATATTGTCATTCTTGTTATGTGTTGTGTAGCCAGTACACAGAAGAGCTTCCATAAACCGTTAATGGTTATTGAACAAACAAACTATGGTATTCTAGTTTCCAAAGAGACACGTGGGCTATAAGGAAGTACAACATCTTGGGGGAAGTTGGGGCTCACAGGGGCGGGGTTTAGAGTCATGGCTATATTAAGGGGACAGTGAGTTAGATTCATGGAGTAGGAGGTTAATAAAAGGGACTCAGAAAACAGTAATGTGGCATAAATTCAGGAGCCAAGGCTAAGGACGAAGGTATTAGAATCAAGGCAGAAACTGAGGAGGGTGAACAGGCTAAATTATCACAAAGGGACTTTCTACCACAGTCCCAGTGCTGGGCTAGAGCTCCTTGCGTGTGTGTTTGCTAAGTCACTTCAATCGTGTGCAACCCTATGGACTGTAGCCCATCAGGCTCCGTTGCCATGCCCTCTTCCAGGGAGTCTTCCTGACCCAGGGATTGAATCTATGTCTCTTATGTCCCCTGCACTGGCAGGCGGTTTCTTTACTCCTAGCACTATCTGGAAAGCCCAGAGCTCTTTAAATTCAACCTACATCAGGTCAAGGGAAAGTGATGTGGATTCAGAGATCTCAGTCACTGGCAGTGGCTGCTAAAAACAGAAATACTGGAGAGGGGGAGAATGAGGATGGATATTTCAAGCAGAAAGGACCACAAGTACAAGACAGACAGGTGATGTGTCTCTGGTTTAGAACAGTGTCTGGAACAGCATAGAGTACAAAAACTCTTGTTAGAGGATTGACTCCCAGTGGCTATCTTGAGGACAGAAAGCCTGAACATGGGCAAATTGGTGGAAATTTATCCCCAAATCTGGTTTTAGAAGCTTGGTTCATTGCAGTAGAGCTTGGTATGGACAGATAGGGCAGAGAGAATCCACAGGACTTGATGACAAATTGATTGTGCACTCTCAGAGGGGGTTGAGGCAGGAGACAGTATAGGAAAGAGGGAAATAAAACTTACCCTGAGCTTCAGAGTCTGAGCGACTGGATAATACCATTACAGAGAGAGAAAAGTCCAGCTGAAGAGTTGTTTAGGGAGAGTCTGGAAAATTCAGTGTAGATATTTGAGGTGCCTGAAGACATGCACTTAGCAGGGATATTTAGAAGGTGGTTGAAATAAGGTTGGAGTCCTGTTGAGCCTGGAATAAGGATATACATGTGTGTGTAAGCTTAATCATTTTTAGAAAGAGTTAAGTTGGGAATAAAGCTAAAAGAATTGCAAGAGCATAGCAGGAATCAACTTGTCTGGTCTTATTATTCAGCAGCAGAATGTTATCAGGATTCATCAAAAACTAAACATGCTATGCTTCGTTGGACCAAATATCAATTTTTATTCACCATCAATCCCTAACATTATTTAACCTAGGCAATTTACTTTTCTTGGGAGGCAATTCTGTTACGTAGTTAAGAGTATGGAAATGACATGACTAGGCTACTCACTAGCCATGTGGCTTGAGGTATTGCTTAACCTCTCTGTTTCCTTATCTGTACAGTAAGAATAGTAATAGTACCTATGCTCATAATATTGTTATGAAGATCAGATGAACTCATGCATGTAACACACGTTGCCTAGAAGCTGGTACACAATAAATGCTCACTAAGGATCCCTGAAATTTTGTGTTGAGGACTGGAATATGAACTCTTATTTTCATTTATGATCAGAGTTTGCCTTAGCCTGGGTGTCTCTTAATTCCTGGAAAATTGTAGAATATTTTCAGCAAAATAGGAAAAAATAAAAACTTGCAATATTCATCCAGCAAAGGAGGCCACCACAAAAATACAGCATTTAGGCACATTGCCACTCTCTCAAGTCCTCTGCCTCACCACTATGCAGCCATTCAGGTGCTCTAAGTTCTCACAATTGAAACAGCCCTGGGAGAATTTCAATGCTATTGTTTTGGAGACTTCCTTTCATCCTGCTTTGAATTTGTCCCAGTTCCAGTTTTAGACAATAAATTATAAGCCTTTAAAAAGGGAATTTCATTCACTATTGAAAAAAGGGAAAATGAATCCCTGAACTGGATAATTGGATGTCAGTTAGTCCCTGACTCTGGCAAAGTTGGACCTCTTCAGCTCAGTAAATTCACCTGTAAGGTTTTTTTCTTTTTTTTGTTTTCTTTCTTTTGGTCAGGGCTGGGGGTGTTGTTTGTCTGTTTAGTATATTATTTGAAGCAAGAAGATTTGCTTAAAATGAGACTATCTTTCTGTTTTGTTCTTAGTTGTTAGACCATCACAAGCAATGAGGCTGTGGAATTTATGTGAATTGCCATTCTTCACTATCTTTATGAAATGAAACCTGACAATAGTAACTTTTACAAGGATAATCTACCAGCAAACATCAGTAGGCCAGACATACTGGCAGTCCCTAGTCAATCTGTAACTGAAAATTAAAAGTGTAGCAGGAAACCCTAATAATGAAACTTGCAGGGTTGTAGAGCTGATGAAGCAGAAAACAAAAAGTAGGTGATAACTGCTAAGAAGTGCAGCCTTGACAGTTGTCATGTCTTTGAGGATTTTCTTAAAGTGTGGGCAGATCTTCATCTATATTTGAATTCCTTTTAACCATCCAAAACAACTCTTGGCTCTGAGTTATTTTCCATCTTCTTCCCAGATAACACCTCCTAGCTATCATCAGCAGAGTTATTCCAACTAGCATTTTTGCTCAGTAGTCTTTCCCAAGGTAATAGAGTGTTCAGGTTATCATATTTTAGTGTCATGTGATACTAAATCACACTTCAGGGAGAGATAACAAGGCTACCCAAGGCGGGGTGGGTGTGGTGGGTGTGGACTATGTCCCATGAAGGTCCCTTTCTCTCCAAGAAGGGCTAAAGGCATCAAACTTAAGTGCTGAGAAGAACTATCATAGCTGGTTGGGGGTGGGGGGTAGTTGTTGGGTAGTTGTATGGGAGGCTCTACCATTGGCCCAGAGCATTACTGAGCCCATCTGGATCCCACAGTCAGAAACCAGGTGATTTCATCTTGTTTTGTCTGTGGATCATAAAGGGGCTGTGAGTGGTCACAACCTCCCCAAGTGCCCAAGGCTTGTCTCCTCTAAGATAGATGCCTTTATGCGATCTGCTATGTGCGGAGTCAGGGGATTTGTCAGGAAGGCTCAGTCTCCATGGTGTTCATACCAAGACTATTTGCTGGTTTTCTGCAGTGGGTCTGTGGGACCCCTGTTCACCTCCCCTGGTCACAGCCTCCCAGGCTTGCTATTTGGCCCCATGTAGGCTCTGGCTGCAGAGTCAAAAAGTCAAATAGAGACTGGACCATGACACACTCCCTACATCTGTTAACTTACCTTGTGTTGCCCTCACCTCACCTCACACTGACTGCTGCCCATGGGCCTGGAGACCCTACTGGTTTCTTACTCACCAAAACCACCCAGAGACCATGACTTTGAGCTACAATTCCTCTAAGCCCCCTTTGGGAACCTAGAAGGCAGCCGACTTGTCTACAGCACCTCCCTAAAGGCCAAAGAGAATCCAGCTGGTGATTCAGTGAAGACTCTCAATTCAGTAAAGACGCTACAGGGACCAAACACAAAATAGCTCTTTTAATAGGACATGAAGTCATTTATGTACAATAAGAATCTGCTCTCACCCACTTGCCCACCATGTACACATCTGAAGTTGTGTAAATGTGGCAATAATTTTTTGAAAATATTTCTAAGATCACAAACTATTTTATTGTTATATCTTATTCAATATACAGAGCTTTGTAGTCATTGAATTAAGAATATGGTATGTAAGAAGACAGAAATCAGAGCCTAGAAAATTCCTTTGCAGCCTCTTGACATTGTCACCTCCCAGAGAAAGGTAAGCGTACCTTTTGCCTGAGAGAAAAACTCATTTAATAACAGACTGTAATGGTGAGGCAGTCTATCGGGACTTGGACTACTGTCTACTGCTCAGGCTTCTGACAGTTGTAAGGCAAAACCGGTATATGCACTTGATACATGGAAATCCATCCCATCGTTAGCACCCATGGCATCTGGGACCTTGGGGCTGTCATGGAGCTAAGTAATATTTCCTCTCTATTGGTGTTCAGGTTAACCCTGGAGGCAAGCCCAAAAGAATCACTGGTTTGGCCTCCAAGCACCACCAGCTGGACTCCTAAGGGTCCCTTCAGATGAGCCAATTGGCCTTGTTTACTACAACTTAGAGAAATCTGAAAGTCTGCCAGAATATTTACTATATTCATTCATGTAGGGAAAACCCTCTCAAGTAAGCTGTTTACCTCTGGTCTTTTCTTGAAATAAAGACCTGGAATTCAGAACATCATATGAAACATATTTGAGCTCCTCCATGGCTCAGTGGTAAAGAATCTGCCTTCCAGTACAGGAGACACAAGTTCAATCCCTGAGTTGAAAGATGTTTTAGAGTAGGAAATTCGGCAACCCACTCTAGTAATCTTGACTGGAAAATTCCATGGACAAAAGAGACTGGTGGGCTGCAATTCATTTAGTCACAAAGAGTCGGACACAACTGAACGACTGAGTGCACACACACACACACACACGAAACATATTAGAAAGCACGGCTATCTGTAGTACCTACACACACAATGCAAAATACATCATATTCTCCAACCTGACTTACATTTTTGTTCATGTGGTTTGAATGATTTTTAGGTATTCTAAGTAGTGTTATTCTATATCTGTGTTTTTTTTTTTCCTTCCCACCACATGCATTTATTTGTGGGGTTCCCCTTCTTGAAAGATAAATTTCACATTGAACATCATGTCATTACTCATTTTATGTTTTTCTCTAAACTCTGTTGAAGATACCATGTGATTCTGGAATATGTGGTTCACTTACACTTGTCAGCAGATCATTTCATAAAAGCCTGTTACAGAAGATAATCCAAAGCAGGACTTGATTCTTCAGATCAGCAAAAGGTTAAACCTTGGTTTCTTTAGTAACACTTATGCCTACAATATTGTCTCTGAAACCAGTGGGGGGAAATTATTCTTTTGATGTCCCTAATGTGCTAGTGTTAATTGAAACTCTACACATTCGTCTAGTGGGTGCATCTTGATGTGTGTTCAGATTATACTAAGAATGTGACCATTTGTCCAGTCTTACTTGCAGGTCAGAGAAGAGAGTCTACTTTGGCCTTTCAAAAGGTAGGCACTCTCATAGTGACTAGAGTGATTAAATGATTGTTATAAAGGACATTTCAGAACAGCTATTTATGGTCTTGATTCACAAATCAGCTGTGTTAGTATATGGTTCAGAAAAGTCTCATGGTCATTCATCTGTCTGCCCTCAGTAGCAGGATCTTTATAATAAACTGTGTTTCTCTGCACGTGACCTCTACACACGTGTGTATATGTATATAAGTGTGTGTACATGTGCGTATGTGTGTCCCTGCGTGTGTGTGTGTCCAGTTGCTCGGTTGTGTCTGACTCTGCAACCTCATAGACTGTAGCCCACCAGGCTCCTCTGTCCATGGGATTTCGCAGGCAAGAATACTGTAGTGGGTTGCCATTTCCTCTTACAGGGGATCTTCCCCACTGAGGAATCAAATCCATGTCTCCTGCATTGGCAGGTGGATTTTTTACCACTGAGCCCCTTAGTAATCATACATACATAGAGATACAAACAACATGTGCCTGACTTGATCCATATGTTAGACATAATCCAACCTCAGTATGACATAATTTCAGGAGCACTTGGATGACATTTTGCTTCAAGCAAAAGTATCATAAGTTCCACCGTTAGAGACTCATTCCTTTATGGTAAATTTCTTCTGTTATGATACAAATAATCCTGGAATGGTGGTGGTTTAGATGCTAAGTCACGTCCGACTCTTGTGACCCCACAGACTATAGCCCTCCTGATTTCTCTGTCCATGGGATTCTCCAGGCAAGAATACTGGAGTGGGTTGCCATTTCCTTCTCCAGGGGATCTTCCCAACCCAAGAATGGAACCCCAGTGTCCTGCACTGCAGGCAGATTCTTTACTGACTGAGCTACAAGGGAAGACTGGAATTGTGGAAGTATTTAAAGTCATACCCCAAGTACAATTAAGTTATCTGATTCTCATACAAGAGTTGGGTTTGATTACCAGGAAAGCAGAAAGAATAGAGGACCCTGGTTGTCCCAGGGATCCCAAAGTGAAGAGAGCCCAAGCTGTCCTGGCAGGGAGGATAGGGTTGCTTCAAGATAGTCTTCACAATTATCCCTAGGGTCAGAATGGCAAACATGTTCAAAACAGAGATGACTTAAGTAGTGAAATTTAAAGAGGCCTTTAGCCTCAGAAACAAGAGAGAAGGAAAAAAGAAATAGAAATATCAATGAACCAAAGAGAGTTACATGTCTCTTTTAAGGAACCTGTCCCATCCCTTTAAACGACTTCTGTGTTTCTCTGATTTATTCTTGTTGGTGAGTCCCCAAAAAGATCTGGTTGCCTTTTAATCCTTCAGATTAGGAAAAAGAACTAATCCCTGGTTGCCAAACATTTATAAACAAATGACTTCAGAGTTACTTTTCAAAACAAACTTTTGTGACAATTATAGATGATCAAGATGGTAAAAGTGAAACCAACAAGGCAGGGAGAATAACAGGGTGGAACAGAGGCCCTTAGCCACAGGTCCTGGAAGACTGGTTACCAAAGAGAAAACACTGGCGTCCCATGCCTAGATCTGGCTGGAGCTTCACCACAGAATGACAAATCTCGTCATGCAGGATTGATGAGAATGAAGGTGATCTCAATGTCTCCTTTTATAGCTTAAGGAGTTGGGCAAAATCACTTGATGTATCATATCCTGGCCTCTCAGAACCCTTTTTAAGCCCTAGTGAGAGACAGACCAGAAGGTTTTACATGTAAAAGTTGGATAGACTCTGCTGCGTCCAGGAAAAGCTGGCTACTATGGGCTCATTGTTGTCATGAGGACCATTCTTCTTCCGCCAACATCTTTCATTGCCTCTCCATGTTTTCGTGAGACAAAAGACCCAGCTGAGACTTCAACAAAGGAGAATGCAGGGAAAGGGGAGAGAATACCTTGAGCAAGAATAGCTTGGAAGGAGCCAAAAGTGGAAAAGGAAGTCTAATTCTGTCCTAGTCCGGGGGAAAAAAAGTTTTTTGAGAAATGTAAACAAATCAGGAAATCCTGGCACTTACTCCAGTTCCGATCCAGGGAAAAGCACCGGTCCTTTCCCTAGGACTGGGCTGCTGTTTGTGAATGAAATCCAGACTAAATTATTCATTGAGTCCTGCCAGCCTTTCTTTTTGCCTATGGCACGGCTTAAACCTTAAAATAATAATAATAAAAAAAAACATATGCATGTTGTTAACTATCCATATTCAAATGGAAATTCAACGCTATCATAAATCTCTCTTTTCTAATGTAAATTCCTTTCCCTAGCATGAAGCTGCAGGAAAGCCATTGTATCTGAGCAATCTAAACTTAAAAGAGAATTTTTGTTAAACCAGTTATGATAGGGGAAACATGTTTTTCACTGAGTCGAAAGATTAAAGTTGGTTGTAAAAAGGGGTGGGGGACTGAGGGAGAATTATTGGTTGCTCAGCTAATGATTAGATACAGAACTTCAAGGACAAATTAAGAGGCACAAAAGAAAGAGTCACGCAGATAAGTGAAAACAGTTCCCATGATATTAAAGAATAGACACACTGTTTATCTAATCTCCATTTCCATATTCATCTCCATCTCGGCAGCCCCCTCCACCCCATTAGCCGCCCCCCGGTGAATTCCAAACTCCACTGAGAGGCACATCTGCAGATCAGAGTACCTCTAGGATCCAGGGTTCTCTTTCTCGCTTCCAGATCCACCCTCTCTCTTTCCTCAGTTGTCTGGGTGCCTCTTTTAATGAGGCTTTGACCGAGAAGAATGTGGGCATGAGATGAAGAGAATGTCTCTTTATTTTTAATTTATTTTTTGGAAACATGCTGTCAACCCTTTGGGTGATTTCAAAAAATTCTTACTAAACACCACACACCCCTTTTTTCAAATCGACTCCACTAGTTTGTTCTGATTTGTCACCTTTTCCCATCCTGCCACTCCTCTTTCTCCTCTCATGTCCACAAACAGGGCTTGTCATTTCAGAAATGTTTCACCCTTGTAAACTTGGTCTGGACAGGCAGCAACAAATATATATCCGTTTATTACAGAGCTGTAAGGAACAAGTGTAACGGGCTTCCTTAAGCGGTGAAGTCAGTAAGAGCTCACAGACAAGGAACAGATTCCTCTTGGATGGAGGAGCTAGTGAAGCTGAGAAGGACACAGGCCCAGTACCTGCCTCTCCTCCACGCCAAGGCCCTGGCCCCCTCACTGTGTGTTTTTGCAGGGGATCCTCCAGAGTGGTGTGGCTACAGGGTTCCATTCTTCAATGCAAAAGCTTTCTCCATTGACTCCTAGGAGCACAGTACAAAGATAACACAAAGAAAATAGATCCCTCTGTATAAACACACAGTGTGAACTCTGACCCAAAAGGGCATTCATGCATGACAATAGGTAACACTGTAATTGGAAATAAAAATATTAACAGCAGGAAGAAACGTAACCCATACAGATTTCCTACTAAGGATTTGAATACACATGCCTGTGGCCAATTTATTACTAATATTTAGAACTGAAATAATATAACTTAGAATCAGCTTAATAAAAATATCAGAGCCAGCCTCTCAGGCAACCAGTGTTAGAGCAAAGTCACATCCCCACAAGGACCAGTTTCTCCCTGATCTCTTATCTGATGATCCACATTCAAGATAGAAAATTAAATGTTCTTTCTGGACTGTTCAGAAATTGATGGCACTTATAAAAATGTTCATTAAATCTGAGGCTGTGCAAGGCTTTTGGCATCATGTTATCAGAACCATAAAAATCATCACCCTCTTGTCCGTAGCCAGCCTTGTCTCTCTAGATAATATAATCCAGAGAAAAATTAAATTGCTGCTGAGTGTCTGTTTCTAGTAAATGTTGTCAAGTGTGTGTGTTGAGAGGATGCTGCTGTCAGATTAGAGAGGGGAAGAACACAGATCAGGCTATATGTGTTTGAGGACTTAGAGGGAGAATTTCATGAAGCTATTTCTAGGGCAACTCATCTGATCTGTTAAGAGGATGCTGTGGTATTTTCATCCTTTTCTTCAGCCTGGTTCTCTGGCCACTGTTACCGAGAAGCGGTGGTCTCTGGAGTGTAGACAGAGAAGGGAAGCAGGTGCTTCAGCTCCCAGCATCTGGTTTAGATGACCACAATGCCAGCACACCTGCAGCCTGCTTTGCAGCCAAGTCTGGCCTCCCATTGTATTCGATTGGACTTTCTGCCTTGAGCAAGAAAAAAAGCATTGTTTATCAGATTTGCCAAAGGATCTCCGGGGAGGTGGAGAGAGACAGGATAAACAAACCTAAAACAAAACGCAAGTGTAAGCAAAGTGCTGGGAGACCTTGATTGTATGTGACTACCCAAGGTAATCTTTCAACCTGACACAAAGTAATTAAAAAAACTGATTGAGAGCAACAAACCTAGAGTTAGCACAGACCAAGAGAGTTTTCTAAAGGTCTTCCCAGAGAACTGATGCTACATAATGTTATCCAAACTCTGGTTCTTAGGCAGAGGCAGAAATCAGACCACTTTTATTAAGGATCTAATATGTGCCAGACTTTGTGCCATGCGGGTTAAAAGATGAGTGGCTACTTCCCTGCCCTTACACAGAAGATGATCTTGCTACTTATGAACCCAATATTCCAAATCTTATGGACTTCATAATTTCACATTTTGTAATAGTTTT
>SJYQ01005982.1:453083-465503 GCA_006410935.1 Redunca redunca | reverse complement strand
GCCTGCATTGTTATAAATTTTCCTCTTAAAACTGCTTTTGCTGCATCCTGCAGATTTTAGAACATTGTGTTTCCATTTCCATTTCTCTCAAGGTATTTTTTTAATGTCCTGTCTAGTTTCTTTGTTGGCTCATTGGTTATTTAGAAGCACATTTCTTGTCTTCTGTGTGTTAATGTTTTTTTCTGGTTTCTTTCACAGCCACAATGGCATGACACTAGAAACTACAAGAAGAGGCTATGAGGGGAAATAGGTCAGAGAGAGGGTTGACCACAAAGAAGTTTAGGAAAATTTATAATGAGTAATTGTGGGCATGACTTAGCACACCAACAACAACAGCAACAACAATTGTGGTGGTGGCTACATGACTCTACATTTGACCAAAGTCTTAAAACCATAAACTAAAAAGTATGCACATTACTGTTTGTAAGTTATACGTCAATTTTAAATGGGGGCTATAACAAGAAATATAACAAGTAATACCAACAAATGTATTGATCCTCAAAATACCCAGCTTAGTCCCATAGGAAGTCAAATTGCTTCCTCCTTTGGAAAGTGGGATGACGGGCTGTAGACGCCCTCATGCTCTCCCAGGAGGTCATCCCTGAAGAGACAGATGTCTCTGTAATTCCCTGCTGGTTCCCACGCATTAGTCTCTGAAATCCTATCATGACTCCAGTCAACATCATTTCGGGGGTGCAAACTGCACGCTGAGCCCCTGTTACCACCATTTATTAATCTGCATGTTAATAAATGAGGGCTGTTAGTCTGGCAGGTCTTCGGCTGACCTAAGGATTGGTTGTGAGACTTCAGTAGTCAGGGAAAATACCCCAAGGTAAAAATTATACTAAGCAACCTTAAAATGATAACCTCTTAGTATTTTATTTTATTTGCTGTTTACAGAGGCAACTTTGTGAATTATGTGGGAGAAGTAATTTAATTGTATTTAGTTTACAAATCAGGAGGACATACGTGGCTCCTCCAAGGGCACAGAAAGAAAGCATGGTAGATCCAGAACCTGGCCACATACTAGTTTCTTTCCCTCATCTTCCCTCCCTTAGAGACCTTGGAACATTTCTACCACTGCCTGAGAGATGACTTCTCTAACAGCATTTATGCATTATTTCATGGCTAAATTTCTGACTTCAAACTTACTATTCAGGATTAACTTTCCTATTCTGTCAAGGAGTAAGGTAAGTATCTATAGTCCATATATACATTTGAATCTAAAATATTTAAAACAAAAAGCTTGCCACCAAAACAGATCTACAAGCTAAAGGTAACCCACAGACTATGAGCTGTCAGCCCTCTGCATCTGTGATTCAACTATTGGATAAACAGTAATGAGAAAAAAGAAGAAAAGGAGAGTATTTCAACTTAAGCTGATATACAAGTTAAGAAAAATTAAGCAAAAGAATAGCTCACATGGACAGACTGGAGCAGACAATTATACAGGCAGAGCATGAACAGAGGGTGACACATTGGAAGGCACCAAAAAATTGAAAGGACCTAAGTGGTGTGTGAGCAAAAAGCAAAATGAAGAGGAGGTTACAAAGCCTCAAGACTCATCCTCACCTGGAGCCCTGCACACCATCATCCACCTTCCGCAAACCAGCATAGAAAACCACCATTCATGTTTAATAGTAATAGTGTCTTCTTCAGACTGTGCTGAACACTCAGCTTTTTGCTCATCGCTTTTCATGTATTATCTAACTTAATTCTCAAAATAACACCTTGAGTTAGGTCTCCTTACTATCTTAATTTTTCAGCTAAAGAACAACTGGTTCAGGAATGTCCGTTGATGACCACAGACTCAGGCAGTTAACGCAGGGCTCTTCTGAGAGTCCCAGCTCCCACCCGCTGCTAAGCCTCCCTTTGAGAACTGCCTCTGCTGGGTGGTACCTGCCTCTACTCCTCCAGTCACCCCACTGCACACACTATGCCTGTGAGTCTCAGTCACTTCTCTGTGCAACCTCTGAGTCTGGACCAATGAAGACAATAAGTAATTTAAACAGAGCTAAATTCAGTTTAATTTAAATTTAGTAAAGACACATCAAACTTGAGAAATGCTTTATCTGAGAACAGAATTTGACTTGCCAATGAGTATTTGTGGAAATACAAATTACTCATCCTCTTGTGTCTACAGCTGGTCTTGGCATATAAACAATAAAGAAGTGTATGAATTTAACAGGCTAGGAAAATAACTGCCAGAGTTATTCCAAAATGATCATGTTTTGACATATTCAGAATAATTAAAAACTGGAGAGATGATTCATTACGATCCCTCATTCAATACTTTCGAATTCTAGATGAATAATGCACTAAATTTCACTCTTAAGTCCACACTTTAGATGTGGAGAATCTTGAAGCACGTATCATTTCTGTAACAAAAAAAAATGTTCATAAGATATAAACATTTCAGTTTCGCTGTCACTGCAATCTTAACTAAATTTGACGCTCTATTCCTTTGTTTCCCTTTGCTCTGGACATCCGATTCTTAAGTAACCCGGATGGAGAACACGACAGAAGCGACACAGTTCATTCTCCTGGGACTAAGCAGCACCGAAAGTCTGCATGTCCCCCTCTTTATAGCATTCGTTCTCACTTACTTGGGCGATGTGGTTGGAAACCCGGGCCTCGTCCTGCCGGCGCTCCTGGCCTCGCATCCCCACCGCCCATGCGCTTTTCCTCGGTGACCTGTCTCTGGTGGACTTTGGTCACTCTACAGCTGTCATGCCCACAGTCCTGGCTGGACTCCTGAAAGGCGACGGGGTCGTCTCCTATAATGCCTGTGCCGCTCAGATGTTCTTCTTTGCAGCCTTTGCCACTATGGAAAAATTCCTCTTGGCAGCAATGGCTTACGACCGCTACGCAGCAGTGTGCACACCCCTCCATTACACCACAACTGTGATGACAAGCATGTGTGCTGGTCTGTCCACAGGCCCCTGTGTCTGTGGCTTCCTGAATGCCTCCACCCATGGTGGAATCACCTTCAGTCTCTCTTTCTGCAGGGCCAGTGTGGTCCACCACTTTTTCTGTGATGTTCCAGTGGTCATGGTTCTCTCTTGCTCAGATAGGTATGTTGGTGAGATGGTTCTTGTTTATGTAGCCAGTTTCAACATCTTCTTTGCTCTCCTACTTATCTTAATTCCTACATGTTCATATTTATCACCATTCTGAAGATGCACTCCTCTGCAGGATACCAGAAGGCTTTATCCACCTGTGCCTCCCACCTCACAGCAGTCTCCATCTTCTGTGGTACGGTCATCACGATGTACTTACAGCCTAGCTCCAGTCATTCCATGGACACTGACAAAATTGCATCTGTGTTCTATACCATGGTCATCCCCATGCTGAACCCTTTGGTCTATAGTCTGAGGAACAAGGAGGTCAAGAGTGCTTTCAAGAAGATGATAGCGAAGGCAAGACTGTCTCTAAGATGGTCATTTTAACATTTTAGAACACATGATGATCCAGTTCACTCTGCTCAGATTTTTCCCATGCACTGAGTCGCATGCAGAAATTAAGTCCTGGATAACTCTCTTATTTTTTTCTAAAGTATATTGTCTAGAATAAGGAAACGTTGTGTTCAGAAATCTAACAACTGAATGAGGATGGCCAAAGAGAAGCATAAAATGTTTCGGTTCTGCTTGTCAGAAGGCTTGTTAAGGACCTTTCCATGTCCCACACGCATCTCACCAGCCACGTGCGCTGCAGCACACAGGCAAACAGGAGAGCGAGCAGCCCACAGACAGGAGCGCATGGCTGTGCCCTGCAGACCCACATGCACACAGGAGAAGAAAATTGGCAGGAGACAGATGGAGAGGGCTTGTTTTTATTAAAAATAATGTGAATAGTGACTTAGTGGATTAAAATATAACTTTATATCTAATATTACCTTCTTTAGCTGAATATCTGTTCTAAAAGTCTTAGTCTGAGAAAAAAAGTAATAAACTTTTGATGAAACTATGTGCTTATTTTGTTGGCATAGTTTCCTGACAGATGTATAAACATACCATCTTAAGTGAATTAATAATTGTCTTGATTGAGTCATTTTATTAAGCTGAATTTTCACATCACAGTTTTCAAAAGGATACGACAGCCACAGCACAAGGAAAATGGAGGGAAAATAATATAATTACTTTTAAATTTTTTCATCCATGACTACCAACGTTCACCTTTTTAAAAAAATGCACCGAGATAGCAATAACATTGTATATTTTTCTGTTTGCAGTTGCTTCAAAATAAGCTAATGCTGCTCATTAATTCCCTTTAAGTGGTTTATAGCATTATAAAAGCTTCATATCATTGTTACTGTTTAGTCGCTAGGTCATGTCCAGCTCTTGCAACCCCATGGACTATATGGCCCACCAGGCTCCTCTGTACACGGGATTTCCCAGGCAAGAATACGAGAGTTGGCTGCCATTTCCTTCTCCGGGGGCTCTTCCTGACCCAGGGATTGCACCCATATCTCCTGCATTGGCAGGCGGATTCTTTACCACTGGAGCCACCAGGGAAACCCCAAGTCTCATGTGTACAATGTTGCGTTTCCACTTCTGTATACAGCGCAGCGTATTCCCACTGCTGTGCATTCATCACTGAAATCTAGCTTCTGCTCACCACCAACAGTTGCTTCCTTTAACCGTCTCAGCCAGCCCCTAGCCCTCTTCACCTCTAAAACCACTATTATACTGTCTCTATCTGTGTATTTGCTCTTATTTGGTTTGCTTTGTTCAGCCATAAAGAGAATTAAAATTTGCCGTTTACTATAACATGGATGGACCTAGAGGGTATTATGCAAGTAAAATAAGTCGGAGAAAGAAAGACAAATGCTACATATCTTCAGTTACAAGTGGAATAAAACAATAAAACAAATAAATGAATGTAACAAAATTGAAACAGACTCACAAATGCACAGACCAAACTGTTGGTTACTAGTGTGGAAAGGCCAAGCAAAAGGGGCAAGAGAGAGGAAGGAGATTAAGAAGCATGACCTAGGATATAGTATAGAGCACATGGAATAGAGCCAATATTTTATAACTTTAAATTGAGTATAATCTGGAAACCTATTGAATCACTGTTGTATACCCAAAACTAATATAATATTGCAAATCAACTGTACTTCAATGCAAAATAAGAAAATGAATAAAATTAAGAGTATTAATAGCCAAGCCATGCCTTGGATCCAAGACAACCCTTGAATCTACATTGCGTGGTTCCTGAGACTGTGATCTGCATTGCTGTTCAGCCTCTCAGTCATGTCCAACTGCAACATACCAGGCTTCCCTGCCCTTCACCGTCTCCCAGAGCTTGCTCAAACTCATGTCCGTTGAGTCGGTGATGCCATCCAACCATCTCATCCTCTGTCGTCCCCTTCTCCCCCTGCCCATAGTCTTTCCCAGCGTCAGGATCTTTTCAAATGGGTCAGCTCTCCACATCAGGTGGCCAATGTATTGGAGCTTCAGCATCAGTCCTTCCAATGAATATTCAGGGTTGATTGGCTTTAAGTATATTTAGATCAAATTTAATTTAACAAAATGTTCAACTTCACCTTGTCAAGGGTTCACATTGAAGTAAAAGACACATGCATAGAACATGTGTAGAAGACTGGATCAACGGGGCGTGTCCATCAGCAGAGGCGACTCTGAGAGGAAGGCGTAGTGTTGTGCGTGGAGGACAGGCTCTGGGGTGAGGCACACACCAGGCTTCCATCATCTCCCTCAAGGCATTGTGAAAGTGAAAGTGAAGTCGCTCAGTCCTGCCCAACTCTTTCGACCCCATGGACTGTAGCCTCCCAGGCTCCTCCCTCCATGGGATCCTCCGGGCAAGAATAGTGCACTGGGCTGCCATGCCCTCTCCAGAGAATCTTCCTGATCCAGGGATCGAACCCACGTCTCTTATGCCTCCTGCTTTGGCAGACAGGTTCTTTAGAACTAGAGCCACCAGGAAAGCTCTCATTTGGACAAGGCATATGTCCAAATCCCCTAGAGAAAGAAATTGCAGCCCACTCCAGTATTCTTGCTGGAGAATCCTATGGACAGAGGAGAACTGGAGGGGTTTAGTCCATGGGGTAGCAAAGAGTCAGACACAACTGAGCGAATAAACAGCAAACAGCATGTCCAAACCCATGGCGTGTAGAACACACAGAGAGAACTAAGCTATAGAGTTTGGATGATTATTTTATCTTTTTAAAAATTATGATGGTAACATGTTGATTTAACAAAAATGACTCAGTCAAGACAGAAATACTGATTCATTTAAGATATGATATTTATGTATCTCTCAACAAAATGTGCCAAAAGAGTAGATACTTTCATTTAAAAGACCATAATTTTCCTTCTATTCAGAATATTAAAACAGTTATTTCACAAAAGAAATAATTGCTATTAGACACAATTTTATATTGAATACCTCAACTAACAATTTAAATTATTTTTATCAAAAACTAGCCGTGCTCCATTTACCTCTGACAAATTTCCCATTCCAGTGTGTACGTGCCCATAATAATGACAAATCAAATACATCAGTACATAATCAGTACATTACCACACAATGAGTCAAATGTCAGAAGTAAGTTTTGACAAACAGGTCCCGAATTTTCTAATGCTTTTCCTTAGCTATCTTCATTCAGATATTGAATTTCTGAATATATTTTCTTTTTACCAAAATCAGACTTTTGAAACAATAAGGATGTCATCTCAGGAATTTAAATGCAGTGTGGTGCTTAAAAAAATAACTCATTGCATGGGGAAAATCTGAGAGGAATTAGTAAAGGTTACTGCACTTACTGGGCTTCCCAGGTGGCGCTAGTGATAAAGAACCCACCTGCCAATGCAAGAAACAGAGGTGTGAGTTCCATCTCTGGGTCAGGAAGATCCCGTCTTAGGAAACGGCAGCCCACTCCAGTATTCTTGCCTGGAAAATTCTGGGGGCAGAGGAGCCTGGTGGGCTGCAGCCCACGGGACCACAAAGAGTGGGACATGACTAAGCGACTGGGCACACTCTGGACACACTGCCGCGTTAGACTCTGCAGAAGATGTTGCCTTCTCCGTGACTTTCTTGAGAACATCCTTGACCTCCATGTTCCCCAGACTGTACCACACAGAGGCCAGCATGGGGATGAGCACAGAGCAGCACACAGATGCCACTTTGTCTGGGTCCGTGGAGTGCCTGGAGCTGGGCTGTAAGTCCATGAAGATGACGGTCCCACAGAAGATGGAGACAGCAGTGGGGTGGGAAGCGCAGGTGCACAAAGCCTTTTGGTGCCCCTGAGCTGAGTGCATCTTCAAGATATTCACAAATATTAATAGATAGGAAGTCAATATAATCAGAAGAGCAAAAGAGACATTAAAGCTCATGATGAAAACAAGAACCACTTCATCAATGTGCTTATCAGACCTAGAGAGAGCCAGGACAGCTGGAACATCACAGCGTGGTGAGCTGTGTTGGACTTGCATAAAGAAAGACCGAATATGTCCCCAGCGTGGAAAAAGGCATAGAAACCTACAGACACGGGATCCCAGGTCAGATGTGCACACGCGTGTTGTCATGGCAGTGGTGCTGCGCAAGGGCTCGCTACTGCTGAGTAGCAGTCGTAAACCGCTGAGGCAAGGCTCCACACTTGCAAAGGCTGCAGAGGAGAACATTTGAGCAGCACAGGTGTTGTAGGAGATGGTCTTGTCTCCAGGGAGTGGCTCAGCCATTGCTATGGGAGTCACAGCTGGGGAGTAACCCGAGTTCGCCGGAGACAGGGCACTGAAGAAAAGGTGCCTAGGACTGTGCAGACGAGGGTCCAGGAGAAGCAGTGTGGCCCCTCCCAGGCTTCCAGCCACACTGGCGAGGCAAATGATAGCGACCATGATGAACAGGAGGGCCTACGGTTCTGGGGCACTATGAGTCAAAGGAGGGGGGCCTGTGTCACTTCCGTCTTGGTCTCCATCAATGCTGTCTGGGAATTATGAGAGGTACTGTAGTAGTGAGAAATAAAGGGGGAAAGTGACAAACAAAAAAGAAAGTGCAATGAAACTTAAATGCATTAGCATTAACAATTTCTACTTCCAAATTATCCTGATCTAATATTCATAACTTTACATGTAAATGTGTGTGAGTATGGGTGTGCTGCTGGGTGTGTGTGTATGTGTACAATGTGTAGTACTATTATTTTATTTTGCTATTAGAGGAGTTAGAGATTTGAGAGATTATATGATATTGTACAATTCTATTTTTAGGCTAAAAAATTCAAGGCTGAAGCCTAATTTTCAAATAATCAAAATCCAGGAGCTTTTAGTCACCTCACTGTCAACACATATAAAATACCAATAAATATAAGGATGGTAAAAGGTTAAATTGCTGCTAGATCTCGCTAATTTATTCATTTCCTTTTGTTCTCTGTGTAGTTTAAAGAATAATCCCTTCACACTTATCTTTTTTTTAACTTTAATAAGAGACCAACTGTTAATGAACAAGAAAAAAATATCGCTACCTGCTCAATCAGAGCACCATCTGTTTTATTTTTTATTCATCTTCTTTAGGGAAGCAACAGGAGTGTTCATAAGTACCACTAAATTTCTCACCAGTGGAAATTTTGATATTAAGACTCCACTCTCAAATCACTATTTTGGAAAAAAGGATCAAAACATCATTTCTATGCTCAAAACACTCAAGAGTATGTGTAGGCTTCCCATTGTTTTTGCATGAATTACACTTTTCACTAATAGTGTTTATGGAATAATTATCTCACTCCCTGAAGAGAAGGGACAGTCAATCCTGAATAGTGAGTGTGAAATCAGAAATTCAGCCATGAAATAATGCCTAAATAATGATAAAGAAGCTGAACTGTAGGTAGTGGTCAAAAGACTCCAAGTACCTTAAGACAGTGAAAGATCGAGGATGAAACACTAACAAGGACCCAGGAACCAGGACTAACAGGGCCCCAAGGACCCAGGTTCAAGTCCCAAATCCACCATTAATTCTTGCTGTGCTCTTGAAGGTATCACTTTCTCCTAGTCTGTAAAACAAACATTGCGAAATTACTCCTCCCATGTAGCTTACAGAATCGTGTCTGTAAATAGCAAATAAGGGAAGGTGTGCTGAAAAACTCGGTAGAGAGGGTTACCATTTTAAAGTTATTCGACATAACTTTTATCTTGAGGTGATTTCCTTGGCAATGACGTAGGCTCATAGCAATTCCTCAGGTAGGAGGAAGACCTGTGTGCAGGACAGTGATTAACATTCTGGGAGTACGCCGACCAAGGAGCTCGGCACACAGTCAGGCCCTCTAAATTGATGGTGCTTGGAGTGTTGTTGGTGTTTCAGAGGCTGGTGCGAGGGAACCAGGAGTGAGTCACAGACATGGAGCTCTCCGGGGGTGCCCCCACAGGACCATCTACAGCTCCTCACCCCAGCTTCCCAGGGACGAAGTAACTGAACACCCTGTGGGGACCTTACTGCATGTGAGCGCGCGTGCATATTTTGCTATTACTCGCCGTTCTTTTTCTGTTCTTTAAATGCATAATTGCAAAACTGCAAAATCCTCAAATGTGTGTGTATTATTCCAATAATTTAAACATGTATAGCTATCTAACCATTTACAGAACACTTCTACCATGTAAATGAAACCCGCGGTTCCTTGCGGTCCACTCCTTCTCCCAGCCACTGCCCCTGGAAACTACCTAATTGTTTCCTGTGTATAATTTTTTAGCAGTACTCCATTCTTTTGACATTACAGATTGTTTGTTACTCAGTTGAGGAGCGTTATGTTGGTTTAGTGTTTGGTGATTATGAATAAAGTTGATCTACACATATACCCTGAAGAGTTTTTCTGCAAATACAGGTTTTTATTTCATTTAAGTAAATATCTGTAAGAAAGATAGCTCGGCCATACAGTAAATATATGCTTAATTGAAAAAGAATGTCAAACAGTTTTCTGAATTTGTTCAGCTAGCTTGTTCTCACCTGTAATGCATTCCACTAGTTTCATATCTTTCCCAGGGCTCGATGTTTTATTGTGTTTTAAAATTTAACTCTTGTCTCATATCTTTTCTTACTCTTTCACAAAGATGTCTCAAAGAAATCTCAGAAAATCCTCTTTAAAATTTGCATTTGCCTTACCACCACAGCTCTGTCCTAGGAACTTTTTTTCTACAAAGGAATTAGATCCATGATTTCATCTGTCCTTTTGCCTCTGATCTCACACTCCACCAGAAGACATCACACTGTTTTTAGTTCAGCAAATCTAGCAGTCACACATTTGTTCTATGCTTGGAGATGGCGTCACCCTAAATTTAAGTAATTTATTTAACTCCTCCAAACTCCAGTTTCTCATCTGTAAAGAGGGAGATAATAGCACATAAATGTCAAAGGATTGTTAGGAAGATCATGAGATGACATCTATGCCAAGGAGAGTACAATTTCCAGGAATATCAGGTGTCCCTTAAGGTTAAATATTACTCTTTCCTTATTCTCAAAAATCAGTATAGGAATTTTCACAAATATACTGGTGCTCAAACATTTGATTAGCTTTCCCTCACATGCGAGTGCTCCATTGCAACTCAGCAGAGATATTTACTAATTGTAGACAATGGACCTTGGAAAAATGCGCCATGTCAGGGTGGGTGAAAGCACGTGTATGACGCACTAGCTGTCTCTTCTCCTGACAGACTGAGGAGGCTCAATTTTCTAGCTCAGTTTGCTGCTGTGGATGATAACGCTTTCATTAACCAACATCTTTCAGTGACCACGTTCAGAAGCGCTCTTTTCATAAAGCAAACTGTAATGGACAGAGTGGCATACTGAGAAGCAAATCTGTGAGAGGCTGAATAACGTCTCCAGAGAAATGAGTCCCTAATGTCTTGGACCTTTATATGGCTACTGTTACAGACTGAATCATGTCCGTCCTCCCCAAATTTAACATAGTGAAGATATAGCCCTTAATGTGACTGTTTCGGAGACAGGGATAACAAAGAGGTAATGAAATTATATAAGGTCATAACAGTTGGGCCCTAGTCCAGTAGAACTTCTGCCTTATAAGTAGAGGGAAAAGTATCAGAGCTCTCTTTCTCTACCATGTGGGGGCACCGTGAAAAGACTGGCATCTGCAAGCCACGAAGTGATTCCTCACCAGGAACTGAACTGCCCAGCGCTTTGATCTTGCAATTCCACCTCCGGTAATGCAAGAAAAGCAGTGTCTGCTGTTAAGTCGCCCAGTCTGCGGCACGCAGTTATGGAAGCCCACGCTGACTAATACAGTTATCTTCTGTGACAAACACTTGCAGCTGTGATTAAGTTAACAGTATTGACATCGGAAATTAACCCAGATTATTCAGTGGGTCCTAAATGCAATAGCCAGTGTTCTTAAAAGAGACAAGGCAAGAAAAATGGCAGATTAAGGAATTCCACAGAAACACCAAAAGAGCAAGCAGAAATGTTCAGAATCAAATTTTTGTCATAACTCTGAAAATGCTCAAAGGTTTATAGCAATTAACAAACACTAAATCATAAAAATCATGACTTAACCATGGAGTTTCGGTCAGTTCACTCAGTCGTGTCCAACTCTGCAACCCCATGAACGGCAGCACTTCAGGCTTCCCCGTCCATCACCAGCTCCCGGAGCTGCTCAAACTCATATCCATCTAGTTGGTGATGCCATCGCACCATCTCATCTTCTGTCGTCCCCTTCTCCGCCCACTTTCAATCTTGCCCAGCATCAGGGTCTTTTCCAGTGAGTCAGCTCTTCACATCTGGTGGTCAAAGTGTTGGCGTTTCAGCTTCAACATCAGTTCTTTCAATAAACATTCAGGACTAATCTCCTTTAGGATGGATTGGTTGAATCTCCTTGCAGTCCAAGGGATTCTCAAGAGTCTTCTCCAACACCACAGTTCAAAAACATCAATTCTTCAGTGCTCAGTTTTCCTCACAGTCCAACTCTCACATCCATACATGACCACTGGAAAAACCATAGCTTTGACTAGATACACCTTTGTCGGCAAAGTAATGTCTCTGCTTTTTTAACATGCTGTCTAGGTTGGTCATAGCTTTTCTTCCAAGAAGCAAGCGTCTTTTGATTTCATGGCTGCAGTCACCATCTGCAGTGATTTTGGAGCCTCCCAAAATAAAATTCGTATATGTCAAACCCATAACTGACCTCAAGCCAAAGGAACAGGGACTTCTGAAACCTCACATAACAAAGTATACACTCTTAAAAAATAGTGTAGAAAACTCTCTGTGAAAAGATTACAACCCACAGCAAGCAGCAACAAGAGCCTAACGACCCTGGGATAAGAACGAGTCTGATCTCTGGAGCTACCGCACTATAATATTCTAAAAGCCCAGTTTTCAACCAAAAAATAAAAGACATTTGAAAACCAGGAAAGTATGTTGCATTTACATTAAAATAGAAATTAACAGAAGCACAGACATTGGACT
>SJYQ01005982.1:374140-452978 GCA_006410935.1 Redunca redunca | reverse complement strand
AATATAGAATAAACATTTAAAGGAATATTGAGAATGCTTTTTCAACAAATAGAAAATATCAACAAGACATTATAAATGGAAACAATAGATTTGGAGTTGAAAAGTATAATAAATGACAGTTAAATGTAGTCCTACAATAAATGTAGGATATGGATGTGTAGTAATCTTGACTGCTATAATCGTTTCACTATATGTATAACAAATCTTTGTGTTTTATACCTTACATTTACATAATTTTTATTTTTAAATTAAATTAAAAATAAGTACAAAGATAAAACTTTTTAGATGCTAGAGAAAATATCTAGCTAAAACCACTATAATAAAATACCATAGATTATACAATAAACACTTATCTCTTGCACAAAAAGCTGAGAAGTCCAAGATCGAGTAGCTGGTCAATTTATATCTGATAAGAACATCCTTTTAGTCTTGCAGATGGCCAACTTCTTGCTATATCCTCACATGGTGAAGAGAGAGCTCTTAATGTGTCTTCCTTTCTTTTAAAGGACATTTCAGTTCAGTTCAGTTCAGTTCAGTCTCTCAGTCGTGTCCGACTCTTTGTGACCCCATGAATCGCAGCACCCCAGGCCTCCCTGTCCATCACCAACTCCCGGAGTTCACTCAGACCCACGTCCATCGAGTCAGTGATGCCATCCAGCCATCTCATCCTCTGTCATCCCCTTCTCTTCCTGTCCCCAATCCCTCCCAGCACCAGAGTCTTTTCCAATGAGTCAACTCTTTGCATGAGGTGGCCAAAGTACTGGAGTTTCAGCTTTAGCATCATTCTTTCCAAAGAATACCCAGGGCTGATCTTCTTCAGAATGGACTGGTTGGATCTCCTTGCAGTCCAAGGGACTCTCAAGAGTCTTCTCCAATACCACAGTTCAAAAGCATCAATTCTTCAATGCTCAGCTTTCTTCACAATCCAACTCTCACATCCATACATGACCACTGGAAAAACCATAGCCTTGACTACATGGACCTTAGTTGGCAAAGTAATGTCTCTGCTTTTTAATATGCTGTCTAAATAAAGGCATTTAGTCCCCACCTTCCTAACTCCCCACCTTCATGATCGAATCTAACTGTAAACGCCTCTCATTGCTACATCTCCAGATGCCATGGCACTGTGTATTAGGACTTCAACATATGAACTGAGAGGAGACACAAGAAATTCAATCTGTTGCAGAGGGAAACATAACAGAGTAATAATAATAATTGTCCTAAGTCAGTTTTCTTATTTTAAAAAAAATTGATTATTCAGCAGCCTGATAGCTTTTTTAAAAATAAGACAAAACAAATATCAATCTAGATTTCTATAACCATATAAACTACTATTTGAATGTGATGGCAAAATCAAAAATTATCAGAGATACGAAAATCAAAAGTTAACATACTATCCACAGGTGCCGAAGTTCACTGAAAGTGCTTCGGCAGGAAGTAAGAGATTAATTCATCAGATTGGGGAATTTGGAAGAGGAGTAGAGCATAATGTGTTCTTTCTTTTTCTTCATTCTTATCTGCAGCAAAGGTGTCTTTTGTTCTTCTATCCTGCTTTATTTATGTAGAAAAAGTAATGGGATAGGAACTGCCCAACAAAGGAGAGACCACTAATCCTAGGATAAATATTAGGTTAGATTTTCCATAAGCAGACCCAGAGTCAAGGATTTTATTTCAGGAAATTCCCTGAGGGTCCAGTGGTTAGGACTCTGCACTTTCACTGCTGAGGTCCCAGGTTCAACCCCTGGTTGGGGAACTAAGATCCCGCGGGCTGAGTGATGTGGCTAAAAAAAGGAGAGGGGGGATTTCATTTCAAATAGTTGTATTTTAGAGTTAACAGAAGAAAGCACTGATTGGGTAGCAAGCAAGTTAATCCGGGACAGAAACTTGGCCAATACAGGCATCTTGAGCGAGTGTGTTACCTGTGTGCACAAGTAGGGCTCACTTACACCAGGGCTCACTTACACCAGGGGTCACTTGAAGACTGTATAGACATGCCTCAGAGCTTTACTGCCTGAAAGATGAAGAGTCTGGGGGATTTATCACTCTGCCTCTATCTGCCAACTACTGATGCCTGCCGCCAGAGAAATTATATGGTTCATACATAGACTGAACATATTCTAGCATCAAAAAATCAACCCTTATTATAAGAGCTGGTACTCTACACAGACAAAGTGATTGCCATGGGTTTGTAGATAGGGTGCCACTAGCCTATACAAGCGGGTAGTTCCAGATCGAAAGACACCCATCTTCCCAGAGACCTAAACCAAAATTTCAAATTATCAGTATTAAAGTTGATTTAATTCCCATCTTTCTTATCCCTGTGCCATCTGTGTGTTCACGGCAAACCCATAGAAGAAATCAAGATACTGTTTGTCAGTCTCCTAACATTTGCAGTAGCCTAATCTTTGGCTAGAATATTTTTTAAAAGGAAAGGTGAAAAAGGAAAATGTTTTGTCCATAAAAAAAAATAAAACAAAATAAAATTTTAGTAGAGACTCTGTTGCTGGGAAAGATTGAAGGCAGGAGGAGAAGGAGACGACAGAGGAAAAGATGGTTGGATGGTATAACTGACTCAACAGACATGAGTTTGAGCAAGCTCCAGGAGCCAGTGGTGGACAGGGAAGCCTGGCGTGCTGCAGTCCACAGGGTCACAGAGAGCTGGACGTGACTGAGCAGAGGAACCAGAGATCAAATTGCCAACATCCACTGGATTACTAAAAAAGCAAGAGAGTTCCAGAAAAACATCTATTTCCGCTTTACAGACTATGCCAAAGCCTTTGACTGTGTGGATCACAATAAACTGTGGAAAATTCTGAAAGAGATGGGCATACCAGACCACCTGACCTGCCTCTTGAGAAACCTGTATGCAGGTCNCAAAAACCCCTTTGATGGCCTTCTAGCCTGCCTGCAGGACTCGTACAGCTGCGCATGTGATTGTTTAAGGCCTCCCGACTGTGGGAGGCACAGGAAGCTTAAAACATCCTAGGAATGTACGGACTTCCGAGGAGTCAAAATCATTAGAATAGGACTGATTAAAGGTTTCATTTGTTGAGCCAATACTTGCTGCGAAAATTTCATATCTTTTGTTTGTAGATATAGTTGTATATAGAAAAACAGGTAGTAGCCCTGGTATTAGCAGCATTACATCTTTGAGTTCTGTGCTTTCTTTGTTATAACCCACTGCACCTTTGTTCTACAGGAATGTAAGTTTATTTTGTACTTTGAGGGTGATGCAGAGTAAAGAAAAAACACTTCTAGGGAAAAGGAGTTTTCTCGTTGATAGACAATTATCCAGGAAGAGAGCCATAAAAATGTTAACAGGCCTCTTGGCCAGAAGATAATGTAAACCACCTGAGACCTTTTGTATATGGGAAGATATGCAAAAAGAAAGCCTTGTTTGTCTCAATGAGGGTCAGGACTGCTGCCCCTGCATTACTCTGCATATTCCCTTATTTCTTTACGTACAACTTGGGGTATATAAGCTGATTTTGAAAAAAAGATTTTGGAGACTTGCACCGATGCTGGGCTTCCCCATGTCGCTCTTTTCTCCCCTTTTCAGCTGAATTCCCATCTGGGGCGCGGAGGCTCACCATGTCTACTTACTTGCTCCAGCTTCTGAGATCCGTGAGAGAGGGAGCCCAAGGCGGGGCACCCTCTGATATTCAAACAGACGCCGGTGGCCTAACGTAGATGGTGCAAGCTCGTTGTCTGGAACTTTATTGGCTCTCCACGTATACCAAGTTATTCAGCCTCTTTTCTCCACTTAATTTTCCTACTATACTATTTCTTCCTAATCTAATCTTATATTTCTAAATACATAAGTTTTCCTCGCCTATCTGTCTCCCCTTCGAATCACCCTGGATCCACCAGGGCTGGACCCCAGCAAACGTCTGCTGGATTACAAAAAAGTTTTCTTGCTTGAAACAATGAGTGAGAAACCATAGTATTGTACAACAAATGTTCTCATCTTTAAAAACACATTTTGTTAGGTTCAAAAAAATAAAGATTGAATTGCATTCACAAAATAAATAAATAAATAAATAAAAGACGTTTACTCCTTGGAAGAAAAGTTATGACCAGCCTAGATAGCATATTCAAAAGCAGAGACATTACTTTGCCAACTAAGGTCCATCTAGTCAAGGCTATGGTTTTTCCAGTGGTCATGTACGGATGTGAGAGTTGGATTGTGAAGAAAGCTGAGTGCTGAAGAATTGATGCTTTTGAACTGTGGTGTTGGAGAAGTCTCTTGAGAGTCCCTTGGACTGCAAGGAGATCCAACCAGTCCATTCTAAGAGAGATCAGCCCTGGATGTTCATTGGAAGGACTGATGCTAAAGCTGAAACTCCAATACTTTGGCCACCTCATGCGAAGAGTTGACTCATTGGAAAAGACTCTGATGCTGGGAGGGATTGGGGGCAGGAGGAGAAGGGGACGACAGAGGATGAGATGGCTGGATGGCATCACGGACTCGATGGACATGGGTTTTAGTGAACTCTGGGAATTGGTTATGGCGTGCTGCAACTCATGGAGTCACAAAGAGTCAGACACGACTGAGAGACTGAACTGAACTGAACTGATAGTTCAAGTCTCAACAGTCACAATAAATTAAATGGGTTAAATCTGCTGTTTATGTACATAAATTACATCTTAATAAAATGTGGGGAGGAGGGTGACATGAGCTGCTGAAAAATGCATCCATGTGCTCCTCAACACACCCAGCTATGTCCCTGTGGGCAGCTGAGTTGTTTCTTCCCCAGATAGGTGAGGAAAGAAACATTGGTTGCTCTCATAGGACACCTGCTCCCCCAAGAGTGATGTACCTTTATAATTTTCTCCTGGCTCCCATTTATTAGCCTCAGGTCTTATGATGGCACCACATGGCATTAGTGTTTAAGGGCTAGACTCTGAGCAGAGGCCATTTGTTCATCACTTATTCAAGCGAAAGCTAATACAGCAGGAGAAAAGCCCTATGGTAAAAATTGTATTCATTATTGTTGAAAGGAAGAGGTCTAAGGTCTTTTATAGACCAACTCTCATTTGCTCTTTATAGGCAAAAGTATGTGGGAGTGGCAGCTTTATTATTTCTTTTTTTAATGTCATAAATAAAAAGGCTGAACTTGGCAGAAGGTAAATAATTCTTCCAAATCCTCAGAAAAACCCACTAGATGTGAGACTGGACCTCAAGCTTCCTAGCTCCATATTAATTATCTTTTCTTCATTTCTTTTTTTTTTTTTAGGGTGTCCTTTTTAATAACTTAATTAAATCTTTTAGCAATATAACATAACAAGGGACTATCTCAGAAGTGAGTCTTAGTAAACACTAGACCTTAATTAACAAAACTAGAAACTCAGTTTAACAATTTACAAAGCTTAATATTCAGTGAATTTTTTTTTTCATTATGGAGGCATTAACCCTGTAACCAGGGAACGCTTTAACCCATCAAATAAAAATAAGGTTTGTCAGGGAGCTGGGAAAAGCCAAGCGGCTGTCTTGGATTTCCCATAGCCATGACTCTTTGATTTTCAGCTATTATTTACCCATTTCTAACTCCCCAATTTAGAATTAGACTGTTGCCATGTTTTAAGGACATTAGGATAGCACAAGTCTAACAGTGAGGGGTTAATTTTTGCAGAAACAGAATGAGCTTTTACATGTACCATAATCTTAAATAACACTTATTTACTTTACCAAAGTAACAAAAGATTTTAAAAACAAATATAAATCTGTAGGTAACAGAATGAAAAAGCAAAACGTTCAGCCTTGACCGGGAGCCTTGTTTGCAAGCACTTCCCAGCCTCCCTTATATCTTGTTCCCTACATAAATCATTTAAAGGCAAAGAAATTCATAATCTGTTATTGAAAGATTCATTTTAAGAAAACTTTGTTCTCTTAAATAGAGAGTGGACTAAATTCCAGTCTGTTACCAATTTATCAGATAGCAAACAAACAAAATTTATCAGTTAATCTTAGAAAAGTCTTTTCCATACACCTTGAAGAACTAGCAGTGTTTTTCTAAAGGCATGAGAGTGAAACCATAGAAGGCATGTTTAAAATCTAATTAAATTGTAAATGACAAAGTAGCCTGGTCATTGCTGTGACTTGTAACACTTTAACATGATAACTAGAATTATAACCAATGACATTTTACCAGGACATATCAGATTTTCATGAATTTCACATAATTTCTAGGATATCCATATAAGTAACATCAACCATACAATTTAACTTGAGAAGACTCAACACTCTTCCAACAATATTTTCCCATGCAATTTGGCATGTCAAATGAACTCAGGTAGTTTAATAGCTCTTTGGGATGTCTCAGGGGCCCTCTGAAGCATCCCAAAGTCAGCTAGAAGTCAAGCTATTTAGGCAGTTTTGTCAATAAATAGCAGAAGGGTTTATGACACTCAGTCAGATAGAATCATATAGATCATTGTGAAATAATATATTTACTTAGCCAAATTAACAAAGATGTCAAAGGTAAACATAGAACAGATCGCTTCAGAGGTAAAGAAACTTAAAATCCATTATCAAAGGCAGTTCAACATCTCAAGAAAACTTTTATTTATATATAAAACTCTTCCCTTGGGGTCCACTTTCCATAAAGCCCTTTTTATCACTCTCATTTGTTCTCTCATCTTGGAACAGCCAACTGTAAATCAGACCTACTTCTTTCCCCTTCATAAAATGTAACTTCATTCTTCATACCTTTTCTACTGAACACACACATCCTACTTTCCTTAAGCAACCAATAATTGATCTTTATATTAGCATTNGGTACAATGAAATTATTTTACTTCATGTTAATTACTCTAAGACATGTCTATATTAGATAGGTCAACAAACAAACATTAATATCAGGTATTTAACACTGTATTTCCCAGTTCACATGCCCTGGAATTTATTGTTTAATTTAGAATTACTTGATTTGTAAGTGCTTACCCCCCTTTTTAAGCCAAATAAATAGAGCTTATATATAAATTAGCCTCAAAAATATTACCCAGAGACATACCAAGACATATTTAGACAGACACAGTGGGACATCTCACTTCATTTTCTAAGTTTAGTCATGAATTAGATGTTACAATATAAAATTTACTAGTTTATAAAAAAAACAGTTGAAATAAATAAAAAAATTTAAAGTCTTTTTCCCTCAGTTTCAGGAGTTAGAGATGGTCTAGATAAGTGTTCCTGAGAGCCCTGGTCTCAAGGCACAGGGAAAGAAAATCAAGTTCTAACAAAATGGTGGCAGGTCTATAACAAAATGGTGGCAGGTCTAAACCACACGACAGCCAGACAAAGCAAAATTTCCTATAACAAAATGGTGGCAGATCTACCCAAATGGTGGCCAGACAAAGCAAAATGGCCACCACAAATCACAACACAGAACACAGAGTTAAAACACACACATATTGTAAACCTGGCAGTAGAATACAGTCTCTCAGAAAACCTCCTATAGAGACACAGAACTTCAGATCTAAGCACTAATATCAAAGATTTCAAGGGAGGAAAGGAAGCCAGGTTGAAAGAAGAAGAGGGAGGAGGCAGGAGAGAGGGGCAAAAGGGGTGGCCTTACAGATGTCTCCTGCCATCTACAGAGACCCAGGCGTTACAGGACTTTTCCTTGGGCCTCCAGAGAAGGGAGGACTGGAACTCAGCCCTACCAGAAATCAGAACCAGAATTCGAGTTTTTTTCACCAGTAATGATAGATCTTGCACCCTAGATTTGTCAGTCATAAGGGACTAAGGAGTGGAAGCCGTTTGTCCCATGGGTACAGAGAAGAACACAGGGGACTAAATGAACACCCAGAGAGCAGAGACAATGCCGGCACACACAAAGATGTGACAAACAGAGGACAGATACACATCGGCCGAGAACACAGTACTAGGTCTTTCTGGGCCCCCTGAATCTTCCTATCCCTCGAGGTTACCTTACCGAAGTTCACTAAAATGGCTGCCTCCCCGGTACTTACCGAAGCTCGGTCTCACGCCACCTAAGCAACCTAAGTAGCTACTCATCAGCCGCCTTTTCCAGCTGATGCCGGAAACTCGGTCTCACGCTGGACTTATCCAAGCCTGTCACCAGTGTTCAGGTATCTCTTCCTCCTAGTGAGGAAACCCCTTCTACCGGAAGAGTGTTATTCTTCCCAGTCAAAGGGATCCCGGACGAGCCCCCAAATGTTATGCCCAGAGTCCGAGTCCCCAAAACTGAGAGAATAAGACGTCCACAGCAATGCAAAAGCATAAAGGGGTTTTATTGCTAGCCCAGGCTAGGACTCATGTCTCATCCAGCACAGTGGAATCCGACAAGAGCCTCTTTTCTTCATTTCTTTATGATTCGGGGACATTGGAACTTTTGAAGCAGATCATGACAATCTCCCCAAATAATTTTGAGGGTGATTTCTGACTTTAGATTCATATTTCAAGATTGCCTTTTCCTTTTCTCAAAGAACATGGTAAGCGCCTATATTCAATATTCAATTTTAGTGAAAATGCAATTCATACAAAAGCAGGCACATATTTTATGAGTTTCTGAGCTCATCTCTGGCTCTTTGAATACTTTTCTGAAATCATCATATGGATCTAGTATTTAAATGTAAAAATATTTCAGTCAGGAGGTAGTGCAGTAATATTTAGGATATGTCAAGCTGCTTTCCTTCAGAGACTGCGCAAAAACCTAGATTAAATGATGCTCTGGTTGAATGGATCATAAACGCATGTTGTTCTTCTATGCCATGCCCTCCTCCAGGGGGTCTTAGGAGCTCATCTGGATATGGATATGAATATGTATGCACAAACTCTCCTTCTCCTGCCTAATCTCCATCCATCCACCCGTCTATCCATCACCCAGTCATCCATCCACCTGTCCTCTATATTTCTATCTGCCTGCCCGCTTGTCTGTCTTGTCTAGTTTCTGTCTAGCTGAGAGATAAACTAGCACGTAAGCATTATGTCAGAGCTGTCACTAATCCCCGTAAGTGTGGCTTGGGAATGGATTCATTCTACACATACGACTTTGGACAAGTTAATACTCCTTTTTGTACATCTGTTTATTAATAGACACAACTAGGAATTTGACCACATGATCTATGAAGACACCTCAGATACAATAATCTCTAATTCTATAGATAATTTATCTATTACATACTTTTTTCATTCCCGTTGTAGCAGTCTAAATAATGGCTCTCAAATATGCCCACATTCTAATACTAGAATGTGTGTTTATGTTCTCTAATGTGGTGACAATAATTGTGTGCATGTGACTAAATTATTAATTTTTAGAAGCCATCATTTTACTGGATTGTCCATTTGGGCCCAATAAGAATTTACCTGTCATCATAAAACATAGCAAATGCTAAACAAGAAATTATAGCTTTTACTATGATTTGAGTGATGTGTTTATATACAAATACAATCAATTCAGACACATGAAGGAATGTGTGGAAGGGCCAGGAAGAAAATGGTAACAAGTAGTAGTTACCAGCAGAGAAGGCGATGGCACCCCACTCCAGTACTCTTGCCTGGAAAATCCCATGGACAGAGGAGCCTGGTGGGCTGCAGTCCATGGGGTCGCTAGGAGTCAGACACGACTGAGCGACTTCACTTTCACTTTCCACTTTCATGCATTGGAGAAGGTAATGGCAACCCACTCCAGTGTTCTTGCCTGGAGAATCCCAGGGACGGGGGAGCCTGGTAGGCTGCTGTCTCTGGGGTCACACAGAGTTGGACGCAACTGAAGCAACTTAGCGGCATCAGCAGCAGAGTAGTTACCAGAAAATGCATGCCTTCTCAAAGACTTAATGTGCAAATTAATTGACCTAAAACATTTGTCTTGCTCTTGAACAATCTGCAAGGTTAAAGTCAACACCACAGACATGAATTTCCAGCCCTCGGGATCTGCAGTCCAGCTAGAAGTTGACAGTGATGGCTCTAACACAAGCTAAATGGGTATCAAACTAAAAAACTACTTAAAAAAAGAGGTCTTGCAGATCCCTGGGTTCTTGCATAGAGTAGTTGAGAAAGCCAATGACATAAGACAGGAATACAGACTGGGAAACACTGTAAAATAAATAAATAAGTAAAAGAGAAAGGTCCAAGTGGACGTAGTGTATGAAAAAAGTAGAAATCAAAACTAAAACTACAATGCTTAAAAACCCATCCACGCCTTAAAGCCCTGCACGTTGTCACCGACCTTTTCTAAATCAATGGGCTCCATCATTCTATCTTAATTATAAGATTATAGATAGCACTCATCGAGACTGCACTGAACACCCACATTGTGTGAACTGCTTGTCATGATTATTCTATTTAACTCTCACAAGAATTCTGAAGTAGGTTCCAATGTCACCTTCATTTTATTGATAGATAAAAGGAGCTTCAGGCATCTTAGTTTAGGACAAAGGTCTCCCAGGCAGTCAATGGTAGGGTTTATATGGGAATGCGTGTGCCTGTCTCCTCAGAACCCAATATCTTACACCCAATCCCATGCCTTCTCTTTAGACCTGATTTTGCTGGGTGTATTTTTTCTCTAATGCTGCATGTATCTTACTGCATCTATACACATATTTGTGACTCACTCTACTGTGTCATCCCAAGCATAAAACTTGGTAGAATGGATACCATAATCAAATGTAAATTGAATGAAATTAAAACCAATTCAAATTCATTAATGTCGTTCACTTTGGAAACCATTCTGCTGACTCTAAAGCATTGCTCTGTCTCCTAATAGCCATGTAAACTTGAATAAATTACTCGATCTCTCTGTTGCCATGTTACTTATATATAAATAGTCATAACAACTATCAATTTAATAAGAATAATGAGAGGATTAAATAAATACGTGTGAGCACTATAAAAGCATAAGCTCTTGGGCTGCTAATTCGCTTCAGTCATGTCTGACTCTTTGCAACGCTATGGACCGTAGCCCACCAGGCTCCCCATTAAAGGAATTCTCTGGGCAAGAATACTGGAGTGGTTGCCATGCTCTTCTCCAGGGGATCTTCTGCCCCCAGCGACCCAACCCGCATTTCTTACCTCTTCTGCATTGGTAGGCAGGTTCTTTACCAGTAGCCCCACCTCTTGGAAGTCTCAAAAATCTGATTTAGAGATCAATCCATTCCAGGCATATAAGCTCCCAAGCTCATAGTCCCTTCTTGTAACTCAGATTTTTCATACAGGAAATTTACATGTTGGAAAGGTGACCATGAAGAATCTTCTCTGAGAATTCCATTACAATAATATAATGCTTGTGTTTCTGTGCAGCTCTTTTTTCTGCATTACTCTCTCCCTTATTTTCATTATGAGAGCATCTTGTGATTCTTAAATCCATGAAGAACAGCACAGAGGTCACCGATTTCATCCTGCCTGGACTCACAGATGGCCCACAGCTGCAGGTTCCCCTCTTCCTAATCTTCGCCTTCATCTGCCTCCACTCTGATTGGGAACCTGGGGTGATCATGTTGATCCTGCTGGATTCTCGTCCCCACACTCCTGTGTATTTTTTCCTCTGTAACCTGTCTCTGGTACTCCTCCACTGTCACTCCAAAAGTGATGGCTGGGCTCCCGAAAGCAGACAAAGGCATCTCCTACCATGCATGTGATGCTCAGATGTCCTTTTCCATAGTCTTTGCCACTGTGGAAAATTATCTCTTAGCCTCAATGGCCTATGACCGCTACACAGCAGTGTGCAAGCCCCTGCGTTACACCACCTCCATGACAACAAAGAGGTGTGCTTGTCTTGTCATCAGCTCTTGTGCGTGTGGTGTACTGAATGCCTCTGTCAACACTGGAGACACATTCATTCTCTCTTTCCGAGGGTCCAACGTGGCCCATCACTTTTTCTGTGATGTTCCAGCAGTCGTGACTCTTGCTCTGAGAACCGCAACAGTGAAATGATTCTTGTTCTTGTCTCAAGCTTCAATGTCTTGTTTGCGCTTTTTGTAACCTTGATTTCCTACCTGTTCATACTCAGGACAATTCTGAAGGTGCACTCACGAGAGGGACACCAGAAGGCTCTGTCTACCTGCGCTTCTCACCTCACTACTGTCTCCATATTTTATGGGACCGTCATCATCATGTACGTACAGCCCATCTCCAGCCACTCCATGGACACAGACAAAATCACATCTGTGTTCTATACGATGCTCATCCCCATGCTGAACCCCGTGGTCTACAGCCTGAGGAACAGAGAAGTCAGGAGTGCACTTAACAAAGCTGCTGAGAAGGCGAAAGTTCCTCTAGATTTTCTCTTTATGTAGAAGCTACAAAAGCTATCTTACCCCTTTTGAATCTGTTCCACACAATGACCCAAAGGACAATGGCCATTTCGGATGGTAGAATATAGATTTTGTCTCATATTTTTTCTCTCTTTAGTTGAGGAATACTTCCAACCACTTAAAACACAGACAAAATATAATAATAGCTTTTAATGAACTATGTGCTTTTGTTGACATATTTTATCTAGAGCTAAATAATTATAGCAGCTTAATAAACCAATGCTTCAGTCATTACCGAGTGATCTGGAAAGAAAAAGCACATTCATGTGAAATTTACCAAAGGTAAATAGCCCTATCAGAATAAAAGGATGGACATGATTCCCTCATTTTTACCTTAATCTTTTTTTTTAACCTTTATTTTTTTAATTGGAGGTTAATTACTTTACAATATTGTATTGGTTTTGCCATACATCCTCAATCTTATGGGCACTAACTCTTCACATTTTGTTTTTAAAATTTCACTGAAAATAATAATAATACCATTTTTGGTCAATAAATGTTTTGAAATTATTAATGCCACTCTGTCATTTATGTTCTAGCCAGCTATCTCATATCTTATCAATATTCAATTAATTCACTCTACTTCATTCACACTGATTTCTACCAAATCTAGACCACTCCAAACTTGCCCTTGTCTCAGCTTTTTGCACTGATGCTTCCCCTGCATGGAATATACTTCCACTCATTTCAGATTCCTAGTTAAATTTTACCCACCTGGGAGATCACAGAGGCTTGCCATGAGTTACTTTATAAAATAGTCACTTCCCTCCCATGGACTTTTTTTCCTAAGCCTGCTCTCTCGTCTCCATAGTCATTATCATCATGCAGGTGTTATATTTATTTACTCAGCTGCTCATCTCTTTTTCTCAGCTTGAATGGAAAATCTCTTTGAGCAGTAGCTTAACCTGGTTATTGCACTGGAAATAAAGCTTTGAAACTTGATTTTTTAATTATTTTATTGAGCATGATGACAACTCCAGAAATTCCAAATTATATTTTTTTAAAAAGCAAGCTGCAAAAACTTCAAGGGGAGAATTCACCAACATCCACTTGCCAATGACCTCAGTTTCTTGCACCCACTAACATTTAATAATTCCTGTTCTTTTGAAATTCTTCAAACTGCTTGCTCAGTTGCAGCCAACCAGTCGCTGACAAATGTACCTGAAGACCTCTCCCACTTCTAAAACCGTATCTTAATAAAGCACTTGTATTCATACACTGACTCAGTATTTACTCATTTTACTCCACAGTTGTGCGGCATGGCCAAAAAACCCCATGGATTTATTTCTGACAGTTCTGGAGGCCAAATGTCAAAGGTCAGTTTCACTGGGGTGAATTATGGTATGTCTTCAGAGATTCCAGGGAAGAATCTGTCCTCCTGGGTTGCATCTCCAGGTACTTGCAAGCATGCCTTGACATGTATCTGTATCTATTCCATCCCTGCCTTTGTAGTCACACTAGGTTTCTCCCCTTCAGTTCAGTTCATTTGCTCAGTCCTGTCCGACTCCTTGCAACCCCATGAATCACAGCACGCCAGGCCTCCCTGTCCATCACCAACTCCCAGAGTTCACTCAAACTCACGTCCATCGAGTCGGTGATGCCATCCAGCCATCTCACCCTCTGTCATCCCCTTCTTGTCTTACCTCCAATCCCTCCCAGCATCAGGGTCTTTTCCAATGAGTCAACTCTTTGCAGGAGGTAGCCAAAATACTGGAGTTTCAGCTTTAGCATCATTCCTTCCACAGAACACCCAGGACTGATCTCCTTTAGGAGGGACTGGTTGGATCTCCCCTTACTGTCTAATTTCATCTGCTTCCATCTCTTAGTTGATATGGAATGTATGTAACATGAGGTTTTACTCCTTTGAAGTGGCGCTTAGTACACTCACAGTGTCGTACAACCATCACATCTGTCTGGTTCCAAAATATTTTTTGCTCACAAAGAAGACTTTGTACCCACTTGGCAGTAACTCCTCCTTCTTTTGCGTCCCTCAGACTTTAACCAATAATTGGCTTTCAGCTGATTTACTTACGGGGGAGCCTGGTGGGCTGCCATCTATGGGGTCACACAGAGTCAGACACGACTGAAGTGACTTAGCAGCAGCAGCAGTAGCAGATATAGTAGCAGCTATATCATATCAATGAAATCATACAGTATGTGATTGTTATGGATCAAATGATTGTACTCTTTTTTGAGATTTTTTTGATGTGGACAGTTTTTTAAGTTTTTATTGAATTCATTACAATATTGCTTCTGTTTTATGTTTTGATTTTCTGGCTGAGAGGCAGGTGGACTCCTAGCTCCCAGACCAGAGATTGAAATCACACCTCTTGCAACTGGAAAGTGATATCACCATCAGTGGCCTGTCAGGGACGTCCAAATGGTTTTCCTCTTGAGTCTACCTTGAGAAACAGCTAGAAATGAACATGAAATAAAACCAAAATACAAAATTTAAAACCAGTTTAGTATCAAGTGCTGGCAAAGAGGTTAAGCAATTGTAATGCACTGCTGGGAAGGAATGCAAAATGTTAGTACAACCTTAGAAAACAGTTTGACAGTTTCCACTCAATTAAATGTACACTTATTGTCTACCCGGGCACTGGTGGTAAAAAACCCACCTGCCAATGCAGGAGACACAAGGTTTGATCCCTGTGTCAGAAAGATCCTGTGAAGCAGGAAATGGCAATCCACTCCAGTATTCTTGCCTGGAAAGTCCCATGGGCAGAGAATCCTGGTGGGCTACAGTCCATGGGGCCATGAAGAGTCAGACATGACTGACCAACTTAGCACATTATCTAACCAACAAATCTAACTCACATATGTTTACTCCAGTGAAATTAACACCCACGCTCACACAAAAACATCTAGTCAAATGTTTAGAGGCTTTTTCTTTCTTAATTTCCAGACACTAGAACCAACCCAAATGTACTTCAAGTGAGAAAGGAATAACAATCTGCAGTTTCCATATAATGGAATATCATCTAGCAATAAGAAATATTTCTTGATTGATATATTATGGGTCGAATTGTGTGCCTAAAATTTATATGTTGAAGACCTAATGCCAGGACCTCAGAAATTGATCGTGTTGAAAATGGGTCATTAGAGATATAATTAGTTAAGATAAGGTCATACCAAAGCAGAGTGTTCTAGTAGATCAATATGACAGGTATGCTTCCAGAAGAGAAAATCTGGATACACACACACATAGACTCAGACACACACAGAGAACACGGAGACTCAGACACACGGAGAGAGCACAGAGACTCAGACACACACAGAGAACACGGAGGCTCAGACACACACAGAGAACATGGAGACTCAGACACACAGAGAACACGGAGACTCAGACACACAGAGAACACGGAGACTCGGACACGCGCAGAGAACACGGAGACTCGGACACGCGCAGGGAACACGGAGGCTCGGACACGTGGAGAGAACACGGAGACTCAGACACGCGCAGAGAACACGGAGACTCGGACACGCGCAGGGAACACGGAGACTCAGACACACGGAGAGAACACATGTGAAAACCAAGATGGGGATCAGGATGAGGCAGCAAAAGTCAAGGAACACCGAATGCTGCCCAGTCACTAAGAGAAAAACAGAAAAGCATCTTCTCCCTTTCAGCCTTCAGAAGGAACAACAGAACCAACTCTGCTGGTACCTCAGTTTCCGATTTCTAGGCTCCAGAAATGCGACGCAAGCAATTTCTGTTACTTGTGCTGTCCAGTTTCTGGTACTTTTTTAAGGGCATCTTTAAGGAATTCATGGGCTTCCCTCATAGCTCACTCGGTAAAGAATCTGTCTGCAATGCAGGAGACCAGGATTTGATTCCTGGATCAGGAAGATCCCCTGGAGAAAGAAATGCCAACCCACTCCAGTATTCTTGCCTGGAGAATCCCATGGACAGAGGAGCCTGGTGGGCTACAGTCCATGAGGTCGAAAGAGTTGGACACGATGTAGCAACTAAAAGAAGAAGAGAGAGGAAATTCATACAGGTGACCATATGGATACGGATACAATATGGATAAGTCTCAAACACACCATGCTAACTGAACAAAGCCACGGTCAAAGTCAACTCACACTCAGGCTCTGTTTAAATGACATGACATTCTTGCAGAGGCAAAACAATATGGAGAGAAAATAGAGGTCGCCACAGACACTGGGTAGAAACAGGGGAGCACAAAGGCAGTCCGAGGGTTTGTTTAGATGATGGGCCTCTTCTATATCATGGTTATGTCAGTGGTTGCGTGATCTTATGAACTGACCGAGCTGAGAATCTGTGCACATCGCTGTTTATGAATTATAATTTAATCTAAAAGTAGGGGGAAAGCAAACAGCAAGTAATACGAAAGCATGTGCGCACCTTCAGCCTATCCAGCTAGATCCCCACAGGTGGTGTGATTTGCCAGCATGAGGAACTCCGCCCATGGCAAAGGTCATGAGGAAGGAGGCTTCGGCATACGCAAAGGCGGGATCAAGCCTCGGGAAACCCCCTGTTCCCGAGCATCATCTACCCCCAAAACCAGAGTCTACCTACTTTACTGTTTCATGCTCTCACCTACACCTCTGACTTTATGGGGGGGTGTTCCCCACCGGTTCTCTTGGAGAAGGAGTAAACTTGCAGCTCCAGTCAATAAAAATGCCTGGGCGTGACGAGGGCGTCAATACTAAACAGATCTTAAGGGGAATATTGCTGAAGGGTTTTCATTTGTTGGGCTGATGTTTGCTGCTAAATCTCCATATTCCCTGCCCTTATAATGAATATAACTAGCATATAGGAGAAATAAGTATTAACCTTTAAGATTAATCATGTTAACCTTAGTTTAAATAAACTATTTTCTTAGTTGTAACCCACTACACCTTCACCCTATAGGAATGCAACTTTATCTGGTACCTTCAGAGGGTGGCACCTGGTTTAAGAAAAAACACTCTTGGAAAAAATAAGTTTTCTGGTTAACTGACTGTTATCAGAAAGAAAGGGTCATAAAATGTAAGCAGGCCTCATGGCCAGAAGATGATGTAAAACCCCTAAGACCTTTTTGTATACATTTATGTGAAGCACCTGATTTTGATAAAGGTCAGGACTGCTGACCCCCATGTGACTTTAAAATTCCCATTTGTCTCTATGTGTAACAAAAGGTATATAACCAAACCTAAAAAATAAAGAAATTGGATCAGTTTCTGGAAAGACTGATTCCCCCATGTTGTTCTTTCTTTCCCCTTCTGGCTGAATTCCCATCTGGAGCATGGGTGCTCGCCAAGTCTACTTACTTGCCCTGGCTTCCAAGATCCGTGAGAGAGGGAGCCCAAGGTGGGGCACCCTCTGATATTCAAATGGGCACTGGTGGCCCAACATAGATGGTGCAAACTCCTTGTCTTGGAGTTTTATTGGTATCCCATGTAAACCAAGTTATTCAGCCTCTTTTTCTCCACTAATTTTCCTACTATGCTATTTCTTTCTAATCTCCCTCTATATCTTCAATTACGCAATTAATTCCTAAGATGCTGACTCCGTCCCCACTTCAAATTACCCTGGATCCACCGGGGCTGGACCCTGGCAGTTTCCTGCTAGGAAAGAGGGATGAGAGCTGTAGATATCCTCATTGGGGGACAGGGGGCAGTCCCCAAAGAGCTCCACTTCTTTGTAACTTTCTCCTGATTCCCAGGAATTAGCCTCTAAAATCCCAACATGACTCAATGTGGTATCATTTTAGAGGGACTGGACTGTGTGCTGAGACCCTCTGGTCAGCACGCATTCATTTGAGTGTTAATAGCTGTTAGTATACACAGCTCTTTTTCTCCTACCCCCAAATCCTGACCTTAAGATTTGCTATGCGTCTCCAATCATGGCCAGGAAAACATTTCAAAACGAAAATATACTGATAGACTTTTAAATGATCACTCCTCAGTGAGATATTTTATAGAGCTTCCCAAGTTTGCTATTTACAGACACTAATCCTTGAATGATGTGAGAGAGGTCATTGTATTCTGTTTTGCAGATAAGAAGATAAGACATTCCTCCAAGGGTACTCAAGGAGTGCCTGGCAGTTTTAGGTTCCCGGCTCCAAGTCATGTTTTCCCCTCATGCCTACTTGCCTTAGAGCCTTGGAAATTTTTGACCATTAACCAATAGAAAACACGTCTAAGAGTATGTATGCATTATTCCACAGCTGAATTTCTGATTTCAGAGTCACTGTTCAAGATTGGCTGTCCCTTCTTTTCCAACAACAAGGTAAGTTTTTATATTCCATATACGCTTTTAGTAACAAGGGTAATTCATGCAAAAGCAATGGGACAGCTATACCTACTACGAGTTATTTAAGAACAGAAATAGATTTTTTGGATATTTTCCAAAGCAGTGACATAACAAATTTCAAAACATACTTCTGAAACATTATCATGCTGCTCTCCTCAAAGAGATTAGTGGGGGTAAGAAAATGGATAGGTAATGCTCTGATCAGTACAGTTCAGTCGCTCAGTCGTGTCCGACTCTTTTCGACCCCAAGACCTGCAGCATGCCAGGCCTCCCTGTCCATCACCAAGTCCCAGAGTTTACTCAAACTCTGTCCACTGAGTCAGTGATGCCATCCAACCATCTCATTTTCTGCCATCCCCTTCTCCTCCCTCTTTCAATCTTTCCCAGCATCAGGGTCTTTTCCAAGGAGTCAGTTCTTCGCATCAGGAGGCCAAAATATTGGAGCTTCAGCTGCAGCATCAGTCTTTCCAATGAATATTCAGGACTGATTTCCTTTAGGATGGACTGGGTGGATATCCTTGAAGTCCAAGGGACTCTCAAGAGTCTTCTCCAACACCACAGTTCAAAAACAACCATTCTTCAGCACTCAGCTCTCTTTATGGTCCAACTCTCACATCCATACATGACCACTGGAAAAGACATAGATTTGACTAGATGGACATCTGTTGGAAAAGTAATGTCTCTCCTTTTTAATGTGCTATCTAGGTTGGTCATAGCTTTTCTTCCAAGGAGCAAGTGTCTTAATTTCATGGCTGTAGTCACCATTTGCAGTGGATTTGGAGCCCAAGAAAATTAAGTCTCTTTCCACTGTTTCCCCATCTAGTGCCCATGAAGTGATGGGACCAGATGCGATTATCTTCGTTTTTTAAATGTTGAGCTTTAACCCAGCTTTTTCACTCTTCTCTTTCACTTTCATCAAGAAGCTCTTTAGTTCTTCTTCACTTTCTGCCATAAGGGTGGTGTCATCTGCATCTCTGAGGTTATTGATATTTCTCCTGGCAATCTTGATTCCAGCTTGTGCTTCATCCAGCCTGGCATTTCATATGAATACTCTGCATAGAGGTTAAATAAGCAGAGTGACAATATACAGCCTTGACATACTCCTTTTTCTATTTGGAACCAACCTGTTGTTCCATGTCCAGTTGTAACTGTTGCTTCTTGATTTGCATACAGATTTCTCAGGAGGCAGGTCAGATGGTCTGGTATTCCCATCTCTTAAAGAATTTTCCACAGTTTGTGGTGATCCACAGTCAAAGGCTTTGGCATAGTTAATAAGTGAAGTCACTCAGTCATGTCTGACTCTTTGTGACCCCATGGACTGTAGCCTTCTAAGCTCCTCTGTCCATGGGATTTTCCAGGCAATAGTACTGGAGTAGACTGCCATTTCCTTCTCCAGGGGATCTTCCCAACCCAGGGATTGAAACTGGGTCTCCCGCATTGTAGACAGACGCTTTACCATCTGAGCCACCAGGGAAGTCCCTAAAGCACAAGCAAATGTTTTTCTGGAACTCTCTTGCTTTTTCAATGATCCAATGGATGTTGGCAATTTGATCTCTGGTTCCTCTGCCTTTTCTAAATCCAGCTTGAACGTCTGGAAGTTCTCCGTTCACATACTGTTGAAGCCTGGCTTGGAGAATTTTGAGCATCACTTTGCTACCATGTGAGATGAGTGCAATTGTGTGGTAGTTTGAGCATTCTTTGCCATTGCCTTTCTTTGGGATTGGAATGAAAAGACTAAAGAACTCATCTATAGTTGAGTCTTGCTTTTCACCATCCATGTTTCTCAAACAAACATGTGCTGCGTGCTGAGTCACACAGTCGTGTCTGGCTGTTTGCGACCCCGTGGACTGTAGCCATCCAGGCTTCTCTGTCCATGGAATTCTTCAGGCAGGAATACTGGAGTGAGTTGCCATGCCCTCCTCCAGGGAATCTTCCCAACCCAGGGATCAAACCCAGGTCTCCCGCATTGCAGGCAGATTTTTTACTGGCTGAGCCACCAGGGAAGCCCCAAGCAAACATGGAGGCAATCATTTCACTTTAATTCCAATATTAAACCTAAGATAACTAGACTCTGCTCAATATCTGGCATTTTCCTCACAGTTTCTTATACATTTTATCTTGTTTAATTCTCACAATATACCTTGAGTTCTGTCTCATCATTGTAGATGAAGAATCTGTGGTCAGGCTCAGTGATTTCCAGGTAGTGAGTGGTAGGGCTGTGGAATTGCAAATTGAATTAAGTTCAATTCAGTTAATAGCATCCTTGGAAAACAGTACAGAAGTGACTGAGTTCATCCTTCTGGAACTAGACAACACCCCAGAGCTGCAGGGCCCCCTCTTCATAACGTTCACGCTCGTTTATCTCACCAGTGTGGTTGGAAACCTGGGAATGATCCAGTTGGCTCCCTTGGGTTGCCGTCTCCGCATGCCCCTGTACTTTTCCCTCGGTAACCGGTCTCTGGCGGCTTGGCTGCTCTGCAGCTGTCAATCATAAAGCCATGGCTGGACTCCTTGTGGGAGACAAGCTCATCTATGCAACCTGTGCGCTGCTCAGATGGTCTTTCTTTCAGCCTTTGCCACCGTGAAAAATGTACTCTTGGCTTCCATGGCCTGGGACACTTCACAGCAGTGTGTAAACCCCTGCATTACACCACCATAATGGCGACAAGCCTGTGGCATGCCTTTCCGTAGGCCCCTGCGTTTATGGTTCCTGAACGCCTCCATCCGTGTCAGGGACACATTCAGTTTCTCTTTCTGTACGTCCAAACTAACCCATCACTTTTTCTGTGATGCCCCAACAGTCATGACTCTCTCCTGTTCTGATAGACACATTAGTGAACTGGTTCTTAGTGTTGTGGCAAGCTTCAATATCCTTTTTGGCCCTCCTAGTTATCTTGATTTCCTACCTGTTCATATGGGTCACCATCCTGAAGATGCACTCGGCTGAGGGATACCTGAAGACTTTATCCACCTGCGCGTCTCACCTCACCACAGCCTCCATCTTCTACGGGACCGTCATCTTCATGTACTCACAGCCCAGCTCCAGTCATTCCATCAGCGCAGACAAAATGGCATCCATGTTCTATACGGTGGTCATCCCCTGTGCTGAATCCTGTGGTCTACAGCCTGAAAACAAAGTCAAGAGTGCTTTCAAGAAAGCTATTGAGGAGGCAAAATTGTCCCTAAGTTTCATCTCTTAAGGGTATAGAATTGACAATAACCTCCATCTTTTCTGTCAGATATCTCCATGCATTAAATCATATTTTACTGCTCACACTGCATTAAAATTACTGAGATAAACTTTCTTCCCAAAATCTGTCACTTAGAAAAAAGAAAATAATATGTCCAGATAAGTAATATCTGCATGAGGATGGCCAAAGGAGACGATGAACTTTTTTAGATCTCATTTGTCATAAATTTTATTAATTATCCTTGATATATTCATATGTTCATATTTTCTCTATCATATTCTATGCAAGTGTATTTATAAGACAGGGCTAAAACTCATCAATAGAAGTACATGCAAGCGTCTTGTGTGTGCACATACAAGGGTGAGAAATTTGTTAAAGGAGTCAAATGGACTATGGCTAGCTTTTAATTAAAAAGTTAAAAATAGCTATGCTATCAGAACATAAATTTAACATTTTTCATTTCTCTAGCTTAAAAAGCTAGAGAAATTCTAAAATGAAGAAAAATATGACACGGATTTTTTTTTAATAAAGGTACACATTTTGGCTCTTTTTTGTCGTCTCATGTTTTTTTCTTAACTGAAGTAGAGTTGATTTACAACATTGTACTTTATTAACTTCAGGTGTACGGCACAGTGATTAGCATTTTTCCAGAGCTATGCTAGTGCAGCATCATAAAGGAGTTCATATTTCTGCCTTCAGTAAGTCATTTGGTTGAAAAAGTATGGTCACATGATAATTTTCAAAAGCAAGAAAACCAGAGAACACACACTAAAGATAACATTATGCTGAAGTCTCTGATATAACCCCTTTTGTTTCAGCCTTCCCTCTTATTTGTCTGACCAACTCTTTTTTATGTATTCGTTCAACTCTAATACCAGGTAAAGCCATTCCAGCATTGTCAGCTGGTACCCCGTGAGCAACAGTTTTAACACTGCAGTTCAGTCTTGTTGTAGAGTTCCTTTTACCTTTAGACTATGGGGTTGACAATTTCCAGTCAATATATATTTTGACATTAGTTAAAGCAGCTCCTTTTGCTCCTCCCCTTTCAGTGACTTGGACTCTTCTGTAATAGTCTTCATTCCATCCTCGGGTTGTCCAACCTCCAAATTGATTCCATTGCTTGTTTGTGACGTTAACAGGTCACACTCTTCATGACGAGTAGTTCTGTGGGCCTTGATGAATGCATACATTCATGTATCTGCCACCTTGAAAACATACAGAATAAGTCATCACTCAAAGAATTCCCATGGTGTCCCTTTTATAGACAGTAGCTCCCTGTTCCCGTAGCCCCTGATTGCCGCTGAGTTATTTTCCATCTCTACCGTTTTTCCTTATGTCGTATAATAGAATCCAGTGATGTGTACTGTTTTCGTTTCTTTTTATCAAAAGTGAAAGTGAAAGTCGCTCAGTCGTGTCCGACTCTTTCTGACCCCATGGACTATACAGTCCATGGAATTCTCTAGAACCGAATGCTGGAGTGGCTAGCCTTTCCCTTCTCCAGGGGGTCTTCCCAACCCAGGGATCAAACCTAGATCTCCCGCATTGCAGGCAGATTCTTTACCAGCTTAGCCACAAAAAATACACTTTAAATTCATTTATGTTTTGTAGAAATCAATAGCTCACCTCTTTTTTATTGTTTGATAGTATTCCATTTATATGTATTAATTCCACAGTTTGTTTAGCCATTCACCTTTAGGAGTATATCTGTTTGTTTCTAGTTTGAGTGAATCTTGGTAAAACTGCAATAAACATCGACAAACAGGATTTTGTGAAACATATGTTTTCAGTTCACTGTGGTAAATACTTAAGAGTGCAAACACTGGATCATACGAGAAATCCATACATAATGTTAGAAGAAATGGCCAAACTGTCATCAGAAGTGATTGTACCTTTTTGCATTACCATAACAAATCAATGACTGAGGTTCAAATCTTTACTAGTATTTAAGACTATAAGGATTTTTTTTTTGCCATTTTAACAAATGCAGAGTAATATATCTTTGTGCTTTCAATATTTATTTTCTTCATGAAAAATTCTATTGAGCACAATTGTGTGTACTTCTCATCTGTATATCTTCTCCTGTAAAGGTTCAGATCCTTTGTGCATTTTTAATTGAGTTGAGTTTTTTTTTTTATTTTGCCTTTAAAGGACACGCTATATATTCTATAAAACAAATCCTTTATACAGTGACATCAACAAGATAAGAGAATATCTTTATCCTCCCAAGTAAAACAACAATTAGATGAATAACCACAGGCAGAAATAGCTCTGGGAGGGCTCAGGAGTCCAATTAGGAATTGCAGTAACACAGTGGAGGAAAAAAATTAGAGAATAACTACAGAGGAAAGGTCATGGGGGGAAGTTGGCAGAGATGAAGCATCTGGCAAAAGGGAGTGTTGATATCAGGGTCAGGCACAGGCTGAGGGCCGCTGGGCTGCAGTGCCCACCATGAGGACCTCATGCAACTCTGCCACTGAGGGTCTCAGCAGCAATGCTACCGCTCCCCACAGCTTTTGCAGGGGGGAGCCCAGGGAACCCCACAGTGTTCATTAATGTCGGTTCCACCGAGGACTCCTACCTCTTAAGCCACTGAGGCAACCAGCAGCCACTGCAGCTGCACACTCGGCGAGGGAGACGCTGAGCCACCCCCGGACCCTCACCCCAGGAAAGAGCCACGGCTGGACTCCTCTGGGCCCTGAGCTCACTCCCCCATCCAACCCTCCACTTGCCGGGGGCCTTGGAGTCGACCCTGCTCGGGACGCTGGTTCCGGGGCAATTCTCCTTGTGTCTGCACTCAAGATTCTGGCTCCACAGCGGCTCTGCACACACCCACATTCAGTCACCGGGACCACTGTCAGTGCAGACTAACCGGTACCCAGGACGTCAGGACTGTGCGCTCTGCACACGCCTGCACCCCAGACCCCAAGAACACAGCCACTTAGGGAGTGCCCACATCAAAGACGCTTAGAAACATCACTGCAACGGGACTGTCCCCACTCATGTAGAGCTCTGGGCACAACTCTCAGCGAGTAGACCTCAAGTGATCCCATGCAAAGAAATCAGCGGTAACTATGTGAGGTGATGGATATGCTAATTATCTTATTATGGTAATAATTTCACAATTTTACACATATATAAACATTACATAGTACCCCTAAAATATACTGAATTTTTATCTTTCATCCTCAGTAAAGCTGGAAAAAATGTAAAGAACCATTTATATGTAAATTGAAAATATTATATGCAAAGACGTGATTTGGAAATATTTTCTCCTAGCCTATGCTTTCTTTTATACAACAAAAATTCTAATTTTGACAAGTAAAATTTGTCACTTTGTTCTTTCCTAGACCATCCTTTAGACGGTAAAGAATCCCCCTGCCATGCAGGAGACTTGGGTTCCATCCCTTGGTTGGGAAGGTCCCCTGGAGGAAGCCATGGCAACCCATGCCAGTGTTCTTGCCCGGAGAACCCCCATGGACAGAGGAGCCTGGGGCCCACGGGGTAGCAAAGAGTCGGACACGACTGAACAACAAAGCACACGGCACAACACCAACAAATTCAATGCCAAGCTCAGACATTTCTGACTTTCTTCCATGTTTTCTTTTAAAAGTTTTGTGATTTTATGTTCCACATTTCAGTGGTATCCATCTTGAATTAATTGTTGTTTTAGATATGAGGTGTACTTGGAGGCTCATTTGCTTTTTATACAGACGTCAGCTGTTGCTGCACTAAAAAGAAAGTCACTTTCCCATTTAACTGCGGAGGCAAAAACTAGTTTGCTATCTTGTTTGTTTCTGTTGATGAAATCTCTATTCTGTTCAAATGATTTATGTGTCTATTCTTTCACCAATATACACTTTCTTGATTAATGTAACTTTAGAGTAAGTCGTGAAATCAGTTAAGAAGCATATTTCAACTCTGTCCTTCTTTTTAAGAATTACTTGAAGTATTCTAGTAGCGCTACCTCTTCATATGAATCTTTCAGCTTGAAAGATTGTTTCCAAAATTCTTGCTTGAATTTTTGCTGAGATCAGATTGAATCTGTAGATAAATATGAAGAAGCTGATATATTAAGGTCTTCCAATCCATGAAAAAATATATCTATACGTATATACACACATACTTGTCTTCTTACTATACAGTTATAATATTTCTTATCAGATACATGATTTGCAAATATATTCTCCCATCCTTGGGTTATATACTCACTTTAGTGATGGTGTCATTTGAAACACAAATGTTTTTACTGTAGATAAAGTCTGATTTACGTTTTCTTTTATTACCTAAGTTNATGATTTGCAAATATATTCTCCCATCCTTGGGTTATATACTCACTTTAGTGATGGTGTCATTTGAAACACAAATGTTTTTACTGTAGGTAAAGTCTGATTTACGTTTTCTTTTATTACCTAAGTTTCTATTGTTGTATATAAGAACCAAATGCCAGACTCAAAGCCACTGTATCAGTTATCTAGGGCTGCTGTACAAAGTACCACAAACTCTATAGTTTAAAACAACAGAAATTTCATCTATTACACAGGTCTACATGTCTGAAATCAAGATGTCAGCAAGAATACATTCTTTTTTTCTTTTTAATTTTACTTTACAATACTGTATTGGTTTTGCCATACATTGACATGAATCTGCCACAGGTGTACATGAGTTCCCAATCCTGAACCCCCCTCCCACCTCCCACCCCATATCATCTCTCTGGGTCATCCCACTGCACCAGCCCCAAGCATCTTGTATCCTGTATCAAACCTAGACTGGCGATTCGTTTCTTGTATGATATTATATATGTTTCAATGCCATTCTCCCAAATCATCCCACCTTCTCCATACAGATGGCTAACAAACACATGAAAAGATGTTCAACATCACTCATTATCAGAGGAATGCAAATCAAGACCACAATGAGGTACCATTTCACACCAGTCAGAATGGCTGTGATCCAAAAGTCTACAAGCAATAAATGCTGGAGAAGGTGTGGAGAAAATGGAACCCTCTTACCCTGTTGGTGGGAATGCAAACTAGCACAGCCACTATGGAGAATAGTGTGGAGATTCCTTAAAAATCTGGAAATTGAACTGCCTTATGACCCAGTAATCCACTGCTGGGCATACACACCAAGGAAACCAGAATAGAAAGAGACACATGTACCCCAATGTTCATCACAGCACTGTTTACAATAGCCAGGACATGGAAGCAACTTAGATGTCCATCAGCAGACGAATGGATAAGAAAGCTGTGGTACATATACACAATGGAATATTACTCAGCCATTAAAAAGAATACATTTGAATCCATTCTGATGAGGTGGATGAAACTGGAGCCTATTATACAGAGTGAAGTAAGCCAGAAAGAGAAACACCAATACAGTATACTAACGCATATATATGGAGTTTAGAAAGATGGTAAGAATACATTCTTTATGAAACCAGTAGGGAAACGTATCCTTGTTCTTCTTAGTCTGTATTGGTTTTACGGCAAATTGTGAAGATCCTGGGCTTGAAGCTGCCTAACTATGTGGCCTGAGCTTGGGCACTGATGGAGTGGGGGCCCTGGCCAAGCCACAGCAGCTCCAGGGTGTAAGGCATGGGCACTGGTGCTCCAGACGTGGGTGCTTGTCGAGCAGCCACAGAGCTAGCGTCTGGAAAAGACCAGGCAGGGAGCAAATGCTGCCCTGGGGTCCAGTGCATGGGCATTCCTTCTGCAGTGCTGGCTCCAGTGTCCTGCGTGCGGGCACTTGTGGAGTGGCTGTGCGGTTATGATAATCATAAAACAAGTGGAAAGAAGTTAAAGACCTGAGTAAATTGAAAGGCATTTGATGTTCATGGGAAGGAAAACAATATTATTAAGATGTTAACACTACCCAAAGTGATCCCAGTTCAGTTCAGTTCAGCCATTCAGTGGAGTCCGACTGTTTGTGACCCCATGGACTGCAGCACACCAGGCTTCCCTGTCCATCATCAACTCCTACAGCCTGCTCAAACTCATGTCCATCAAGTCAGTAAAGCCATTCAAACATCTCATCCTCTGTCATCCCCTTCTATTCTTGCCAGCATCTTTCCTAGCATCAGGGACGTTTCCAGTCAATCAGCTCTTCACATCAGGTGGCCAAAGTATTGTAGCTTCAGCTTCAGCATCAGTCCTTCCCATGAATATTCAGGACTGGTCTCCTTTAGGATGGACTGGTTGGATCTCCTTCCAGTCCAAGGGACTCTCAGAGTCTTCTCCAACACCATGATTCAAAAGCATCAATTCTTTAGCACTCAGCTTTTATGGTCCACTGCTCATATCCATACATGACTACTGGAAAAGCCATAGCTTTGACTAGAGGGACCTTTGTTGGCAAAGTAATGTCTTTGATTTTTAATATGCTATCTATGTTGGTCATATTTTTCCTCCAAGGAGCTAGCGTCTTTTAATTTCATGGCTGCAGTCACCATAAGCAGTGGTGAGCCCAAGAAAATAAAGTCTGTCACTGTTTCCATTGTTTCCCCATCTACTTGCCAAGAAGTGATAGAACCAGATACCATGACCTTTGTTTTCTGAATGCTGAGCTTTAAGCCAACTTTTTCACTCTCTTCTTTCACTTTCATCAAGAGGCTCTTTAGCTCCTCTTTGCTTTCTGCCATAACAGTGGTGCCATCTGCATATCTGAAGTTATTGATATTTCTTTCAGCAGTCTTGATTCCAGTTTGTGCTTCCTCCAGCCCAGCGTTTCTCATGATGTACTTTGCATATAAGTTACATAAGCAGGATGACAACACAGCATTGACATACTCCTTTCCCAGTTTGGAACCAGTCCGTTGTTCCATGTCTGGTTTTCACTGTTGCTTCTTGACCTGCATACAGATTTCTCAGGAGGCAGGTAAGGTGGTCTGGTATTCCCATCTCTTTCAGAATTTTCCATAGTTTGTTGTGATCCACACACTCAAAGGCTTTGGCGTAGTCAAAAGAGTAGATGTTTTTCTGGAACTCTCTTGCTTTTTTGATGATCCACTAGATGCTGGCAATTTGATCTCTGGTTCCTCTGCCTTTTCTAAATCCATCTTGAACATCTGGAAGTTCACGGTTCATGTACTGTTGAAGAATTCCAAAATTCTTCTTGGAGAATTTTGAGCATTATTTTGCTAGTGTGTGAGATGAGTGCAGTTGTGCTGTAGTTTAAACATTTTTGGCATTGCTTTTCTTTGGGATTGGAATGAAAACTGACCTTTTCCAGTCCTGTGGCCACTGCTGAGTTTTCCAAATTTGCTGGCATATTGAGTTCATCACTTTAACAGTACCATCTTTTAGGATATGAAATAGCTCAACTGGAATTCCATCACCTCCACTTTGTTTGAGAGGACCAATATAATTTCTTTCAAAATCCCAGTAGCTTTTTTTTTTTGAAAACACTGAATTGCCAATCCTAAAATTCATATGGAATTGCAAAAAACTCCAGAAATATCAAAGCAATAGTTGTGGAAGAATAGCTCTAATACCTTGCTGGTGGGAATGAAATATGATGTAGCTGCTGTTGAAAACCATTTGGTAGGTCTCAGAAAGTCAAACACGGAGTCACCATATAACCCAGCAACTTCACTTCTGAAAATATACTCAAGAACTGAAGATGCATGCTCAGCAAAAATTTGTATATGAATATTCATAGAAACATTATTAACAATTGCCCAAAGGTTAAAATGCCCCAAATATTCATCAGATAATGAACCCACTGTGGTATATCTATACAATGGAATATTATTCAGCCATAAAATGAAATGAAGATTTAAAAATGTTACCACATGGAAGATCTTCAAAAGCATTATGCTAAATGAAAGAAAATGACATAAAATGACAAAAATTATATGTGCCCACTTTAATAAAATATCTAGACTAGAAATACAAATAAAAACAAAGTTTTGGTTACTCAGTGACAGGGGATTTAGGAATAGGAAGAATGGGACTTACTAACATATATGGGGTTTATTTTTGTGGCGATGGAAATATTCAGGAATAAGATTCTTGTGATGATTGCATAACATTGTAAATACAAAAGAAAAAACATTGTACACTTTAAAATGGTGAATTCTGTTATTCATAGGAGAGTGAAAACGCAAGTTTAAAACTCAGCAGTCAGAAAACTAAGATCATGGCATCCAGTCTCATCACTTAATGGCAAATAGATGGGATAAAAAATGGAAACAGTGATAGATTTCATTTTCTTGGACTCCAAAATCACTGCAGATGGTGACTGCAACCATGAAATTAAAAAATGCTTGCCCCTTGGAAGAAAAGCTATGACAAACCAAGACAGCATCTTAAAAAGCAGAGACATCACTTTGCTGACAAAGATTCATGTAATCAAAGCTATGGTTTTTCCAGTAGTCAGGTACATAAGTGAGACTTGGACCATAAAGAAGGCTGAGCTCCGAAGAATTGATGTTTTTGAATTGTGGTGCTAGATAAGACTCCTGAGTCCCTTGGACAGCAAGGAGATCAAACCAGTCAGTCCTAAAGGAAATATTCAGGAAATCCTGAATATTCATTGGAAGCACTGATGTTGAAGCTGAAGCTCCAATAGTTTGGCCACCTGATGCAAAGAGCTGACTCATTTGAAAACAGCCTGATGCTGGAAAAGACTGACAACAGGAGGAGAAGGGAATAACAGAGGATGAGATGGCTGGATGGCATCACTGACTCAATGGACAAGATTTTAAGCAAACTCCAGGAGATCACGAAGGACAGGGCAGCCTGGCGTGCTGCAGTTCATGCAGTCGCAAAGAGGCGGGCAGGACCTAGCTGCTGCACACCAACACCTAATGTAATCTTTAGCACTCTCATATGGGTATGTGCTAAATCACCTCAGCTTCGTCCAATTCTGTGTGCCCTTATGGACTGTGTCCCACCAGCTCCTCTGCCTGATTCTCCAGGCGGGAATACTGGAGTGGGTTGCCACGCCCTCCTCCAGAGAATCTTCCCAGCCAGGGATCAAGCCTGCGTCTCTTGCGTGTCCTGCATCGGCAGATTGGCTCTTTGTCACTAGTGCCACCTGGGAAGCCCCTACTCTCGTATGAGGGATATTCAGTATTATTGCTCCTCTCTTTATAGGGGATATACTAATTTTGGGAGAGATTGAATAACTTGACCAAGGTCACCCTGCAACAGATGGTGGAACTAGGGTTGGAAAGGAGACCATATAACTGCAGAGCCCAAATTTATAAAAACTGTACCTGAGAGCGCTGATGAAACAGAGAGAACTCTGCCTGGAAAGAATGAACCTGTCTTCTTAGTTCTAAAAAAATAAGAATAAAGGTTTCCCAACATATGCCCAGTCCACCCCTGTAGTGGTAAAACAAATTGGCATTTTGTTTAAAAGAATTGAGGAGAAGACAGATTTCCAGGTTTTTATGAAAGAGGTAGAGAAAGCTTGCATAAGGTTCTGACACCACATAGGCCAGAGATTTTAAGGAAGCTTTAACCTGCATTGCCTAACTTGTCTGAGAGGCTTCCCTGATGGCTCAGCAGTAGAGAATCTGTCTGCCATGCAGGAGCCGCAGGAGACTCTGGTTTGAAACCTGGGTGGAGCAGATCCCCTGGAGAAGGCGTGGCCAAAGCCCTCCAGTATTCCTACCTGGAGAATCCCAAGGGCAGAGGAGCCTGGTGGACTACAGCCCATGGGGCCACAAAGAGTCGGACACGACTGAAGTGCTCTAGCAGGCACACACACAGCTTGGCGGGGGCACTGCTGGCTTCCTGGCTAGCTAAGTTTCCATCCTGCCTTGCCTTTGTAAACACTCTCAGCTAAAACGCACACAAACATTATCCGCTGCATCTCCCAGTCAGGTTCGGGTTAGGAGGACCCATCTGGGACCTGTAGCCTCATGAGATATCCACTCACTTGATACTAAATGTTTCCCCTGAGACTGATTGTGTGACAAGGTCGTTTTCTCTGCCTTGATATTCGGAAGAGCACAAACCCAAGTTATGTTCCACCATACAGAGCTCTGAGGGTGGGGAAGGAGCTTCTCAGCATGAAGCCTTCCTGGATGGGGACTCCTCGTCAATAGCCTGAGCAGGAAGGTACTCCTTCCTGTCTGCCTCGTACCTTCATCTGTCGAGCCTAGGACAAAAGTAAGTGTCAAGAAATCACACCATCACAGCTGCTTAGAGCGGGAAGGACCTCTAGAAGTTTCAACTGTTTTAATTCTTGCAAATGAGGATGGGAAAGGCCCAGAGAGCTTAAAGTTAAGCTAGGCATCATCTCACTCCCAGTTCACCACTCTTTCCACTCTGCTGTGCCAGCCTCCAGCGGCCATATTTCCATGCTCATTATAATCAGGTGTCTTATATAAACGGTGGAGTGATGGTTAGACTCAAAAAGGGAGACTGCGTCCCCCAATTTTTGTTTGTTTGTTTGTTTAGAATATACTGCAGGACTAGGTAGAAACATCATAGCTCCCTTTGTGAATATCAGGGCTTGTAGGAAACTTTCAACATCTGTTTGTGATCTCAAATATAAAGCCATTTTCCTTAGAAACATCAAAGTTGGACATTCATTATTATTGACTGAATACCCTGCAGTAACCAAGAAAAGTGTGATAGACTACAGAAAGCAACTTGTCTCAAATTGTCTGATTTTAAAATGTTAGTACCTTTCTGGTTTCTAAAGAATTTTTATATCTATTGTCACATCAGAGCAGGATAACAGCTTACAAGAGAGATAAAGAATGTTTTTCATCTTGTGAAATAAGAAGATCTGGCCAGTGGCAGGCCTATACCCAGCTGGTTATTGATAGAACTAGGATTAGAATTGGTCTTGTGTTTGTGGTACAATCCTATACATGCTCCTACACCTCTGAATTTCTGGATCAAAAGGAGATATTTTGTGTCCGTTTGTACCTGTAAATAGTATAAATAATGTATTTGGTCAATACAAATGTATCTGGCCATTCTTATCACATTCAGTTCAGTTCAGTCGCTCAGTTGTGTCTGACTCTTTGTGACCCCAGGAATCGCAGCACGCCAGGCCTCCCTGTCCATCACCAACTCCCGGACTTCACTTAGACTCATGTGCATCGAGTTGGTGATGCCACCCAGCCATCTCACTCTCTGTCGTCCCCTTCTCCTCCTTCCCCCAATCCTTTCCAGTATCAGGGTCTTTTCCAATGAGTCAACTCTTCGCATGAGATGGCCAAAGTACTGGAGTTTCAGCTTCAGCATCAGTCCTTCCAATGAATACACATTAGTGGAATACAAAAATTAACTTTTTTTTTTTTCAAAAATAGATTTAATCAGATTTACATGTTTATGAATTTGGGGCAAATCTGGCAACTCTAGCAAGCACAGACATAAGAACTGATGAATAAGCCTCAGGGGAAAGTAATTCATGGTAAGTAGGGTATTCTGGCACACTCCGGTTACTTTACTGATCATTTCACTAGATTTATACACACTTTTATTGTATCACTTATCATGTTGGGGAGGTAATTTGTGGTTCTGGTTGTCTCTACCTCCTTAAAAAGTCAGGAGTCATGTTCTTCATCTCGCGACACTTGCTCCTGGCACAGAGCTGGTTAACGTGCAAAGCCAACTGGGAAGAGAAGGAGACAGAGAGAGAACTGGTGCTGAACACAGTCTGTGCACTGGCGTCGTGTTAGCAGGGCTCCATATGCTGTTCAACCTCAACTTCTCGCTAAAATAAGTACTTTGGGTATCACAAGAATTGGGTATTCCACAGACAATCAGACTGAGATTCACAGAGTGTAAGTAAAATTCCCATAGCTACATCCTATCCAAGTTACTAACTAGTGGCTGCTGCTGCTGCTAAGTCGCTTCAGTCGTGTCCGGCTCTGTGCCACCCCATAGACGTCAGCCCACCAGGCTCCCCCGTCCCTGGGATTCTTCAGGCAAGAACATGGAGTGGGGTGCCATTTCCTTCTCCAGTGCATGAAAGTGAAAAGTGAAGGTGAAGCTGCTCAGTCGTGTCGGACTCTTCGCGACCCCAGGGACTGCAGCCCACCAGGCTCCTCCATCCATGGGATTTTCCAGGCAAGAGTGCTGGCGTGGGGTGCCGTCGCCTTCTCCATAATCAGTGGCACTTATTGAAAAAAGCAAACGTCTTTTGAAGCTGTGGTTTTGCTCTTTCACTGAAATACAGTTGATTTCCAGGGTTGTGTTAGTTCAAGGTGTGCAGCAAAGTGATCCCACTTTTCACGCATAATCCGGTGTGTATTCTTTTTCAGATTCTCTGACATTATAGGTTGTTATAAGATTTGGAATGTATTTCCCTGTGCTATACAGTAGGTCCCCGATGCTTATCTGTTTTATATATAGCAGTGTGTATCTGTTAATCCCAAGCTCTCAATTTATCACCCCTTTCCCTTTTGGTAACCATAAGTTCATCTTCTATGTCTGTGAGTCTGTTCCTGTTTTGTAAATAAGTTCATTTCTGTCATTTTTTTAAGATTCCACATATAAGTGATATCATATCATATTTATCTTTCTCTGACTTACTTCACTTAGGAATGGTAATCTCTAACCCCATCCGTGTCGCTGCAAATGCTGTTATTTCATGCTTCCTTGGGGCTGAGTGGCATGCTGCTGTGCGTGTGCACTGCATCCCCTTTCACCATCGGTCAGTCCACGGACCTCTGGGCTGTTTAAGTGGTGCTGCCGTGAACACTGAGGTGCTTGCATCCTTGCAAGTGGGTGGGTTTCCCTCCTTCGGCTGCACACCCGGGAGTGGGATCGCACGCTCATATTGTAACTCTCCTTTTGGTTTCTGAGGAGCCCCCGTAGTGGCCCGCCAACACTGAAGGAAGGGTGCCTGGAAAAAGCACATTCTTGTTACATTTGATCTAATAGTCACTTTAGACCCTTCTGAACAGTTGTGTTATCTATAATCTGATACATTTGTTCTCTTTTAGGTCTCAATCCTAGTTTCATGTCTACCAATTACTTTTGTACTTCACTCTTAATTGAGATTTGATTTAGTAGTACTTGTATACTTATAAGTGTCTATTTATACAGTGGTGTTTGCCAGTTCACCCCTTTATCCGTGATGCCTTCTGCCTGCCAGTAATAGTAGTAGTGACCTCTTACACTTCTGGAGTACTTGCTGTGCAGTGAGCGTTGTTGTAAATGTTCTACATGATCTAAGTTATCCTACTCATCTACCTTAAAAGTTGAAAACTGAATTTCCCACTTGGAAGATGAAGAAACTGAAATATACGAAGATTAATGAACTTGACCTACTGTCTCGAGAAGGATGCTTAATATTACAGATTTTAGATCATGCTGCCTGGATTCCAATCCCAGTTCTACCATCAAATATGCTACTTGGGCAAGTAATTCACCCCTTTAAATTTTGGTTCCATTTGAAGCAAAATGGAGGTGATAATAGTACCTGCCTAACAGAATTGCTAACTGAAGTAAATGAGTTAATACATGTGACCAGCTTAGAACAGTTTCCTGACCCAAAGTAAATGTTATGTGTTTGCTATTATAATAACTAATACATTGTTATGATTTCTTTATTTTCTAAGCCACAACCGAGGAGCCCTGATCTCCAGAAATCCTTCCTGAATTCTTGGGTTGGACAAACCAAGCATCCTTTCTAATTCCAAAGGCCACGGGTGTCCCTCCACTTCGGAAATACATTATGACTAATGTATCTTTTGGATGTAGGTCTCTCCCACTAAGAAATCCTTAAAGACAAGGACTATATCATGTCCTCCCCTGAATATTTGATAATAGTTAATCCAGGTGGAATGAATGGGACCGAATATCCCAGAGTCAGAAGTGTCTCTTGGGTCAAGGCAGTCTCTCATACTGTAACTACAGCAGCTACAATAAGCTATCTGCTGAGTTACCACCGAAGGTGAGAGCAACCAGATATACTACGTGAAATGGCAGGAGAGCTGTGGTCTGGTTGACGGTACAGAGTCTCTAGGTGAGGACAAAACTAATCCTTCCATCTCCCCTATTCTCTTCACCCACAAATAAGGCAAAGGTGTAGATGATAGTGGAGGACAGAAACTGAAGGCCACTCAGCTGAGGGCCCCATGAATTAGAAGGAAAAAGGTTGGAATCACTGTATATCTCCAGTGAAGTGAATGAGGGTCCCTCAGAGACGGAGGAGGCAATTGAGGAGGGCTTGTCGGCGTTATACACCAATGACTGACAAAATGTTTCCTGTATCTTACTTTCTGTTGATTTAAGCCTTTGATGTATACCTTAGACAAGTGTGCTTGTAAGAGATGGAAATAAAAAGAGTCCTACATGGTTTAATAGAAGAGGATATAACATACAGCAAGCAAGCAAGCTGAAATGTGACCCAGAGTCATAATGTGATCCGCTCTTGGCAGCCATCAGTAAGGGCATTCTAGCATTTTCCAGACCACTTCTGGATGAACAACCTCGCTCAACCCACCACTATGCATCTGGTTCAGCGTCTCACCCATGAGCTCCTTCCCTCTGTAAGAAGCGGACACACGAACTAGAGACCCCATTTACAGTTTACTTCCCATGAAGATGATCAAACAGCATGATCTTGTATTTGCTTAGCTTGTCGTAAGTGCCGTGCACATTCACTCCCCAGCTGATGGAGAACCTTTCAGAGGTGACTGAATTCCTTCTCGCAGGGCTAACAGATGCTCTAGAGACGCAGGTCCCTCTGTTCACAACCCTCACTCTCATCTACCTCGCTACTCTGGTGGGGAACCTTGGGATGATCGTGCTGATTCTGCTGGACTCTCGGCTTCACACGCCCATGTACTTTTTCCTCGGTAACCTCTCCCTCGTGGACTGTGTTTATGCCTCCTCTGTTACTCCTAAAGTAATGGCGGGGATTCTCACAGGAGACAAGATTATATCCTACGATGCATGTGCTACCCAGATGTTCTTCTTTGCAGCCTTTGCCACTGTTGAAAGTTTTCTCCTGGCCTCGATGGCCTTTGACCGCCAGGCGGCCGTGTGCAATCCCCTGCACTACACCACCACCGTGACGAGAGCCGTGTGTGCCTTGCTGGCCACCAGCGCCTATGTTTGTGGACTCTTACAGTCTTCCGTCCATGTTGCCCTCACTTTCCACCTCTCCTTCTGCCATTCCAACATGGTTAATCACTTTTTCTGTGACATTCCCCCACTGCTGGCTCTCTCTTGCTCTGATATCTACACAAATGAGATTGTGCTCTTCACACTGGCAGCGTTCGACACCTTCTTCACTCTTCTGGTTATCCTGGGCTCGTACCTCTTCATTTTTATTGCTATCCTGAGGATGCGCTCCTCTGAAGGACGCCAGAAGGCCTTCTCCACCTGTGCTTCCCACCTCACCACTGTCTCCATCTTCTATGGGACCGTCATCTTCATGTACTTACAGCCCAGCTCCAGCCACTCCATGGGCACAGACAAAATGGTGTCCGTGTTCTACGCCATGGTCATCCCCATGCTGAACCCACTGGTCTACAGCCTGAGGAACAAGGAGGTCAAGAGTGCCTTTAAAAGGGTGGTTGGAAAAGCAGGCTTCGCTAGGCTTAGCTTACTAATTAGAAATCGCATGCAAACCATGTGAATCTTCTATTGGACTTCAATGGCCAAGAATGTCGTTTGAAGGTTAATTCTTTCTTGTCTTTTATTTCTTTGAGATCCTTCCCAGACAAAACTGATTCTATTCACTGTTCATGACTGTAACTGGGTAGAAGAAATTCCAGATGTCCCTTTCCAGAAATATAACATTGCTTCTATCTTAAGATAAAGATTATAATCCTTGATACTATAGGATCCCACATTACACCAGTCTGTTGGTTTAAGGTGCTTTGCGGGTGTTTGACACTAGAGTCCCATTTTCATTTTCTAAAATTAAGAGAACCCTCAGAATCTTCCACACAGCACAGGGGCATGTTTCTTAGACATTTATACTCCTAAGAGTTACCTTGAAGGACTGCTGAAAAAATAGAATTAAAGGGTCTAATCCAGATAATATAACTTAGCATATTTCTGGTAGAGCTCAGAAATCTTTAGAATTATGCCCTGTTATCCACATATACATGGATCCTGAACTTAGTGAGAATGCCAGTTGTAAATCTGGATAATGAGGGATAGCATATAAGCTAGATCTATTTTATCCTTGAATCTCAACATGCTTCAAAAGGCTGAAATATATCCACGCCTACCCCTTACCTGAGCTCTAATGGATAAAGTTCATGTGAGAGTCTGGCTAGGGGGAGCTGCCTGCAGTATTGACCAGCTGCCCCTGTATTTCAGGCGAGGCTGGGGTGCAGATCACACTTGGAAACTGTTTCCCTGGAACAGTGGTTCAAAAGCATCATCACCAAGCCAGCAGCATCAGCGTGACCTGGAACTTTTTAGAAACGCCAGTTACAGGAACCTTCATCCCAGACCCACAGAATCGAAACTCCAGCCGTACAACCAAGCTATCTCTGTTTTTTAACAAGCCCTCCTGGTGATTCTGAAGCAGGCTCAGGTTTGAAAGCCAATGCATTCAAGCAACCAAGAAACATTTAGCCTACGGCTGCAGTCCATGCGGTCTCTAAGAGTCGGACATGACTGAGCGCCTTCACTTTCACTTTTCACTTTCATGCATTGGAGAAGGAAATGGCAACCCACTCCAGTGTTCTTGCCTGGGGAATCCCAGGGACGGGGGAGCCTGGTGGGCTGACGTCTATGGGGTCGCACAGAGTCAGACATGACTGTAGCGACTTAGCAGCAGCAGCAGCCGCAGTGGTTCTCAAATTCAGCTGAACATTACAATAACCTGGGGGAGATTTTTAAAATACTACTGGCTGGATCCCACTTCCAGAGAGTATGATATAATAATATGATTTAGCAAAATGTGATCTGGGATAAGACCTGCACACCAGGAGTTTGTAAGATGCAGCCCCTTCCCTGGAGCCTGATATATGGAAAAGATTAGGGCCACAAAAGAGGCACTATTTATTTAGAGTGTAGTGCCTTTCCAAGTATTGCATATGCTCTCTCATTAAGGTCTCACACTCACTCTGAGAGGGTCAGCCAGGTAGGAGGAGGAATGGCGTCTCAGATGCGGTGTGTGGGTAATAGGTACTCAGTTGCTCAGTCGTGTCTGACTCTGCAGTGCCATGGACTGTAGCCCGCCAGCCTCCTCTGTCCATTGGATTCTGCAGGCAAGAATACTGGAGTGGGTTGCCATTTCCTCCTCCAAAGGATCTTCCCGACCCAGAGACTGAACCGGCATCTCTGGCATCTCCTGCATTGGAGACAGGTTCTTTACCACTGAGCCACCTGGGAGGATGGTGGCAAAGTGAGAATTTTAAGCCTGTGGAATCCCAAAGCAAATCCTTTCCAGCTTAGTTCAGCTAACAATTGTTTGATACCAGGGCAGACTGTAGGACACATAAAGTATATTAAGACAAAAAATATTTTTATCAAAGAACACTAGTCTTCTTGGTTTAACAAAACTATCTTTTTTTATTGAAGTATAGTTGATTTACAATGCTGGGACAATTTCTTCTGTACAGCAAAGCGATTTAGATAGCATAATTATCTTTATCACTAAGACATTAGAAGGACTGAAAGAGAGAAAGGCAGAATATTATTAATTTAGCATCTTTCTTGAATCTGTTTAAATCTCCTTCCTTGTTGATATTCTGAAGACTGCCGGAATCCCCATCACTTGATCACAGGTCTAAGTAGGAGAGCATTAAACAACATGGTTTTTGAGGTCATCAGAGGAATATAAAGGGGACTGAAGCCCGTGTGCCCTGTTCACGTGCTGCTATGTTCTTACCGTGAAGCCCTTGTTAACTGAGAAGACTTGTCATCCCTGTTTTCTAGAAGTTTTGAACTGCATAATTCAAAGCTTCACTTGGATAAAAAGTTAAGCTAGTATCCTGGGCTTTTGTTTGCTGGAAGATTTGTGATTACCCAGAGGGATGGTACGGGGAGGGAGGAGGGATGAGGTTCAGGATGGGGAACACGTGTATACCTGTGGTGGATTCACGTTGATGTATGGCAAAACCAATACACTATTGTAAGGTAATTAACCTCCAATTAAAATAAATAAATTATATTTTTAAAAAAGTTAAGCTAGAAAATGTGCACGCTGCAGTAAACACCCACGTTTAGGAGGACTGAAGGCCACGAACTCGTAATCTGATGTGCTCAGCTGCATCAGCTCCCACAGGCAGCGCTGCCTCACCGAGAAGACACAGGAAAGGGCAGCGAAAGACAAAGGCAAGCCCGGAGCGCCTCCACGCCCGGCCTCTGAGGGCCTAACGCGGCCCGTTAGTCCACTAGGGCAGCGCACGCAGCAGACAGGTCCAGACAGCAGCCTAAGCACGCTGGCCCTTCAGTGCTGACAGCAGTGGAATACTGTACCGGTTCATCCATCGCCAGTCGAATACGCTACTGTAGCCTTCTTAATATGAGTAATGAACATATCTTAATACAGTTGAAAGCTTCTGTCTGGATTATTTCTGAGAACAGAGGTTGCTGCAGACTGAATATCTGTGTGTCCCCAAAATTCCTGTTACGTCCTAATGCCCAGCGCAGTAGGAGGCGGGGTCTGTGGGGAGGCAGCCCGGTGCCTGGGGGCTCCACGGGCGGGCTCAGTGTCCCCTGAAAGGGGCCCAGTGAGCTCTTTTGTTCCTTGCACCTGTGTGGACACAGCAAAGAGTCATCAGTCTATAAACCGGTGCCTAGATCCTGGACCTCCCAGCCTCCAGAACTGTGAGAAATACATCTCCATTGTTAATAAGCCACCCGCTCTGCGGTATTTAGAAGCATGGACAGACCGAGATGGAAGTCTAGCAGCAGCAGGAGATCCACCTTCCCCAAACTGTGATGATTTTGATTCTAACAAGACATTGAACTCGGGATAATCAATGAGGGGAAGGACTTTTAGGCAGACTGCAGAGGAATTAAATAATTTCCTTATTCTTCATTCAGAGGAGTTCAATCAAACTAAAATGGAATTTATTCTAGTTAAAAAATTCTCTCTGAAACTGGCATCTAATGGGAATTTTACACTCCTGAGACTGGGATGGGCTCATACATCAGCCCTCTCATTCTCTACCAGGCTTGGGTTCTTATGAGTAATCAGATGTTTATTCAATGAAAAAAATAATAAATGGATGGATGAGGATATGTGTGCTTGTATATAGCATCAGTTAGTAAACAAACAAGTGAGTGAACTGAGGTTGCATAAATGAGTCAGCACCAAGCTGGGTACCTAGTGGCCAATTACAGGATTCCAGATCTGCTCTTTCTGTGCCCAAAGAGAGGACATCTTTCAGATCATCCCGTAGAGTTGTCTCTTTCATCACCCCATAGAAGTACAAACCATACTCCTTCTCACTAAATAACCCAGCTGGAGTGGGATATGGCTTAATCACTTTGCTGACAAAGATTCATATAGTCAAAGCTATGGTCTCCAGTAGTCATGTATGGATATTAGAGCTGGACCATAATGAGCACTGAGCAATCGATGCTTTTGAACTGTGGTGTTGGAGAAGACTTTTGAGAATCCCTTGGACAGAAAGAAGATCAAATGAGTCCATCCTAAAGGAGATCAGTCCTGAATAGTCATTGGAAGGACTGATGTTGAGGCTAAAGCTCCAATACGTCGGCCACCTAATGGGAAGAGCCGACTCATTGGAAAAGACCCTGATGCTGGGAAAGACTGAAGGTGGGAGGAGAAGGAGGTGGCAGTGGATGGGATGGTTGGATGGCATCACCGACTGGACAGACACGAATTTTAGCAAACTCCACAAGACAGTGGGCTCCCCTGATAGCTCAATTGGTAAAGAATCTGCCTGTAATGCTGGAGATAGTGGAGGACAGAGGAGCCTGGTGTGCTGTAGTCAATGGGGCCAAACACAACTTAGCAACTGAACAACAACAATGGTTCAAAGGTATAGCACATTTTACATACTTAGTATGGTGCTTGGTGTATTATAAAGAAGAAAGATTAAGTATTTTTTTATCTTTAGCAAAAATAGAAGAGAAAGAGAATCAGAATTATCTCTCTCTGCCTTTCTCTAATTTCAGGGCCACCTGATTTTATTTCTTCTCTCTTTCATGTTCTTGGACTTTATGAACCAGGTCTATGTTCTTATACTGTCTCCATCTGAGGACATCTTCCTGAGGCCAAGGACCTATGGGGAAACCATAACAAAGACCAATTTCTCTGTCTGACTTTGTTTAACTCAAACAATCAAGATATGTTTAATATTGTGAGCTCAGCCACAGAACTGTATAATTCTTCTCTCTCTTTCGTGTCCAGGAAAGGCACTGAGAATGGAAGAAGTTAGTGCCTTCTCATCAGCAGTACTAACACCCAAATGTTTTAAAATAATGATGAGATTAGTGATATTCTTGTGTCACACGTACCCAAAACATATGCACATTCTCAAGGCTCTGTGAGTCACTTCACAAACTCAGCTCTCTCCAAGTCCTGGGGAGAGAGAGTCAGACGTGCTTTGCAACAGCGTGTGTGCATTTTACCAGCAGCTTTCCCATGAGAGTACTACACAAGATCACGCAATCTGCAGACACAACTGTATTCCTTTCCGATATGGATTGCTTTTTATCTTTTTTTCTTTCCCAATTGTTCTATCTAGGACTCCCATTACTGTGTAAAACTGCAGTGGTGAGAATGAGCATCCTTGTTCTTGTTCCTGATCTTAAAGGAAAACATTGCCACCACTGAATAGGAAGATAGCCATAGGCTTGTCATACAAATGGCCAATAGGTATATGGAAAGACGTGCAACATCACTAATCATCAGGGAAATGCAAATCAAAACCACAGTAAGATATTAACTCTCACTACTCAAAATGGCTATCATCAAAAACATAAGACAAGTGTTGGCAAAGATGTGGAGATAAGAAAACACTTCTACACTGTTGGAATCCTTGAGCTCCTTGGAAGAAAAGTTATGACCAACCTAGATAGCTTATTAAAAAGCAGAGACATTACTTTGCCAACAAAGATCCATCTAGTTAAAGCTATGGTTTTCCAGTGGTCATGTATGGATGTGAGAGTTGGACCATAAAGAAAGCTGAGTGCCAAAGAATTGATGCTTTTGAACTGTGGTGTTGGAGAAGACTCTTGAGAGTCCCTTGGACTGCAAGGAGATCCAACCAGTCCATCCTAAAGGAGATCAGCCCTGAATATTCATTGGAAGGACTGATCTTGAAGCTGAAACTCCAATACTTTGGCCACCTGATGCAAAGAGCTGACTCACTGGAAAAGACCCTAATGCTGGGAAAGATTGAAGGCGGGAGGAGAAGGGGGTGGCAGAGGATGAGATGGTTGGATGGCATCAGTGACTCAATGGACATGAGTTAGAGTAAGCTCTGGAAATTGGTGATGGACAGGGAGGCCTGGCGTGCTGCAGTCCATGGTGTTGCAGAGTCGGACACGACCGAGCAACTGAACTGAACTGAATGTACACTGTTGGTGGGAATATAAATTGATGCAACATTATCGAGAACAGAATGGAAGTTTCCTCAAAAAATTAAGATTAGAACTGCCATATGATGCAACAATCTCATTTCTGGGTATAAATCCCAAGGAAATGAAGCCTGTACATTGATGAGATGTCTGTGCTCCAGTGCTGATTGTCGCATTAGTCTCAACAGCCAAAAATGGGGACAATCAAAGTGGCTGTTGGTGTACACACAGTAGTGTATTATTCAGTCTTTTAAAAAAGAGGAAATCCTTTCATCTGTGACAACATAGATAATCCAGGAGGATATTATGCTAAGTCAAATAACTCGTACAAAGACGAATATCATATGACCACACTTGCATGGGAAGCATTTTCTAAAAATCCAAACTCCAGATAACAGAGTGTTGATCACCAGAGACTGAGATGTGGGGGGAAAGAAACAATTTTTTAAAAGAAGAAAGAGTGTAGAATTGGGGTTGCCAGTAGGTAGGGGGAGGGGACCAGGGAAAGCTTATTGTTTAGCGGATACACAGTTTCGGTTTTGCATGAATAAAGTGAGTTTGCTGCTAAGTCGCTTCAGTCGTGTCCGACTCTGTGCGACCCCATAGACGGCAGCCCGCCGGGCTCCCCCGTCCCTGGGATTCTCCAGGCAAGAACACTGGAGTGGGTTGCCAGTGAGTTTACCCTTATAAATTTAAATAATAAAATATGTACATTTTTCAAATTAATTATATCTCAATTTAATTTTAATTATGTGCATTTTTTTAAAGAAGGAAAAAATACTCTAAGATCAAAGGGTGGAAGCCAGGAGACCAACTATAAAAAAAGATGCAGAAATTCAAGCAGTAGATGATGATACATTGGAGCCGACCTGCAGAGATGATGTAGGAGAAGCAATCACATTTGGAATCACTGGGAGTCTGGAGCTAAAACGTGGAGCAGGTTGGACAATCGGGTGCAAAAGAAAGAAATGACTCTTAGAAATAATTGTTGTTTCCCTCACAAAGGCAGAAGTGGAAGAGGAGCAGGTTAGTGAGAAAAATTAGGGGCTAACTTAGAGACGTCAAGTTAAAGTTTGACGTAGAGAAGAGACAACATATGCGCTTTCCACAGTTCGCGAGGCAGGTTTGAGACAAGCCGCAGTTCTGTGAACTGTCAGTGCGTACAGCGTTCACATCAACACTCTTGCTTTTCATCCTTCCTGAAGGGCGCTGGCCCCTCTCACTCTGCTTGCCTCACCCTCAGTGTCTTCCCGAACCTTAATGTCGGTGTGGCCCCCAGCTCAATGCTTGGACCTCTCTCTGCTCTGTCACCTAGATTTCACCCAGGTTCATGACTCACAGTGTATCCAGAGGCCTTACAGTGAACGTCTGATTTGTAAATACTATACATTCTGGGCAATCTTTATATGAATCACTGATCACAGACAGGTTCCACAGTACCAGACAAGACAATCTGAACCTCATAATAGTCAATTTGAATATAACTAATTGCTTTTATAAAACATAATTAACTTTTAAGAGCATAATTAAGTTGTTTTTAAAGTATTATGGATATTGTAATATATCTAGCATATTGAAGAAAGTGTGATTTTATGAGTGATAAGAAGAAAGTGTTTTTAATTTAACCTCTCTAAGCCCTTGATTCATGTATGAGTCATCTATGTTATTCCTCAAAGGAAGACTCTCTTGATTGACCATCATAACAAACAGCATTCAAGTCCATATGTTGGCTTTTAAAAATATGTATCTAACACGGAAAAATCTCTGATAATCCTGACTTAAATGGAAGGTTTGCAAAGAGTTTCAGAATTAGATGGAGAGGTTGAAAAGTGGAAATTCTGTTAGCAGAATCAGGGTGGAAATGGTACATGAAATTAAAGAGAGCTCACTAAGGAGAAGCCATGGAGCAACTTGGTTGAATGAGAATTAAAATGATAATTGTCATCACAGAAATGAGTAGGAACAGGGCAGGGTTCAGCAGAGAGAAATATGAACATGACTGACAAGGGAAAGAGAAAGCCCAGCGTGACGGATGGACAGCAATTCTTCGACGTGGTCAGTGTCTTTTGAGAGAAGTAGAAACTGGAGAATTTTGAGGTTAAAAAGGACTTCTCTCGAGGGTAGAGGGACTTCTCTTGGGGTTCAGTGGCTAAGACTCCATGCTTGCAACACAGGGTTTGATCCCTCATCAGGGAACAGGATCCCACAGGCAGCAGCTAAAGACCCTGCGTGCCACAGGCGAGCCCTGGCACAGCCAAATAAATAAGTAAATACATTTTCTAGAAATCAAAAGGACCATGAATGCCATCTAGTCCAACCATTTGTAACATAGATGAGGAAACTCAAATCTTACAGTTTCAGTTTCCCTGAGATAATTCAGCATCTGAGTGGCAAAGCCGTTCCTAAAATCCACACCTCCAACATTCTCTGCAAGTGTCGTTTTAATGCTCTCTGTGCCTGACATGAACATCTCCCACTGTGTGGATTCACCAAAGCACAGCCCCATAGGTCCCTGCCAGGTGTGGGCAGGAAGGGGGGCCCCACCCTGCAGGCCCCAGACAACAGCCACCTGTGACACTCCCTTTGTCACAGCTGACCAACCCAAGAAAACGTTCCCAAATATTCTTTAGTTGGATTTGTTGTATGAAAGGCCCCTGGGGAAATTTCTCCTCTTTGGGACCCATGATTTTCCTACATCCATTAGGGCACTAAGTTGTCTGGTTAAATCAGGTGCGAATGGCGTCTTAGTAAAGATGAGAATGCAGGAGATTGGTCTTCCTGTGCAGGACGGGCTTCGCATAACCCCTTAGTAACCCTACTTTTGTGCATTTCTTCTTTATCTTGCCCTATTCCAAAGATGGCTTTCCAAAACCCGATGCTTCTCCTGAACACCATCAGATGCCTTCCCATCTACACCTAAATATTTCTAGGATATCACCTATAGGTCACTTTCCATTTCTAGGGAATTGCATACATCTGGAGCCCATGTATTCCTATTTTACTTCATCATTAAAGACAGGATACATAGGGTCAGAAAGCATTCCAAGAGAGCTCTCTTAATCATCTGGCAAAAACTCTTAGCATTTCAGGAAAAAAAAAAATTTGCTTGTATGAATATTTTGATGGCTGATGGAATTAAGTGAATTTCAAAAAGGTAAGGAAACATCTTCAGAAACTTTTAAAGAGTAATTAGCTATCCTTTTTCCTAACTGATCTTAATTTACTGTGTATAATAATTTAGAGCAAGAGTAGACAATCTAGATGTACAGATCACATTTAGTCTTATTTTTTTTTTATTTGGTATGGCCCTTGAGCTAAGCATGTGTATTATCCTTAAAGAGAAAAGAATGTAAAAAAGAAATGAAGGAGATGAGAGAGATAGGCATCAAAATAAAGACTGAGAGGAAGTGAGGAATGAAGAGGGAGGAAGAAAAGAATTCTAAAATAATAATTTAAAAAGCCTACTGTGACCTGCAGTGCCTAGACTAGCTACATCTGGTCCCTTATATAAATGTTTGCCAATTTACTTTAGAGAGTAAAGTAATTTGCTAGTACATGCAAGAAGAGCTGAAGCAGTGAAATTACGTAATGGATTGGATAAATACCCATACTTCCCAGATCCGGAAAACAAGGCTTAGATTGTGACTTGTCCAACCCCATATAGCCGGAAGTAGTGAAACCAAGGTTCAGACTCAGGTCTGTGTTTTCTGGACCCAAAATGCATAGACTTGAACCTTGATTCCACTGTGGGCTGGCTGTTTAATCTCAGACCAGTTAATCTGTCTTTTCTGTGTAGGTCTGTCTTGAATAAGTTGCAAAGCAGTTGGTATAGAATAAGAAATGGAATTAAAGAACCAGAGAGTAAGAGTAGACTCTGTCTTCTAGTAACCAATCTTGTTGGATTGAGGTCTTACTTTTGCATTTAACTATGTCATCTTCTGGGCTTCCCAGGAGGCACTAGTGGTAAGGAACCCACCTGCCAATGCAGGGGACACAAGAGATGCAGGCTCGATCCCTGGGTGGGGAGGAGCCCCTGGGGGAGGGCATGGCAACCCGCTCTAGCGTTCTTGCCTGGAGAACCCCGAGGACAGAGGAGCCTGGCGGGCTGCAGTCCCTGAGGCCACACAGAGTCAGACACGACCGGGCACGCAAGACATCTAATTCCTTTGTGATTTTGCTCCCTAAGAATGTAAATCCTGGGTGGTCTGAAATAAATTTCAGTATATGGTAACTTAGGGAGTTCATGGCAAAATGAGCGTTACTCCGTTATTCCATACCGCGGTCATTTCAAAAACACTTGAGCGAACCTTTACTGAATGCTGAGAGGGACTGGCACTGTGCTAAGCGCCTTTCATTCATTTTCACTTTATCATCAGAGAAACCCTGTTGGGCAAGTGCACTTGTGATCACATCCATTTAAACATAAATGAGGAAATCGAGGTGTAGAGATTTTGTCTGTGTCCAATGTTACTCTGAATCCAAGAAGTCTACTGGCAGAGAGCAGGCTCTTCACCCCTCTGCTACGCCGCCTTGACTTTATCATGTTTTGAAGACTCATATGTTCATGGGTATTTTCTGTTTTATTGAAATATCTCCCTATCCCACACTTACTTTTGAATTGATATAATTTAAAATATTATATATTTCTGACATATGATAATATACTACAATTTAGTATTTAATGTAAGCCTCACTCTTGTTCTTTCTTTGGATGTCTATTTATTTTCACTTGGTTTTTCTTCCAAATAAATTTTAAAATCACATCATGAAGCACATGTACATGCCTACACACAAAAACACATAAATACATCCTACTTCTCTTGGGGTTCTATCAGATTCACACCAACTATATACATTACTTTGAAGACAGATATTTTAAAGCATAGAGTTTTCCCATCCCCCCCAATAAAAGCTTTAGTGATTGATTTTTCTTTAATTTTGGAAAAATATTTTTCATACAATTGGAAAATACATTTTACTTGTATTAATATTAAGTGCTATTAAGAATATGAAAAAAAAAAAAAGCTATGGTTTTTCCAGTAGTCATGTATGGATGTGAGAGTTGGACTATAAGGAAAGCTGAGTGCCAAAGAATTGATGCTTTTGAACTGTGGTGTTGGAGAAGACTCTTGAGAGTCCCTTGGACTGCAAGGAGATCCAACCAGTCCATCCTAAAGGAGATCAGTCCTGGGTGTTCATTGGAAGGAATGATGCTGAAGCTGAAACTCCAATACTTTGGCCACCTGATCGCGAAGAGATGATTCACTTGAAAAGACCCTGATGCTGGGAAAGATAGAAGGTGGGAGGATAAGGGGACGACAGAGGATGAGATGGCTGGATGTCATCACCGACTCAATGGACATGGGTTTGGGTGGACTCTGGAAGTTGGTGATGGACAGGCAGGCTTGGCGTGCTGCGGTTCATGGGATCACAAAGAGTCAGACCTGACTGAGTGACTGAACTGAACTGAACTGAAGAATATGAAAAGAATGAACTTTCCTCCAATTATCCACATCTAAATAATAACATGATTTTTACTGAATCACTCTTTATACAGTTTGAGGAAATTAATATAATTTTGCCTGTTTCTCTTTTCTTTTACCCATTTTTTATATTTTTATCACTTGAAATTTTAGATCTAGATTGCAATTAAAATTGTTTTTCTTGATGAATTTTTTATAGAATATTTGAAACAATTATTTAGACACAAGTGTATTTTACTGTCTTAATTCTCTTGACATATTTTTTAATTCCCCATAATTAATTTTTAATTATTTATCAAACTAGATTTTTTGAGTTACTGAGTTACTGTTGCCAGCATAGAGGTAAACAATATAATTCCGCAGCATTTGCAAATCTGAGAAAAATTCTTTTTGATTTTATGTGCAAGAATAATGAGGGCTTCCTGGAAGACTCAGTGGTAAAGAATCTGCCTGCCAATGCAGGATACGCAGGAGACGTGGGTTCAATTCCTGAATCGGGAAGATCCCTTAGAGGAGGAAATGGCAACCTACTCCAGTGTTCTTGCCTGAAAAATCCCGTGTACAGAGGAGCCTGGCAGGCTCCAGTCCATGGGGTCTCAAAAGGGCTGAACACAACTGAGCGACTGAGCCACAAAAATCTGAAAGCATTTTGAAAGCAGAATCCCTTTCTTTTTAAATTTTTTCATTTTTTAATTTTAATTTTACAATGTTGTGTTGGTTTCTGCCACACAACCACATGAATCAGCCATAATTATACATCTACCCCCTCGGTCTTGAGCCTCCCCCCGTCCCGCCCCTCTAGATCATCACAGAGCCCCAGGCTGGGTTCCCTGTGTTGCACAGCAACTTCCCACTAACTATGAGTTTCACACATGGTACTGTGTTTATGTAAATGCTGCTTTCTCAAGATTCCCCTTCTTTCCTCCAAGTATCTTTAGTCGATTGGATGAGGCCCACCCACATAAGAAGAGTAGGTTGCTTTACATATAGTCCATTGATTTAGTTTTATTGTACTTCATTTTTTTCTTCATGTTTTTTAACATTTTGTCATGAAAATTTTCAAACAAGTAGCAACATTGTTAGAATTTTACCGTGGACACCCACATTCTCAGCACCTAGATTCTGCTATTAACATTTGATTATACTTGCCTTATTACATAACTATAAATCCATTAGCATATCTTATTATTTGTGATGTGCTTTAAAGTAAATCAAAGACATCAGTACACTTCGCCCAAATCCTTCTGAGGCATATCATTAATACTAGAGTTTAATATTTGCTGACTTTTTCTTTTGATGTAAAATTTGCAATGAAATGCACCATCTGAAAAGTACACTCGCTGCATTTGACAAACATATACAAGTATAAGCCACCAAGACACAGAATACAGGGAGTTCCCTGACTCCCCTTTCTAGTGAGTCCCTCCCCCAAGCCCCAGTGGGAGCCCCTGCCCTATTTTTTGTGCAGCAGATTAGCTTTATATATTTTGGCGTCGTGTCAGTGAAATGACATGATATGTACTCTTTGGTGCAAACCTTTCAGTCTGCACAATATCTGCGAGCTCTGTCCGTGGCCTCTCGTGCGTCAGTCACGTGTCCTTTTGCGTTGCTGGATTCATGGTTCACCCTCACGTACTTACCTGTGTTTCTCTTGACAGTCACTATGGCTCTTTCTAGTTATTGGCTATATGAGTAAAGCCATTGTAAACATCTTGAGTCTTTTCTGTGAACGTATTTTTGTTTATATTGGGCGAATGTCTCTGTGTGGAGCTGCTGGTCATAGAGTGGGTGTGTGTTTCATTCTAGGAGAAGCTGTCGGACTTTTCCCAGGCTGGCTGCGTCGCTCACCCGCCACGGACAGCCCTGCTCCAGGTGCTGCGCCCCTTCTTCCACAGATGGCTGATGTCAGCCTCTTTGATGGCCTACTGATCTAAATGTGAATTATATCTTAAAACAAACACACACACATAAGAAAACCTTAGTGCAGCAACTCCACTGGCGTTTGACCAAACTGCTGGGCACCATGGCCTAGCCAAGTTCACATGTAAAATGACCATCACAATCCATCCCTTGTCAACTCAGCACTCCTACTCATCTCCTTAAACCATACCTGATCTCCAAGTAAAGACAGTAAAAACCAATCTGATACGCATATAACCGAAAACACACAAACGCTTTCCACATGAGGGGGCTGCAGAGTCTTTGGGTGATGGTCATCCTTCTCCGCGGTGGTCTGTGTATTAAATACTATGCTGTGAAGTTAGCGATGCTACACACCGTGGTGCAAAGCCAATTTTGTTGTACCGCTAAGGCTTAAGGGATGGAAGGACACACACCAACATGTGGAGTAAAAAATAAGGAAGAAATATGCATAGTAATTACAGCCCTCGTTTCTGTAACTGGTCATGTACTCAAAATTGATATTTATAAAGCACTTCTTCCAATACCCATTCCATATCCCCTTTGTCCTCAGAAAGTACCACAATGTTTGGCAGTATTGGAGGGGGGAGGTTGGCAGTATCGGGGGCTTCCCTGATAGCTCAGTTGGTAAGGAGTCTGCCTGCAATGTAGGAGACCCTGGTTCCATTCCTGAGTCTTGAAGATCCCCTGGAGAAGGGAAAGGCCACCCACTCCAGTATTCTCGGGCTTCCCTGGTGGCTCAGCTGGTAAAGAATCTGCTGCAATGCGGGAAACTTGGGTTCAATCTCTGCATTGGGAAGATCCCCTGGAGAAGGGAAAGGCTACCCACTCCAGTATTCTGGCCTGGAGAATTCCATGGGCTGTATTCCATGGGGTTGCGAAGAGTTGGACACGACTGAGCGACTTTCGTTTACATTTCCTTCTTTATGAGGACCCAGCCTGCCTTTAATTCAAGGAGTTCTGGGTCTATAAAGTAGCTCAAGTCTGAGAACTGATTCTCTGTTTTATGATATTTAAGTTAAGACTTTTGATCATTTGACCTAAAGTTCTTCACCTAATAGACTTCCCATCTGTTTTACTTTCAGGAGCACTGTGATCAAGTAGCCAAGGGCATTCACAGAAGTCTGAGTCATAACATCCTGATTGCTGCTTTGACTTCGTGTGCATTAGGGCAACCATATCACCTTACCTTTGGCAGTTAAATATCGCACTTGGACCTTGCCACCAAGAATCCAATTATCCCCATTACATTTAAGCTTCTCAAGTCAGTGGCCGAAGATCCCACTGTAATTTCTGAGAAGAGCATTCACAGAACTCTTCAGAGACTCTGAAATTCTGCTTGTGCATTTGTTCCCCATGGTCATAATGAAAAGTGTGTCCTCTGGACCCTCCTGGGGTGGGTGAGCAGATCTTAAATCCCCTAACTTTCTAAGTTCTAAAGTGTGTGAATTGCTCTCTCAATGTGATACCAAGGCACTCTGAGATTTCTACTTTCTCTGGTGTAAGACACCCTGTGGTCCATGTTTCAGCCAAAAAAGCAAACGATCAAAGTCCTTTATAACACCCCAAGCTGTGAAAGTAATTTCAAAATCTATGCCTGGTGGTGTTGTTGTCCAGTTGCTAAGTCGTGTCCGACTCTCTGAGACCTCATGGACTGCAGCACACCAGAGCTTCCCAGGTAGCTAGGTGGTAAAGAATCTGGCTGCCAATACAGGAGACACAAGAGATGTGGGTTCTATCCCTGGGTCCCCTGGAGTAGTAAATGGCAATACACCCCAGTATTCTTGCTTGAAAAGGTCCATGGACAGAGGAGCCTGGGTTACAGTCCATGGGGTCGGAAAGTCAGACACGTGTGAGCAACTGAGCATGCGTGACTGGAATATATTGAACATGGGAGTAAACAGTGATCAAAATAAGCTCGGAAATTTAGGCTTAAATAGGTTGTTGCAAAGATACATGTGCCATGCTTTGCCTTTATTCCAAAAATGATAGAAAACAAATAAACTAAGCAGAGCAGTATCATAATCTGATTCTCAGTGGGCTCATCTCAATAAATTCAGCCCAACTCAGCTTTGTGTCCTTTCATCATTAGCCCACATATTTAATATGCATTTCCACACATATTCCTCTCTCCTGTTTCTGTAAAATGGTGGCGGTGGGGGGCATGGTGATTCTCTTGTAATTTTGTGCAACTCCTCCTCAGTCAAACTTTGTACTTCACCTTTCAGGGCCTATGGGGACTGGAGTCTAGTTTTAGGTCCAGAAGTAAAAAGGGTAATGGATGTGGGTCCCGTGGAGAATTACCGGGGTTTTGTAAGGCCAATACCGCAAGAAAGGCTATTATAGGTAAAGTAGGATTGATCTCTCTTGCACTGTTCCCTTGATGTTTCCAGTTTTCTTGAAGAGCTCTCTAGTCTTTCCCATTCTATTGTTTTCCTCTATTTCTTTGCATTGTTCATTTTAAAAAGGCCTTCTTATCTCTCCTTGCAATTCTTTGGAACTCTACATTCAGCTGGGTGTATCTCTCCCTTTTCCCCTTCTACTCCTCACCTATTTGTAAAGCCTCCTCGGGCACCACTCTGCCTTCTTGCATTTCTTTTTATTCGGGATGGTTCTGGTCACTCCCTCCTGTGATGGTTTTGAATGGTGGTACTGGAGAAAATTTGAGTCCCTTGGACAGCAAGGAAATCAAACCTGTCCATCCCAAAGGAAATCAGCCCTGACTATTCACTGGAAGGACTGATGCTGAAGCTGAAGCTCCAGTACTTTGGCCACCTGATGTGAAGAGCTGACTCACTGGAAAAGACCCTGATGCTGGGAAAGATTGAAGGCAGGAGGAGAAGAGAGCACCAGAGGATACGATGGTTAGACAGCATTACCAACTCAACAGACATGAATCTCGGCAAACTCCTAGAGAGAGTGGGGACAGAGGAGCTTGGCGGGTTACAGTTTATGGGGTCACAAAGGGCTGGACATAATTTATCGACTGCACAACGACAAGGATGATCTCAGATGGGAGCAAAGCAGCTGCTGCTTCTAGCAAAGAAGACCCATCCGAATCAGGAATTCTATGTCCCCGGTTCTCGGATTATCTCATTGGTGCCCCTTGCAATTTTCAGGATCCCATTCTTTTACAATTAATGCCCTTAGTTAACAGTAGAAGCCCTGTGAGGTTAGGAATTGAATTTGCATTGTAAATCAGCCACTCAAAGGATGAAATTCTGGGTTGGGTTTTCAGCTCTGCAACTATACGATGGTTAAATCATCCCCCAATCTGCAGGGGATTGGGTCCAAGACTCCCTACAGGTAGCAAGATTTGTGGGTGCTGAAGGCCCTTATATAAAATGGCATCGGTTCAGTTTAGTCACTCAGCTGTGTCTGACTCTGCGACCCCATAGATCACAGCACACCAGGCCTCCCTGTCCATCACCAACTCCCAGAGTTCACCCAAACTCATGTCCATTGGGTCTGTGATGCCATCCAGCCATCTCATCCTCTGTTGTGCCCTTCTCCTCCTGCCCTCATTCTTTCCCAGCATTAGGGTCTTTTCAAATGAGTCAGCTCTCCACATCAGGTGGCCAAAGTATTGGAGTTTCAGCTTCAATATCAGTCCTTCCAATGAACACCCAGGGCTGATCTCCTTTAGGATGGACTGGTTGGATCTCCTTACAATCCAAGGGACTCTCAAGAGTCTTCTCCAGCACCACAGTTCAAAAGCATCAATTCTTCTGTGCTCAGCTTTCTTTATAGTCCAACTCTCACATCTATACATGACCACTAGAAAACCATAGCCTTGACTAGATGGACCTTTGTTGGCAAAGTAATGTCTCTGCTTTTTAATATATACTTTGTATATTATTTCATCCCTAGGCTACTTATAATACTTACTACATATAAATGCTATGCAAACTGTTGCCATCATGTAACAAATTCAAGTTTTGCCTTTTGAAACTTGCTGGAGTACTTTTGATAAGTGGCTTGTTGTATCTGCAGATGTGAAACCCATGAATATGAAGGCTTACTATGTACTAGAGTCTCTTTCAGGGCAGACATAGCAGTTTCCAGATCATTTACTCAGTAGTTGAGCTGAGAACGTGAATCCTCCAGCTCATCCTTTTCTTTCTTACTTACTCTTGTGCAGTTAGAAGCAACCCACCAATCTCATTACGTTTGTCACTTTGACAAAAGCATCTGAAGGCGTCATATGCATGCTTACCCCACATCGCCCCTGCTATAAGCATTTGATCGTTGTGCCCAGCGTCACATTCTGCCTCTCTCTATTCCCATTACCTACCATGCCCTCTCAGTGCTCTGCTACTGGAAATAGAGGTATTAGTATCTTTAAATCTAATCATAAGAGACAGCCATTTCCACAAAACCCAAAACCAATTCAGAAAACTCACTCTTAAGATTTCTTCCATTTAGAAACAGTTATTGCTATCAAAGGGCTTCCAAGGTGGTACTAGTGATAAAGAACTCACCAGCCAATGCAGAAGACGCAAGAGACAAGGATTTGATCCCTGAGTCGGGAAGGCCCCCTGGAGCAGGAAATGGCAACCCACTTCAGTATTCTTGCCTGGAGAATCCAATGGACAGAGGAGCCTGGTGGGCTATAGCCCACAGGGTCACAAGGAATCAGACACGACTGAAGTGACTTGGCATGCATCCATGTGTTGCTGTCAAAAGCTGTATCAGTAAGGGTTCTCCAGGAAACAGAACCGACAGGATTTATTTAGACAGAAAAAAAGAAAGAAAGAACATTTGATGTTAAGGATTCTCCTTTTTTAGCTGAAGAATCTGGCAAGTTCAAAATGTGCAGGGAAGGCCAGCAGGCTGGAGACTCAGAGAAGAACTGATTTCGCAGCTTGAGTGCAAAGGCAAGCTGGAGCCAGAATTTCTTCTTCTGCAGGAAACCTCAGTCTTTCTTCTCCTTAAAGTTTTCAACTGATTAGATAAGGCCCACCTACATCACTGAAGGTAATTTGCTTTACTCAAAGTCTAATTTTTTTGTAATTGTAAATCACATTTGTTAATACTTTCACAGTAACATGTAGACTGATATTTGACAAAATAGTTGGGTACTGTGGCCAGGCAGTTTAACACATCACAATCCAGGAAATAAGAAGAGATCTTATATAACTTTAAATCTCAATTATGTTATGTTTCTATCTCAGAAAAACTGTGATGAAATGCTTTTCACAATATTTTATTCTGTCAGATACTCATCACACAAGTATTGCTTCACAACATGCGGTCATCCTCTGAGTCTTAGAAATAAGTACGTGCGTGCTCAGTCATGTCCGACTCTGCACCCTTAGGGACTGTAGCCATCGGGCTCCTCTGTTCATGGGATTTTTCAGGCAAGAATACTGGAGTGCTTGCCTTGCCCTCCTCCGGGGGATCGTCTCAACCCAGGGATCGATCTTTTATATCAGATCTTTTCTTATTTCCTGGGTTGTGATGGTCAGTTTTATGTGTTAACAGGAGCCTCGTGTCCATGGGGTCACAAAGAGTTGGACACGACTGAGCGACTTCACTTTTTTTCACTTTGGCTGACCATAGTACCCAGCTATTTTGTCAAATATCAGGGATCAAACTGGTATCTCCTGCATCGGCAGGTGAGTTCTTTTACCACTGAGTCATCTTAGAAATATATTTAATTTCAAACAAGTTTGTACACTAATTAGTTTTAATTGTCAGAAAAAAAGGGTAAATCCTTGGTCTATTGGAAGTCATATGGTATTCTCTTAAAAATAGACACTTATTGTCCACCCCCTTCCTTGGTGACCCTGAAGAGCTGATGGGTTTTATCCACTTGATAACCAGCAGACAGGTAAAGAACTTTTCATCAGCAATTTTAATATGGCAAAGTAGTAGTTGAAAAGGAACGTGATCAAGCCTATGAAATCTATTTGTTTACATTGACGGAATATCTCTATTTTCTTCACATTGTGGAAGACTATAATAAAAGTTGTTGTTTTAAGCAACTCTCTGGCTGAGCTCACCCTCGCTTTGTCCTGTTACGCATGGCCAAGATTGCCAGCGCCCCTTTTGCATAAAAACCACAGGACACGGTGTCAGCGCTCCTGAGCAACAATAATGTAAGACCTGGCTGAACCCGGCTATGGCACATCTGGTGGGCAGTAGCTCCACCTTTATATTTGGGGGGAGATTATTTTGACTGAGAATGCTGAAAGAAGGTTTAATATTGGCCTTAACTTTGACGAGCACGTGACAAACCTTCCGTTGACAGTGGGTCATACAGGGAAGAACAGATTTAATTTGGACTGATTATTGGTAATAAGGGAGAAGATGAGCAAACACCAAAATACCTTCTGGGAGATGGAATTTATGAGACAAAATCCTAAATAGCAAAGCAATTTTTTGCTTCCACTGCTTTTGTCTGGGGTGATTACTGAAGTCTCGGTCTCACTGGGCAATCTCTCCAGGCTCACCCTTCTCCCTTCTTTACCCACCAGAGCAGCCAGATATCACCTGCCAGGCCCTGTCTTTCGTGAATACAACTAAGAAGACTGGTTCGATGTACTCCTTTCTCTTCTGATGGTACAGCCAAGAGCTTCAAAGCCTTTGGCAACCTCCTTCTTGATTTACAAAGTTCCAGGCGCCAGCTGACATTAAGTTAGAAAAGTGAGTAATGGCTTTACAAGTCAAGACTCCAATATTTCAGAACTAGTACAGACCATGACTTGTGGTATTTTCTCTGAATGCACTTGGAAGCCCAGTTTATCTGAGTAGAATGGCAATAGCTAATCTCAATCAAAGAAACAGTGAGAGAATAAATAATACAAATTGTGGTATAGCTTAAGATTATAAAAAAAACCCTCTCCTGATATGGTATGTCATTTAATCTTGACAGAAAATGAAGCAGATATTATCTGTTAATATGAACTTTTCTATAGATTCAAAGAGATAATTAGCATTTTATGCAAATTAATAGGTTTCATACTTTCCAGATTGCTAAGCGGTAAAAGAATTCTCCTGCCAATGCAGGAGATTCAAGAGACTCCACTTCGATCCCTGGGTCCGGAAGGTCCCCTGAAGAAGGAAATGGCAACCCACTCCAGTATTCTTGCCTGGAGAATCCCATGGACAGAGGAGCCTGATGGGTTACAGTCCATGGGGTCACAAAGAGTCAGAGATGAAGAGCAAACACACACACACACACACACACACACACACACACACACATCAAGCCGAGTGTTCTAAAAGCTTCATCTCATTTAATCTCACCAAATTCTGGATATGGTAAGATTTATTATTTGCATCTTTTAAACAAGGAAACCAAAAGTAATCCAAGGTGATCCCCCAGAAGATAATACTATTAATAGGAAACTGAGATTTTAGCACCGATCTGTTTATTGCCACATTCTCTAACTCTCTTTTAAAATAATGCTAATTAGACTGCAAGGAGATCAAACCAGTGAATCCTAAATGAAATCAATCCTGAATATTCATTGAAAGGACTGATGCTGAAGCTCCAATCCTTTGGCCACCTGATATGAGGAGCCAACTCATTGGAAAAGACCCTGATGCTGGGCAAGACTGAAGCAGGAGGAGAAGGGGGTGGCAGAGGATGAGACGGTTGGATGGAATCACCGACTCAATGGACATGAATCTGAGCCAACTCTGGGAGATAGTGAAGGACAGGGTAACTTTTCTCCTAACATCCTACCAGCTGGGGCTGGGCTGGCTGGAGAAGTAAGAAGGAAGGAGGATATGACGTGGGCTGTGACTTGGAGTTGCTGATACGGGGGCAGAACCATGAACAGGCCTCACTCTGGGCAGATTTCTGGAGATGGTGCTAAAGTGCTCTTACCGTGCCTCAGTTGTATGCAGCATATTTGAAAGCAACTTGGATGAACAAGTTGATGATATGTTGATATAATAGGTTTTACTTCTGGCAAACATAACACCCCCTATTTCATCTGTCCCCCTACTTCATATGGACCCCATGACACTGCCTGTCCCTCTGCTCCTGGTTAATTTCTATTTTTCAGATCTAAGCTTAAATATGATTCCCTCTAGGAAGACTTTTCAGAAATGCTTAATCAAAAGTTATGTCAGAGCCCCACGCTGCACAGTCTTATCACACACTACTTTCTTTTAATATTTATTTGGCTGAGTCAGGTCTCAGTGGTGGCACTAGGGGTCCTCAACCTCTGTCATGCACGCATGCAAGATCTTCAGCTGTGGCCTGTGAGCCCTTAGTGGGCGTGTGGGACCTATGCCCTGAAGTGAATCCCAAGCCTCCTGTGTTGGGAGCATGAGTCTTAGCCACTGGACCACCAAGGAAGTCCCTATTTCTTCTGGATAGCAGTTAATTATATACATACATACATATATATATATATATAAGCTTATATGTCTATATATAAGCCAGATTGTTTTATCAACAGTGTCTGCCTATCATCAGGATAGACTGTCCAGCTGAGATGCAATCATCCCATTTTGATCACCATTGTATGTGGTGCTTGACACTATTTTTTTATTACATTAATTCTTTTATTTTTTTATTTTTTGTCTTTCTCTGTCTGATTTATTTCACTTAGCATAATGTTCTCAAGGTCCATCTATGTTGTCACAAACGGTAGAACTTCTTACTTTTTGTGAATGGANTTAAAAGTCTCAATATTGGCAGGCTAGAACAATGGGCCAGTGTTGCAGGAATGGTAGAGGACGTTCTGATTCTCTGAAAATGAGAAAAATAATTAGCACTAAGAAGTTAATATCAGTCAAAGTGTGAGCAGACCACCAAAACCATCAAAGTGTGAGCAGACCACCAAAACCATCAAACACAAAGCTATAAATTAACCTGATTTTTATTGGATTGAAGATATGGACTGCTTGTTATCATATTTTAAATTAATTTTTCTGGAGTATGGCTGCTTGATGGTATTATGTTAGTCTCTGCTGCACAGCAGAATGGATCAGCTGTAAGTTTACATACATCCTGTCTTGGATTTCCTTCCCTTTAGCTCACCACAGAGCACTGAGCAGAGTCCCCTGTGCTAAAGCGTAGGCTCTCTTCAGTTATCTATCTTACTGTATCTTTTTAATGATGGTCATTTCTGTGACCTGCCCCTTCCAGCACACTTTTAAGGATGATATTTGAAATAAGGGGATTTCCAGAGCTAAAACTGTGAAACACATCAAAACTATGTCACATGAAGAGCTAAACAAATTAGCACTAACACGGAGGCTGCACGATGATGCTACTCAGCGTCTGCAGTGTGCCCTGCAGAAGCGGCCCCACTGCACAGGACAGAACGAAGGATGCGCAGAGGCTGCACAGAAGAGTGTGTCTGCTCATTACGAGAAAGGCCCTTCAGAGCACTGACCCAACCGCGGAGCAAGAGAACCAGGACGCAATGAACGGAAGTTCTACTAGAGTCCAATGTTGGATCTTTGCATTTTGGGGTCGTCAAAAACACATAACATAAAGTTTATTATCCTCAAGCGTACAGTATACTACAATTAACCACATACTCATTGTTGTGCAAAAGATCTCCACAAAATTTTCACGTTACAGGATTGAAGTTCTATCCATTGATAGAATGGTTTCATATTTCTATCCACTGCTTTTTCCCATCACCCCTGCCCCAGTAAACACATTCCATTTATAGTTTCTAAGGGCTTGACTACTTCGGATACTATCTAGGGCTTGACTACTTCGGATACTATCTATAAGTGGAATCATGCTGCAATTTTCTCTTTGTGACTGGCTGGTTTCACTTAGCATCATGTCCTCAAGATTTAACCATGTTGCAACATATGACAAGATTTCACTTTTTTGAGGTTGAATAATATTCCTTTGTATGTTTATATCACATTAGCTTTATCCATTCATTTGTTGGTAGACAATTACATTGCCTCCACCTCCTGGCTACCATGAACAGTGTTGTGATGAATACAGGTGTGCAAATATTTCTTCAAGAACCAATATTCATTTGTTTTAGAAATATACTAAGAAGTGAAATTGCTGGATCATATGGTAATTTTGTGTTTAATTTTTCTGAGGAACTTCCATTCTGTTTTCTATAGTGGCTACACCATTTACATTCCCACCAAAATGCAAAAGATTTCTAATCCCTCCACATGCTTGCCAAAAGTTGCCATTTTCTACTTCTTTTATAGTGGCCATCCGAATGGGTGTGAAGTAACATTCCATTTTCATTTTGTAAACCTGATGATTAGTGATGTTGAGCATCTTTTAACATGCCTGTTGGCCATGCGTGTGTCTTCACTGAAGAGCTGTGTATTCAAGCCTTTTGCCCATTTTTAACTGCATCGTTTGTTACTGAGTTAGGCAAGTTTTTTGTATATTCTGAATGTTAAGCCTTTATCAGACAGACAGGGTGCCGATGTCTTACCTGAGCCCAGCGCCTGGCGTCTCACTCCGCTGGCTGCTCTCTGCGGCGCGAGGCTGCTCCTTCCTAAGCAGAGCTCTGATGATGTCGCCCCACCACTGCTGCTCTTACCAAACGGCACACCCTCCTGCCATACTACACCAAATATTTACCCTTGTAAAAACTTGGCAATCTCCTCGTTCCGTTCTCCTTTGTAGCATCTTACACTCCATCCAGAGTGAATCAGCTTCTCATGACGCTCCCATTGTTACAATTTTAAATTGTGTTTTCCATAAATTTCCTTTCCTGAGTCATCCTTACATGCTTTCTCTCCCATGAAGTCTTGACTGACTCCCAAAATTGAAAATGCATTTTATCTATAAAACTTAATTATCTAATTTATATATCTCTTATGACTCTATCTAGTTTCTACTACAATCTTGTTACATATATTTCACACCATATCATGAACTTTTGAATACTGTACCCATATATCTCCATCTGAATGTCTTAGGAGGTACTGAGTATACATACAAATGAATTAAGTGATGAATAGCTTCCACCCTCCCCTTCATAATCTCTGAACTTTAAAAGTTGTTGACAGTTTCTTGAGAGTTAACTGAAATAATATTCATTTTACTTCTACTGAAAATAGTTTGAAATTCCAGAAACTTCCTCTGACTCTTTTCCTCAAAAAATTCTTACACAATTAAGCCCAACTTTTGGCAGTTAGAAGTATAATTGTAGATATTTGTGTGAAGAAGCTTGTTAAAGGGGGAAGAAAAGGAGAGTAAGTCTTAATTCTTGTAGTTTCTAACTCAGTCTTGTTAGATTACGTCATCATGATGCAGATACATCATGCATCACGGGAGTATGAGCTGCTGTGTTGCTAGTCTGAGTCTTTCTTTGTATTAATAACTCTCAACAGAGACAATCTGTTAACTCAGTGTCCGGGGGAAACCGCTCAGCATGGATGGACTCCGTGTTCCTGGCCTATCCCTCCCAGTCAGAGCTGCGCGTCTTGTCCTTCCTTGGGGTCAGCCTGGTTTAGACATGGGTCATCACCGGGAATGTCCTCACCATGGTGGCCATCCAGACCGAAGCCCGCCACACAGGCCCATGCACTATCTCCTGGGCAGCCTCTCGGGAGTAGAGATTGGCTCCACTGCTGTGGTGGTGCCCACATCCTGGCCAACATCCTGCAGTCGGAGAAGACCATCACCCTGCTGGGCTGTGCCACTCAGATGGGCTTCTTTGTGGGACTGCGCAGCGCGGACTGCTTCCTCTTGGCTTCCATGGCCTACGACCGCCACGCTGCCGTCTGCCACCCACTGCAGTACCCTCTCATCATGCCTCGGACGCTTTGTGCCAGCTTGGTGGCGGCCTCCGTGGCCCTCGGCCTCTGCCTGTCCTTCCAGCTGGTGGCCTTTGTCTTCTCTCTGCCCTTCTGCCCAGCTCGGGGCATTCAGCACCTTTACTGTGATGTGCCCCCAGTGATGTGTCTCGTTTGCGCCCAGAGCCGCAGGCATGAACAGCCAGTGCTGGTGGCGGCCACCCTGGCCATCGCGGTGCCCTTCCTCCCGATCGCCGCCTCCTACGCCTCCATCGTGGCCACCGTGACCCGGGCCGCTCGGCCACGGGCCGCCGCCAGGCCTTCTCCACCTGCTCCTCCCACCTCGCGGTGGTCCTGCTGCAGTGCGGCTGCTGCGCCTTCATGTACCTGCAGCCCAGCTCCAGCTACCACCCGGAACAGGATCAGCCCGTCTCCCTGGCGTACACACTGGGGACCCCACTGCTGAGCCTGCTTGACTACACCCTGAGGAACAGCGAGATGAAAGGCGCCATAGCACGAGTTCTTACAGGAATCGCCTCCCCCAGGAAAGCCAGTCCAGCCTGAAGGAGCTGAGTCCTGAGTGTTCACTGGAAGGACTGATGCTGAGGCTGAGCTCCAACACTCTGGCCACCAGATGCGAAGAGCTGACTCATTGGAAAGACCCTGATGCTGGGAAAGATTGAACGCAGGAGGAGAAGGGGACAACAGAGGATGAGATGATTGGATGGCATCACGGACTCAACGGACATGAGTGTGAGTAAACTGTGGGAGTTGGTGATGGACAGGGAGGCCTGGTGTGCTGCAGTCCATGGGGTCACAAGAAGTCAGGCACGACTGAGCGACTAACTGAACTGAAAAACTAGGAGAGGGTCTTACCTCTCAGGCAAGGATTAGTTTCCAGCTCGTGCAAATTCCCATGCAACAGAGATTTCTCTCAGTTGATGTTAAAACTCTTTCAAAAGGGTACAAGCTATTTGGACACTACCTAGCTAAGTGTTCTAGAGACCTTTAAAATGTTTCTGCCATTTGACTCAGTAATTTCTTTTTCTTTATTTTTAGCTTATATGGCTGTGCTGGGTCTCAGTGGCAGCACACGGGATCTTAGATCTTTGTTGGGGTATGCGGGATCTTTATTTGCAGCATGCAGAAAATTTCCTTTTTTTAATTGTGCATGTGTGATCTAGTTCTCTGATCAGGGATGGAACTGGGGACCCTGCATTGGGAGCAAGGAGTCCCAGCCACAGGACCACCTGGGAAGTCCTGACTCAGCAATTTCTATGAATGAAATACATAAGCAAGTCATCATAAAGTAATATAGAGTGGTACTTATAAGGCAATATCCAGGTATCAGTTGGAAGCAGATGATCCATTCAGTAGATTTTAACTGAGAAAAAATATTCTGATTATATGGAGACATATGAGTAAGGAAACCAATCATCGTAGTCAAGGAACTTACGTACTAGCAATAGTGGGAAGCCGTCATCACCCCTACACCAAAAGGCAAAAGGATGATAGAGTATTATCTGAGACCAAAAGAGACTCTTGGTGGAACTCTGGCCTCAGGGGGAAAAGCCTATTATAGAATAATGGACATGCAGGGAAAGAGCAGGGAGATAAATACTTAACCCACTCTCTGCCTATGTCCTCCTGTCTCTTGCCTTTTCTCCCATTGGCTGAGTCCATCTGGAAGCAAGAGGACAGAGAGACTGAGTGACTCAGTCCACAGAAGTGAGACTTTGGGGACAGACTGGAGCACAGAAGGTCCTTGAGAAACGGGGCAAGAAGATAATAATCAGAAGTTGCTCATTAGCATATTAGATATAACAATGAAGATACACAAGAGTTCAGTTTCCCCATAATAAAGGATTGGTTAAACAATTACTTATGAGATAGTATTACGTAGCCTTGTAATATGTTTCGAAAGCGAGTTGTTATTTGCTAGTTGCTGGTTGTTAGTGATGGCTAACATTAAGTGCCTTCTGTCTGCCAGAATCTGTGCTAGGGGACTCCTTTTCTCTCCCTTTCCTTCTCCATCTCCCTGCCCCTCTCCATCCCAGTCTATCTACCTATCCGTAAAAGTCGGCAGATGGAGGAGGTGATGGACTCGTGTCCTCAAGAATTATTTTAATTTGGGGTAGAATTTAAGTGTCTTTCCTTATTTTCCCAGGATAAAACTGAATCAAAGAGATTAAATAATGTAGATGTCAGACAGCTCACAAGTGGCAGAGTTGGGATCTGAACCCGGATTCCAACTTCAGAGGCAATGTTAACACTTAACTGGTGAAAGTTGTAAAACTACTTCTGCACCATGACCGAATATTTGAAAAATACACCATGTGCACATTTTAGGAAAAAGTGACCACAAATGTACCAATATGTTAACTATGGTCATCTCCAGTTTGAGGGATAATGAATGATCTTCATTATATTCACTCTCCATCTTTATCTTTTTCCACACTTCTATATTACAAACCTATTGTTTTTAATTCAGAAAAAAATAACTGTTGAAAAGCATTTTCATAAAGAATCTGATGTTTATGGATTAGCTTGAACCATGTGAAATGACTACCATTTGACCACTTGTGATCTACAAGACAGTGATCTCACATGTTGCAAGCTAGTGCATTTATTTAGCTTAAATCTTCTATTCCTACAAGAATGCCCTTCCACTTTTCATATAACCCTGAATTGATAGTTTTATCTTTAATGTTTCTTTTTTTCTCTTCAAACCCTTGATGATTTCATAAAATGAGGACAATTATTTTAATATAATTTGACATAGAAATAGTGAGAAGGACTTTACATTTTGTAAAGTGCAAGGCATTCTCCTCCTTTCCTCTCAAGACATCATGCATCAATTTTATCTGCAACATTTTTCTGGGTGTTGAGAAGAATGTAATAAGGTAGTGGGAGGGAAGCAGGGAAGGAAGGAGAAGGTAAGGTTTTCAATTACATTTCAATGTGACATTTGATGTCATGAATCATATTTCTCATTAACTTATAACTCAAAACAGGTAAGTCAAGAAAGAAAGGATGAATTATAAGGCCAGTGGAGAAATGTCGCTGAAGGATTGATTCCAAATTATTGAGTAGCTCCAGTCCCCCATCATCCAGACATATGATAAAGGATGAGGTTTACTTGCTTATCGAAAATCATTTGGCAAACTCATGTGTCTAGTGTCTAGTTAACAAGAGTCCTTTCATGGAATCATTAGCCATCAAAAGTGCATAGTACAATAGAATCATGGAGGAAAGCATGCCCATGTCTGCCTGGAGGTAATTTTTTTTACTAGGTCCTCATAAAGCCTATATTTTACCAATCATAATAAGTGCCCTATGATTCTTTTTCTCTGACTGGGTAAACTAGACATCTCTGATCACAAAGGCCTGAAAAGCACTTCCTCTGTCTAGAGATGGGGCCATGAACACATGACTAACAGGCTCTCTCACTGTGTATCAGTGTCTCCTGGCTCTGAATTCTGCTTCGTGTTATTTTCCTTGTCTCAAGTCTTCTGGGATGTGTATCATTGGCCCTCACCTAAATCACTCTACCTTGTGGAGCTTCCCAGGGGACACTAGTGGTAAGAAATCCGCCTGCCAATGCAGGAGCCGTAAGAGACACGGGTTCAATCCCGGGTCGGGAAGATCCCCTGGAGGAGGACCTGACAACCACTCCAGGATTCTTGCCTGGAGAATCCCATGGACAGAGGAGCCTGGTGGGCTAGGGTCCATAGGGTCTCACAGAGTGGGACAAGACTGAGGGGATTTAGCATGCATGCCTGTGAAGCTTATCTGGATTAACTTTCCAAACTACCCTTGGGCTTGATGATGCCTTACCTCAACTGTCTCTTTAGCGATTGTCCGTGGGTCTTTACCTGTGGTTCTGTCCCTCCTTTCCTCTGTGCTTCAACTCTCAAATCGCAGCAGTTTTATCACCCAAATCCCATTAGTCTGGAAGNAAGGTAGTGGGAGGGAAGCAGGGAAGGAAGGAGAAGGTAAGGTTTTCAATTACATTTCAATGTGACATTTGATGTCATGAATCATATTTCTCATTAACTTATAACTCAAAACAGGTAAGTCAAGAAAGAAAGGATGAATTATAAGGCCAGTGGAGAAACGTCGCTGAAGGATTGATTCCAAATTATTGAGTAGCTCCAGTCCCCCATCATCCAGACATATGATAAAGGATGAGGTTTACTTGCTTATCGAAAATCATTTGGCAAACTCATGTGTCTAGTGTCTAGTTAACAAGAGTCCTTTCATGGAATCATTAGCCATCAAAAGTGCATAGTACAATAGAATCATGGAGGAAAGCATGCCCATGTCTGCCTGGAGGTAATTTTTTTTACTAGGTCCTCATAAAGCCTATATTTTACCAATCATAATAAGTGCCCTATGATTCTTTTTCTCTGACTGGGTAAACTAGACATCTATGATCACAAAGGCCTGAAAAGCACTTCCTCTGTCTAGAGATGGGGCCATGAACACATGACTAACAGGCTCTCTCACTGTGTATCAGTGTCTCCTGGCTCTGAATTCTGCTTCCTGTTATTTTCCTTGTCTCGAGTCTTCTGGGATGTGTATCATTGGCCCTCACCTAAATCACTCTACCTTGTGGAGCTTCCCAGGGGACACTAGTGGTAAGGAATCCGCCTGCCAATGCAGGAGCCGTAAGAGACACGGGTTCAATCCCGATCCGGGAGGAGATCCCCTGGAGGAGGGCCTGGCAACCACTCCAGGATTCTTGCCTGGAGAATCCCATGGACAGAGGAGCCTGGTGGGCTAGGGTCCATAGGGTCTCACAGAGTGGGACAAGACTGAGGGGATTTAGCATGCGTGCCTGTGAAGCTTATCTGGATTGACTTTCCAAACTACCCTTGGGCTTGATGATGCCTTACCTCAACTGTCTCTTTAGCGATTGTCCGTGGGTCTTTACCTGTGGTTCTGTCCCTCCTTTCCTCTGTGCTTCAACTCTCAAATCGCAGCAGTTTTATCACCCAAATCCCATTAGTCTGGAAGGGAATACTCAATGAGAAGTATAGCCAGTGCCTTGAGGTAACTAAAGAATAAACTGTTAATCTGTCTCTGCATCAAAATTACATCCTCTTAATCACTGTGGATTCACAGTAATGCCTGATATAAAGTAGAGCGTGCCAACTCATCATGTTTTCCTTCAAGAATGTATGCGCTCTTCTTGGTCCTTCAGAAATCCTTAAAATTCTAAGATCAACTTGTCAAGTACCTGCCCCTCTCTCTCTCTCTCACACACACACACATGCACACATCCACATACACACATACATACACACACCCCTACCGGAATTTTTATTCAGATTGTGATGCGTCTACAAATCAATTTCAGAAGTCATATCTTTAAAAATAGTATACTATGACCCATGACCGTGGCATACGTTTTCATTTACTCAGATTTTAACCACTATCTTTCAACGAAGTTACATACTTTTGCAGACAGAAGTCTTGCATTTCTATTATTTTGGGTTAATGGTCCTTTACTGGGATATAGCATCTTTGCCATAAAATGCACACATTTAAAACTTCAGAGCTCAATGAACTGTGATAAGTATATCCAGCTGTGTAAACTCGGCTCAGCCCAAGATAACACAGAAAGTTATCTCGTTCTACTCAATTCTCCTCTTCAGAGGCAACCACTATTTATATTGTTCTTCTCATAGTATAGTTTTACCAATTCTTGAACTTCATAATTTGGAGTAAACAATGCGACGGTCATCAATCTCTTGCCTCTCAGCTCCCAACTCACTCTCTTCTGTTCTGCTTCATGAGGCACCACGGCTGCTGTGCTAACTGGCAGAACACGGAGGGTCCTCTGTAGAGTCTCATTAGAGGGACACATCGGGAGGGAGCAGCGTCCTTCCTGGTTCTGTAGGCTCTGCTCTGCTGATGCTCAGCCGTGTCTGACTCTGAGTGACCCGCTGGACTGTAACCCACTAGGCTGCTGTTTCCGTGAGATTTTCCCAGCAAGAATATTGGAGTGGGTTGCTGTATCCTCTTCCAGGGGATCTTCTCGACCCAGGGAGTGAACCTGTGTCTGCTGCCTCTCCCGCACCGGCAAGTGCATTCTTTACCACCGAGCCCACCAGGGAGCCCTCCGGCAGGCCGTTTCTGTTCTATTCCTGCAAGTCAAGGTGCCATTGGGGTGTGGGACAGCCAGAGACACTCACGTTCCGGTGGCTCTTGCTAGAATTCTAAAGGATGGTTTTGCACTGAGTTTTTTTCCAACATCCCAGCTGGTTTCCTAGCAAGTATCACCAGTGCCTCAGTGGACAGCTTCCCAAAGAGTTTCACTTGTGTTTCAAGGAGTATGTTTCTGTGACTTCAGCAAAGTTCTCAAACTTTCTAGAAGGCTACAATCACATACTCTCCAGGTAGGTCAGAATCCCAGCCTTGGGGGTAGGGGGATGCCTTCCTAAAGTTGTTTCTTCTTTGATTCTTTTTGTTCCAGTGGTGCAGCCCTTTTGGCATCCACATAAAGGGAATTTTAATTGGATGGGTTGGACACGACTGAGTGACTTCACTTTCACTTTTCACTTTCATGCATTGGAGAAGGAAATGGCAACCCACTCCATTGTTCTTGCTTGGAGAACCCCAGGGACAGGGGAGCCTGGTGGGCTGCTGTCTATGGGATCACGGAGTAGGACACAACTGAAGTGACTTAGCAGTAGCATAATGTGTGGAGTTTTTAAATTTTTACTGGAGTATAGTTCCTTCACAATGTTGTGTTAGCTTCTGCTGGACAGCAAAGTGAATCAGCTCTACAGAACCCTCAGGCCCTTAGCCAGGTGATTCCCGGGGGAATTTCTAAGTCTTCATGTGCCTTTCTTTTCACCAGACAAGTGGGGATTTCTTTTCTCTTTTCCATCTGCAAATAGGCAATACATGTCCATGTACACAGTGAGCCCTGTCACCCTCTGTCCAGTCTGCACCAAAGTAAACATCATTTTACTATATATATATATATATATATATAAAACGTCATCTATCTATCTATCTATATATACACACACGCACATATATGTATACATATTTACATGTATATCTCTTCCTTGGGGCTTCCCTGGTGGCTCAGTTGGTAAAGAATCTGCCTGCAGTGCAGGAGATGTGGGTTCAATTCCTGGGCCAGGAAGCTCCCCTGGAGAAGGAAATGGCAACCCACTCCAGTACTCTTGCCTGGAGAATCCCGTGGACAGAGGAGCCTGACGGACTACAGCTCATGGGGTCGCAAAAGAGTCCGACACGATTTAGCAACAAAACGACAACAAAAGCACATATTTCTTGATTCTTTAGCCTCAACTCTAGAAGTCGAGGACATGCCTTTTATCTTCAATTCCTGTATTAAAGTTCCCTTTGCCCTTTTTGGAGAAGGAAATGGCAAGCCACTCCAGTATTCTTGCCTGGAGAATCCCATGGACAGAGGAGCTTGGTGGGCTACCGTCCACGGGTCGCAAAGAGTCGGACACGACTGAGCAACTTCACTTTCCCTTTCCCCTTTTTACGGATAACCCCCTATTACCAGACGAGAAATTCCTTTTATATTAAGTTCTCCCTGTTCCCGGTGTTAGTCTGGTTCGGCTCCACCCTGAATCTTCACTGCTCCAGGTAGTACATACTTTTTTGTGTCTGGTTTGTTTTGCTGAACAGTGTTGCATTGTGTAAGCAGGTAAAAGGTTATCTATCCGTTCTCCCGGAAAGCCTACGGAAAGACATTAAAGGGACAAAATAGGCATAAGCCCTTGGGATAATGAGCACAGATGAGGGCAGGCAGCAAATAAATATGCTTTTTGGAAAATGTAAGACAAACAGGTAATTTGTAAACAAGTTAGTAGAAGAGAGAAAGTATTAATACCTATCAGCTTGAAAGGAAAGAACCCAATAAAAAGAAATCTTGATTGCAGAAAATCTGGATGAACACAGTAATTGGAACCCTCAGGTGCTTCAGAAAAATCAGGGAGGGACTAAAAGCGAGGAAAGCAGTTGGAAACCTATCTTGTTACGGAGACTCTTAAGTGCGTTGAGGAGTAAAGCAAAGCAGCGATTATGTTTGTGTCATGGAATCTTGGAAAGGAAATACAGATAGAAGGCTGAGGCAAAACCTTTATAGTTCTAAATCTGAATGTGAGAAAAGAACATTCCTTCTCCAAAACCGAGAAAGGAGACTGACTGCTTAGAGGTCATATGTGTCAGTGGTCCAGGGATGCGCCAGCTGTTTGTGCTCTGCTAGAAGGATCACGAGCTTTAGCTGACTGTACTCCTGGCTCACACCCCTTAGAGTCAACAGCACACACGATAGAAGCAGGACGGGCACGACGGTTCGGGCCGCCCGTGCTCTTCCTGACGGAGTCGCACAGAGAACGCGTCCTTCTACAGGGGCTAAAGGCAGCAACATGTGCGCAATGTTTCTGCCCGGGAAAGCCCACTAGCGACTCAGAGCCCTAGTGTTTTATCTGGGGCTGGCCACACAGACATGCTACACTTGTATGATAAGGCACAATTATCAAAATTCCAGGCTCCCAATAGGAAAGCAAGTTGCCTGAAAGCAGAAATATGTCAGAGCATCCCATTCAGACTCTAGAAATCTCTCTCCACCACTGCTAAACTGATATCTCAAGAGAAACTGTATATCTGAAATTTTTTAGCTACTGATTTAAGTGCTTGCCTAAATCAAGAATGACTCCTCCTCCAAGCTAAAATTATTTTTGCTTCCTTAAAACTAATCTACTCATCCACTCATAAGAACATCTACTCATAAGGACTTCCCTGGTGGCTCAGACTGTAAAGCGTCTGCCTACAATGCGGGAGACCCAGGTTCGATCCATAGGTCAGGAAGATCCCCTGGAGAAGGAAATGGCACCCCACTCCAGTACTCTTGCCTGGAAAATCCCATGGACGGAGGAGCGTGGTAGGCTACAGTCCATGGGATCTCAAAGAGTCAGACACAACTGAGCTACTTCATTTTCTTTAAAACTAATCAGTGAAACAGAAATCTCCAAACTTCAAGGGACTTGGATATCAGATTTTAAAAGTGTTTTCTTAACTCTTTATTCTCTATTTAAAGAATATGATAAAACTTTATAGTTGCTGCCTGTTAACCATGAGATAATCACCTTTCATATTTTTAAGCAGAATTGGATATGCATTCTGCAGGGAAGGAGACACAAAGGATTTTGCCGATAACTGGATGTCTACTTTACAGAGCGGAAGCTTTGTACTCCATGTATAAAAACACCTGTGTCAGATACAATTGATGATTAAAAAAAACTCCCAATCATAACCTCCTTGTCTCATTTTGGCCACATTTAATAAGCTATTTGCTGTCCAGATCTCTCACGGAACTTCTGCAAGCATGACACTTCTTACAAATAATATTTTGACAAAAGTGAATGCAGATTTGATGAGACATACTGAAGCAGAAAACACCAACAATGTGCATCTGTGTTTTTCCTGAAATAAAGGGGGGGAAATCCAGGAATATGTGGTGGACAATGAGAGGGAGGGAAGGCTTGGGTCTATAAAGGAGGATTTAATCAAAGATATCCTAGAATAACAAATAATTATACTTTTTAAAATCTCTGGGTGGATGAGTAGTGGAGGTTGGGAGGTGGAAGATGTATCTGCATGCAACTTTGAAGCCAGTTTAGAGTTTGATATTAAAGCATACATAATTTTTAAATTGTGAAGATTTACCAATTTATAGAGAGTATTCATCAAGTCAAAAGGAAGAACATATTCTAACATCTAGTTCCAGAAATAACAAATTCTTCTCCTCCAGATATTAGAGAATCTAGAATCAACAGACCTCTTTGTTTTTAATTTAAATGATTGCAAACCAAGATGAATGAATATACTGAAATCCAGAAAGGAATGCCTCCTTGAAGAAGTGCTCGCTGCAGGACATTCCCCAGTCCCCAGTGCCCGGATGCCGGCTTGGAGTCAGGACTGATGTCTTCATCCTTGGCACTCCTCAAGCACATTATTTATCACTAAGAGGCGATCATCTGACGGCATGCCACAATCACCTTGGCATCCATTCTTCACGTTGCCCAGTGTCCTGCCCGCAAGATGAACTTGACAAATGTTGGATGCACGTTACAATGCAGTAAAAGTCAGGCAAAATCAGAATGATGACATAAGATTTTTCCCCTGGTAATTCACATGCGCCCTTTCCAAGAAACTGAAGTTTGGTTTTCAAAACAAATGCTTTTAATTTAATCATTTTGAAAGCATATCTAAACTACACTGGCAGTGCCTGGCATGGCAGATAGAAGTAATATGATGATCCCACTCCTGGGCATAGATCTGGAGAAACCATGGTCCAGAAGTCTACAGGCACCCCAATGCTTATTTCAGCGCTGTTAACAATGACCAAGTCAGGAAAGTAACCTAAATGACTATCAGCAGAGGAATGGATATGGAAGATGTAGCACGTGTACACAAGGGAATATTCGGTTCAGTCGCTCTGTCGTGTCCGACTCTTTGCGACCCCATGGACTGCAGCACCTCAGGCCTCCCTGTCCACCACCAACTCCCAGAGCTTGCTCAAACTCACGTCCATCGAGTCAGTGATGCCATCCAGCCATCTCATCCTCTGTCGTCCCCTTCTCCTCCTGCCACCAATCCCTCCCAGCATCAGGAGAAAGGTGGTGGTGAGGGACAAACTGGGAGTTTGGGACTGACACATAGACACTGCTTTACTTACCATGGATAACCAACAAGGACCTACTGTGTACAACAAGGAATTTCTGCTCAAGATTCTATAATAACCCAAATGGGGAAAGAATTTGACAGAGAATAGATACGTGTGTGTGTGTGTGTGTATATGTGTGCGTGTGTATACGTGTGTGTGTGTATGTGTAAGCCCGAATCGCTTTGCTGTGCACCGGAAACTAACACAACGTTGTTAGTCAGCCGTGTGCTGCGCTGTGCTTAGTCACGTGGTCATGTCCGACTCTGAAACCCCATGGACTGTAGCCTGCCAGGCTCCTCTGTCCATCAGGATTCTCCAGGCAAGGATACTGGAGTGGGTTGCCATGCACTCCTCCAGGGGATCTTCCCAACCCAGGGATCAAACTCAGGTCTCTCCAATATAAAATAAAACTTTTTAAAAAAGAGAAATAAAGTGATGATAGCAGTCTAGTCTGCACAGACTCACCCAAAGCTGAGCCTTATGAGCCTGGAATACAAAGGTGGATGTGCCCTGCCTTGTCCCAGGAAAGTGCCCATTGTGTCAGGCGTCTTGGACAGAGAATTCCTTGAATACTGACAGGCATTTTGGCTATCAGAAAGCTGTTTAAAAAATGCCTAATACAAAATAATGAAATAAGCAGACAAGGGTTCTGGTACAAACCTGAGTTCCTCTAGAGCAATGCATCGCTAAGGATGCTCTCAGCTGGATTCCTGCATCAGAATCAGCAGCAGTAATTGGGGAAAGTGTTACTCCCAACGTCCCTTACCCAATGCCACCCAATCAGACGTCTATAAAGAATGAGAAATATCCTTCTGGAACAAACATCCAGAGACTCTGCATAAACTCAAGTTTACATATCAAAGATGTGCAAACCAGTCTTCTTTTCATATTGGCCCACACTGAGACAGCAGAGCCTATTTATCTCCATTCTTACTGATGTTCCTGAGCGCTGATAGTCCTGAGGCTTCAGCTGTTGAGGTCGCATCCCCAGTGACCCTCTGCTAAGCCTTTCTCTGAAGCCCTTACTTTTGCTTTGTGCTTGTCTCAACTACGACATGAAAGTTCCTGAGAGGTGGCACGTGTAGGAATTCCACAAGGAATTTTTCTACATTGATAATTTATATCCCCACTCACATTCTTTATTTTTTTTTTAAGTTGCTCTTTAAAAATAGTTTTCTTGAAGGAAAGTATACCAGTAAGCTTTACTTCTTCACCCAAATTCCCTTTGGGATTAATTAAATCCAGTCCCTGAAAATCAGGGAAGAGGAGTAGAGTTATTGCAGCAACAGATTGCTCATTCCACGCAGCACTTGGTCCTTCGTTACAGTGTTCCCTAATAGCTTCCTGATAAAATATGGGACATGGGAAACACATTCTTAGGTGATCAAATATGTGAGTGTCCTTCATCTACTCCAAGTGTTTTCCCCCTGAGGGTAAATGAATGGAATTGGGGGTGGGGGTCAAAGGCTCCAACAGTGTACCCAGGCTCTGACAGGCAGCCAACGGCTTGAATCAGGATGCAAACCCAGGTCAAGGCCATCTCAAAGTCTAGGCATGTTCTAGTTTTCTGCGGTCAGCTCTGTGGCATGAATGTGTGTGTGTCTGTGTGTGAGCTCACTGTCAGAGTCCCCTGTCCAACCTCCCCTTACCCTAGATGTGTCTTGAATTTTTAGCCGTAGAACCGTTCACTTGTTCCTTCCTAGTGAGTGGTGAAGTCGCTCAGTCGTGTCCGACTCTTTGCGACCCCCATGGACTGTAGCCCACCAGGCTCCTCCATCCAGGGGATTCTCCAGGCAAGAATACTGGAGTGGGGTTACCATTTCTTTCTCCAGGGGATCTTCCCGACCCAGGGATCGAACCCAGGTCTCCCACATTGGAGGCAGACACTTTCACCTCTGAGCCACCAGGGAAGCTCAGAGATTTGTTGCTGCAATAACTCTACTTGTTCCCTCATTCCCCCCAAACAAGGATCCACACAGACAACTTCCTTCTATTTTCACATATTCTTTTTTAAATATTCTTTTCCATTATGGTTTATCACAGGATACTGAAAATAGTCCCTGTGCTACACACCAGGGCCTTGTTGCTGACCCACTCGGAATGCAGGCGGCTTCACCCACCAGCCCCAGATCCCAAGTCCAGTCCTCTCCTCCCCTCCTCCCCTCCTCCTCTCCTCCTCTCCTCCCTCTCAGCAACCTCAAATCTGTTCTCTATGTCTGTGAGTCCGTTACCTTCCTTCCGAAGAAAACTGTCAGACAGAAGTTAATCTGTGTTACTTAAAATGAAGAGTTGGTAAGAACGAACTGATGCTTCCTTAGAAATGCATGGAGAAGAAGATGCTCTGATTTTAACTGAAGTATCTTTACAACAGTGAGGAAAATGCATCAGACAATCTTAGGTGGACAGAAAGATGTAGTCCACATACAGCTCAGTTAGCTACAATTCTGGGTTTATATACTAGCCTCTCAGTCTTTATCTTGAATTGAAAACTCCATTCCCATAGAGTTCCAGTCCCGGGAGACTTGAGCAATTTATTCAAATATTCAGCAAACGGTTGAAGGGTTGGGGCACCCTCTGTGTCGTGTGGGGTCTTAGTTCCCTGGCCAGGGATGGAACTTATGGCCTGTGCATTGGTAGCGTGGTGTATTAACCATGGGACTTTCAGGGACGCCCCAGCAACAAATAGTTCTGAGGACCTTCCATATGCCTAGCCCAAAGGGTCTCAACTGAGGGCAACTGAGGCTCCCAGAGAAACATTTACAATGTCTGGAGAAAGGTTTGGTTCCCATAAAGAGAGCAGGAGCTACTGCACCGCCGCCCAGCAAGGAGGATCCAGGACACCGTGAAATGTCCCACAGCGAGCAAGGCAGCCCGCACAGCAGAAGCGCCCAGCCCAAGCGCCTTTCATTATAGACACAGTATGCATACAAGTTGGAGAAAAGGAGACTCAGCCTTTGCCCTCATTGAGCTTACACACACGCAGTGGAAATAGAAGCTAATCCATAAATGTGTAGCCGTGAGAGTTGCAGTGATGGATGGATACTAGAGATTCCAAAAAGCAATCTTCCAAAAAGTGCTCTTGACCCTGACACTACCAAGGTCAGGGAAACCTTCCCTGAGAAACTTGTCATGAAATTGGGACAGAGGATAAGAGGAGCTCATTTATTAAAGAGAAAAGAGAAGAGGGAGCCCCAGCAGAGTGAACAGCATGTGCAGAGGTCCCGTGGCTGGGAAGAGGTGTGGTGAGAAGGAACTGCAAGAAACACAGTTGCTGGAGCAAAGAACCAGGAAGAAGCTACAAGTCAGTAGGGGCAGCCATTAGACGGCCATATTAGCAACATTATGGTTCATCTTTGACATAAGAGCCAGGTGTTTTTTTTCAGAAGTCTTAAAGTTAATTTTATTTTATATTCTACCATCACAAAATGACAATTCAAATGGCAGTGATATACAGTGAAAACTTTACCACAGTACCACAAAAGTCAGAGAAAGAACAGTGCAGATGGATGCTTTCAGGCAACGTGTTTGCAGAGGTGGGAAGTAAACTAGCAAAAAAAAACAGTGTCAAATAATACATCATCACTGCATACACACAATTCACAATCCATTTGGCCCTTCCCCTCGAGAACCTACAATTTACTTGGGAAGATACAATGCATGAGAAAAACTGCACCTAATCCATGGGGTCACAAGGAGTCGGACACGACTGAGCAACTTCACTTTCACTTTTCACTTTCATGCATTGGAGAAGGAAATGGCAACCCACTCCAGTGTTCTTGTCTGGAGAATCACAGGGATGGGAGCCTGGTGGGCTACAGTCCATGGGGTCACGAAGAGTCGGACACAAGTGAGTACTTTCATTTCATAATATGTAAATGGATACCAATAGTACCTGCTTCTTAGAACTGTTGTGAGGATAAAATGATTTAATACATACAAAGTGTGTAAAATATACTAATAGTAAGTACAACGTAAGACTTAGCTATTGTAATTGTTGAAATCCTTGGCACAAAAGATACCTCGAAAGTCACTGGGTAGCTCAGCAACTCGGGTAGCTCAGCCCTGTATGGCTGTTCAGATGTGACTGTCCTACAGAAACACACACAAACACACACACACACACACGGACACATACATGGACACACACCAAAGAACCACATTAGTCACTCCAGACCCGTGCAGAGTGCTTGCCCTTGAATACATGGGGCACATGGAATCATACATTGACACACAGATACTTAAACATTTGTATACATATGACCAAGCAACATTTTTTCAAGGAATAAGCTAATTTGCTAAGACCTAAGGGAGTGTCTCTGCTCACCGGGAGTTAAAGAAAGATACCATGGTAAGTATTCATTGAGGTAAATATTCATTGAGGACCTATTAAATATAGAGCAGTATGCTAGGTCTCGTGAAAGCTAGAAAAGATACAAAATATGGTCTCAGTTCTCCAGGATGATGATAAGTTGACACTTGGGCTGAACCCAGCTGTGACCGTCTGGGGGGAGGACACTCCTTGGAACAGGGCGTTCAAATGACCTTGATTTTGTAACTTCCTAATTCTCAAAAAATTATTTTGGAGCTCTGAGAATGTTGATAAAGGGTTTAATAGTGGTCTCTACTGTGACAAACACACCCTAGATCTTCCGTTGACCAGGTATCCCAAGCGGAGAGACTGTTTCAATTGGACTGTTTATCCAGTAAGAGGGGAGGAGCGAGGCAATCACGACACCACTTTCTTCTGGGAGATGGACTTTATGAGACAAGATCCGAGATAGAAAGGGAATTCACTGCTGCCATGGTTCCTTGTTTAGGGAGGCTCCTGGAGTCTCGGTCCCACTGGGCAGCCTCTCTGGGCTCTTGGTCCTCCTTCCTCCGGCCGTCACATAGGTGAGCCCTCACCTGCGAGGTCCTGTCTCTTATGGATGTGACTGGGAACACTGACTCACTCCCTTCTCATGCTAAAGGTAAAAGGAAACTTTTCCTACCTCCTTGTAGATTTGCAACATACTTGGCACTTGCTGATGCTGCCTAGGAAAGCATGTAACGGCTCTACAAGCATTTCAGAACTATTTCAGCCCATGCCTTAGCAGTGCTCTCTGAATTCACTTGGAAGGCTTATTCTTCTGGTTAAAATGATAATTACTAATCTCAGTCCAAGAAATATTGAGGGAATGACTAATATAAATCTGGATAAAGTTAAGGATTTAGAAAAAAATTTTCCTCATAAGGTACCTCATTTAATCCTCTGCTATCAAGAAGTTATTATTATCATCCCTTTAAAAGATTCAAAGGAGAGAAGAATTAACATTTATTATGCAATTTAAAAGCTTTCATACATCAAACCAAGTGTTCTAAATACTTTATCTCATATAATCTCATCACAACTCCATTAGGTAAGTATTATTATTTATATCTTTTAAATAGGCAGAAAGAGAAATTAATGTAAGATGATCTGCCCAGGTGACAATAATAGATTGAGATTCTACCACAAGTCTGGTTTTGCTAAATCACAGTTCACTTCAGTTCAGTTGTTCAGTCGTGTCTGACTCTTTGAGACCCCATGAATCGCGGCACACTAGGCCTCCCTGTCCATCACCAACTCCTGGAGTTCGCCCAAACTCATGTCCAATGAGTCGGTCATGCCATCCAGCCATCTCATCCTCTGTCGTCCCCTTCTCCTCCTGCCCCCAATCCCTCCCAGCATCAGAATCTTTTCCAATGAGTCAACTCTTCACATGAGGTGGCCAAAGTATTAGAGTTTCAGCTTTAGCATCAGTCCCTCCAAGGAACACCCAGGACTGATCTCCTTTAGAATGGACTGGTTGGATCTCCTTGCAGTC
>SJYQ01005982.1:360154-373974 GCA_006410935.1 Redunca redunca | reverse complement strand
TTTCTCATGATGTACTCTGCATATAAGTTAAATAAGCAGGGTGACAATATACAGCCTTGACGCACTCCTTTTCCTATTTGGAACCAGTCTGTTGTTCCATGTCCAGTTCTAACTGTTGCTCCCTGGCCTGCATACAGATTTCTCAAGAGGCAGGTCAGGTGGTCTGGTATTCCCATCTCTCTCAGAATTCTCCACAGTTTATTGTGATCCACACAGTCAAAGGCTTTGGTATAGTCAATAAAGCAGAAATAGATGTTTTTCTGGAACTCTCTTGCATTTTCGATGATCCAGAGGATGTTGGCAATTTGACCTCTGGTTCCTCTGCCTTTTCTAAAACCAGCTTGAACATCTGGAAGTTCATGGTTCACATAGCCTGGCTTGGAGAATTGTGAGCATTACTTTACTAGCATGTGAGATGAGTGCAACTGTGCTAAATCTACCAACTTTTTTCACATGATGGTAACTAGACCATTGGAAAGCCACTCCAGCATACAGTTTCTGTATTTACTGACTGCACAGGGACGAGGTTTTTCATGACACTTTTGCCAACAAGGGCTGGTCTTGCTGGAGAAGTAAGAGGGAAACAAGAGTGTAACGTGGGTTGTGCCTTGGAGGCACTGAGAGGGGTGTCGATTAAATGAACAGATGCCACTCTGGGGTGGATTTCTGGGGATGATGCCAAGTGCTCTTCTCTTGCCTCTGTTTTATGCAATGTATTTAGGCTGGAACAGCAAATTGACGATATGTTGACATAACACATTTCACTCTCTTTGAACCATTAAATTCACTATCTCATCAGTCTACAGTATGAACCTCACTGCTTTACCTGCCTCTCTTATTTCTATATTTTTGGATCTAAGATTAAATATTATATCCTCTAGGAAGACTTTGAAGGAACTCTTAATCACAACTATGCCAGAGGCTCATGCTGCACAATCTTATTAACACATTAATGTTTTTTAACAACACTTATTCACAGTTTTAGTTCCTATATATACATATATGTCACACAGTGCACGTCTGCTCAGTCCTGTCTGACTCTTCCCCCCGATGGACTAGAGTCCACCAGCCTCCTCTGTGTATGAAATTCTCCGGATAAGAAGGATAAGAATACTGGGGTGGATTGCCATTCCCTTCTCCAGGGGATCTTCCCAAAGTGAAAGTGAAGTTGCTCAGTCATGTCCGACTCTTTGCAACCCCATGGACTGTAGCCTCCTGGACCAGACTCCTCCATCCGTGGGATTCCCCAGGCAAGAGTACTGGAGTGGGTTTTCCTTCTCCAGGGGATCTTCCCAAGCCAAGGATCAGACCCAAGTCTCATGTCTCCTGCACTGGCAGGCACATTCATTTACCACTGAGCCGCCTGGGGAGCCTGTATGTCATAATATATATAAATATATACTATATTTATACAAGTGTATGCCAGATTCTTTAACATTGCCTGTCTCATTAAGATATATAACCATTTGGACACCACCATGCCATTTTGAGGCTTCCCTGGTGTGCCATTTTGATCACTATTGTATGTGGGCTTGGCAATTAATTTATTTTTAAAAATGTGAGAGACTGACTGTAGGAAGGACAGTGGAGTCACAGATCAAAGTATTTTTTTTTAATGTCAGTCTCAATAGATTAAAGCTATGGGTCAATGTTAAGGAATAATGGAGGATGATCTGCTTCCCGGGGGCGGGGGCGGGGGGATGTTTAGAGTTTTAGTGTCCAGAGAGCTACATATCAGTCCAAGTCTGATGATATCATGAAAACAATCAAACACAGGAATTAATCTAATTTTGATTAAAGTAAAGAAATAGACGGCCAGTGAACAGATAGGTGAGACCCAGATCTTTCGACAGTTGACCACTTCTGTGATCTGTCACACACAGTACACTTTTAAGTAAGGTATTTAAAATGAGAGCACTTCTAGAGCTAAAATTGTGAGACTCACCAAAACCATGCCCATGTGAGGAACAGAGAAAAGGAAAGTAGGAAGAACATTTACTGGACTGCATGATAAGAGCTCTGACTCCGAGAGTTTCATGTAGAAAAGGCCCCGCTGTGTAGAAGAGCATGACTGTGTAGAAGTTGCACAGAGGCAGAGGGGCTTCAGTTGGGCTTCGCTGATGACTCAGCAGGTGAAGAATCGGCCTGCAGTGCAGGAGCCGGAGGAGATGCGGATTCGATCCATGTGTTGGGAAGATCCCCTGGAGAGGGAAGTAGCAACCCACTCCAGTATTCTTGCCTGGAGAATCCCACGGACAGAGGAGGCTGGCGGGCTACAGTCTGATGGATCGCAAAGAACTGGACACAACCGAGCAGCTAAGCACTGCTTTCAGCCATTACAAGACCAAACTTTTTCCTTGAGAATGATGTCATCCAACAGTGGAACAGACAAGTCAGGAGGTAATGAGATTTTCTAAACTTTGAAGGTGACCTGATGTTCAGATACAGATAGGAGACTGCAGTATCTAACAAACGACTGAACTAGACACATTCTGAGGCCTTTTCCAACACTAAGAATTCACGCCCTGTAGAGAGTTCTATCGTACAAATATTTTGTTACAGATCCTGGAGAGCACCATTAAGATGACATGAGTGTAACTGACTTTAGTAAAATCATTATCCCAAAGCACTGTATCATAATACAGATGGTAGACAAGCCTTAGACATAATCTTTTCCAGAATACAACTCAAATATTGGATACCAAGTTGTTTTCCATAAAGGGATCTTATACAATGTTTTGATCATGAAATGATCTTAAAAGTAAAAGATAAAATGGGAAAAAAAGGGTAAATGACATGTTTTCATAGTATGGTCATCCATACAACATGGATTTATTGAATGTTTAATCTTTGTGCAACATTAGGCTTGGTTTATGTAGGAGATGAAAGTATAAATAAGGAAGAATAGCTGCCCTGGAACTTACAAATAATAATCATGGTTATCCATTATGAGGTTGTTATTATTACTGACTGATCTTAGTTGTAGACACTTTACATTAAGATCTCAAGAACTGAGCATAATTATTATCCCCATTTTTCAAATAAAAGACATTCAGTTCAGTTCAGTCACTCAGTCATGTCCAACTCCTTGCGACCCCATAAATCGCAGCACGCCAGGCCTCCCTTGTCCATCACCAACTCCCAGAGTTCACTCAGATTCACGTCCATCAAATCAGTGCTGCCATCCAGCCATCTCATCCTCGGTCGTCCCCTTCTCCTTCTGCCCACAATCCCTCCCAGCCTCAGAGTCTTTTCCAATGAGTCAACTCTTCGCATGAGGTGGCCAAAGTACTGGAGCTTCAGCTTTAGAATCATTCCTTCCAAATAAATCCCAGGGCTGGTCTCCTTCAGAATGGACTGGTTGGATCTCCTTGCAGTCCAAGGGACTCTCAAGAGTCTTCTCCAACGCCACAGTTCAAAAGCATCAATTCTTCGGTGCTCTCCCTTCTTCACAGTCCAACTCTCACATCCATACATGACCACAGGAAAAACCATAGCCTTGACTAGACGGACCTTAGTCAGCAAAGTTATGTCTCTGCTTTTGAATATACTATCTAGGTTGGTCATAACTTTTCTTCCAAGGAGTAAGCGTCTTTTAATTTCTTGGCTGCAATCACCACCCGCAGTGATTTTGGAGCCCCCCCAAAAAATAAAGTCTGACACTGTTTCCACTGTTTCCCCATCTATTTCCCATGAAGTGATGGGACCGGATGCCATGATCTTCATTTTCTGAATGTTGAGTTTTAAGCCAGCTTTTTCACTCTCCTCTTTCACTTTCATCAAGAGGCTTTTTATCTCCTCTTCACTTTCTGCCATAAGGGTGGTGTCATCTGCATATCTGAGGTTATTGATATTTCCCCAGCAATCTTGATTCCAGCTTGTGCTTCTTCCAGCCNCCAAATTGAACATCTGGAAGTTCACGGTTCACGTATTGCTGAAGCCTGGCTTGGAGAATTGTGAGCATTATTTTACTAGCGTGTGAGATGAGTGCAATTGTGTGGTAGTTCAAGCATTCTTTGGCATTGCCTTTCTTTGGGATTGGAATGAGAACAGACCTTTTCTAGTCCTGTGCCCACTGCTGAGTTTTCCAAATTTGTTGGCATATTGAGTGCAGCACTTTCACAGCATCATCTTTCAGGATTTGAAATAGCTCTACTGGAATTCCATCACCTCCACTAGCTTTATACATAGCCTAATATTACAGAGATGGGATCACTCAAATCACGTCATTTAAAATCAAAACTAATTTCACACTCATACACTGCTCCTCCACCTCCTCATATTATATATGATGTTAGATATGCTATGTAACATTAGAAGTGAAGTGAAGTCGCTCAGTCGTGCCCGACTCTTTGCGACCCCATGGACAGTAGCCTGCACCAAGCTCCTCCGTCCATGGGATTTTCTAGGCAAGAGTACTGGAGTGGGTTGCTGTTTCCTTCTCCGGGGAATCTTCCCGACCCATGGATCGAACCCAGGTCTCCCGCATTGTAGACAGATGCTTTACCGTCTGAACCACCAGGGAAACATTAGCAATCATTCAAAGCATAAATGAAGTTCAGAAGAGAGAGAGAGAATGAATGCAATGGACACTGCTTGCTAACTGTTAGAAAAGCAGAGGCATTCATGCCCTAGGGGCTGTTGACATTTATTCCTGACAATCTCTAATCCCCCTAAGCTGTTTTATGTGAATAGCACTTATCAGCGTGGTGCTTCTGGATACGATTTCTCTTTAAAGTTCATGGTAAATAATACGTATTAAACTAGGGAGATCTGAATTGAGGTTGAATGTTGCCTCTTTTCATCTCTCTTTAAGATTTGTTTATTGTTTGTTTTGGTTGCTCTGGGTCTTTGTTGCTGTGTGAGGGCTCTCTCTGGTGGTGGTGAGTGAGGGCTCCTCTCTAGCCGGGGCACAGGCTGCTCGCTGTTGCGGAGCACAGACTCCAGGGTGCACGGGCTTCCGGGGCTGCAGTGTGCGGATTCAGTAGCCGCGGTGCCCAGACTTAGCTGGCCCGCAGCATGTGGGACATCCCCAGAGTCGGGACCAACCCGCGTGCCCTGCACTGGCAAGTGGACCCTTCACCACTGGACCACCAAAGCAGTCCTTTTCCACCTTCCTGAGTGCGTTGGTCTTCGAAAAGTAATGGAACGGGTGCCCTTTGAGAGTCAGGACTCTACATTAGAAAGTTTTCAAGGAAGCTAGATGGCTTGTCTTAGATTCTACTTTAGCTTCTTAGAGGAAACGCAAATGGAAACAGGCTTGGTCTTTCCCATTCATCCCTAAACTCACGGGAAGGGTGCTCGGTTCTCTGACGGCTTATGATCGCATGTTTTCCCGTAGCACCACAAGCCGGGAGGAGCCCTGCGATGAAACTCCCTGACTGGGCACGGCTAGCACACCCGGGAGCTGGGGGGACTTTGGCCTCGGAGGGCTATGCCCGACACTGCCAGCATCAGGCCTATGCCAGCCCTTTGCCCACGGGCACTGCGCTTTCTTCCTTCATTTTCTATCGTATCCCTAGTTTTCCAGTGTTATATTCTTGTATCTCCAAGCCAGTGCCTCAGGAGGCGTTGTGTGTAAACCTGTGAATAAATAAATACTTCCTGTTCTCAACAGCCCTGGCTCTCCAGAATTTCTTGGCACTTTCTTGTGAATTTACTAAAACAATTGAATTTTCATTCCACATGTACTGAAAATAGCTTTGAATTCCATAAAATTCTCTGCCACATTTCCTCAAAAAATTCTTACACAATTTAGCCCAACTTTTGGCAGTTAGAAGTGAGAAAGTGAAATCATTCAGTCATGTCTGACTCTCTGTGACCCTATGGACTGTAGCCTACAAGACTCCTCTGTCCATGGGATTTTCCAGGCAAGAATGCTGGAGCGGGTTGCCATTTCCTTCTCCAGGGGAATCTTCCCAACCCAGGGATTGAGCCCAGGTCTCCTGCATTGTAGGCAGATGCTTTACTGTCTGAGCCACCAGGGAAGTGACATTGTTAGAAGTGAAGTTAGAAGTGAAGCTGTGGCTATTTATGTGAAGAAACGTGTTAAAAAGGGAGGAAATAGAGAATAAGTCTTAATTCTTCTAGTTTCTAACTCCAGTCTTAATTATATTGCCTCATGGCTCAGAGTATGAACTGATGTGTTCTTAGTCTGACTCATCTTTCTTTGTACTAATAACTCTCAACAGAGAAAATCTGTTAACTCAGTGTCCGGGGGAAACCGCTCAGCGTGGATGGACTCCGTGTTCCTGGCCTATCCCTCCCAGTCAGAGCTGCGCGTCTTGTCCTTCCTTGGGGTCAGCCTGGTTTAGACGTGGGTCATCACCGGGAATGTCCTCACCATGGTGGCCATCCAGACCGAAGCCCGCCACACAGGCCCATGCACTATCTCCTGGGCAGCCTCTCGGGAGTAGAGATCGGCTCCACTGCTGTGGTGGTGCCCACCTCCTGGCCAACATCCTGCGGTCGGAGAAGACCGTCACCCTGCTGAGCTGTGCCACTCGGACGGGCTTCTTCGTGGGACTGGGCAGCGCCGCCTGCTTCCTCTTGGCTTCCGTGTCTATGATTGCTCCCAGGTGGCATTAGAGAGAATCCGCCTGCCAGTGGAGGAGACACAGAGAGAAGGGTTCCATCGCCCAGTTGGGAAGATCCCCTGAAGTAGGGAATGGCAACTCACTCCAGTATTCTTGCCTGGAAAATCCCATAGACAGAGGAGCCTGGCAGTCCACGGGGCTGCAAAGGGTCAGACTCGATTGACCACGTGACTAATGTATGCCTCTTCCATGCCTTTCGGATGAAAAGTGTCTACTACGATCCAAATTGGGAATGGATGCTAGTTATAAGATTCAGGATTTTGAGTCTGGGTTATAATTTTTATCACTGATTGTCTTATGACACTTGTTTTATTATGACGTCTCAGGTGCCTTTGAAAAGAATGTGCACCCTGTAGCTGTTGAGTGCAGTCAATTGAATTAAGTTAGCTAAGAGTGTGGTTCTAATCTCTGTCATTATACATCTTCGCCTACCTGTGTCATCCATTCCCATCAGAGGCAGGTAAGACTTGCAGCTCTGATTGTCAACTCTCAGTCTCTCCCTCAGTTCTGGCAGCTTTTGTCTTGTTCTAGCTCTTTGATTTCCCTTTCTTCTGAAGCTCTGTTATTCGATGTGTATGTATTTAGCAGATGTTGTTGACGGCTTAACCATCTTATCTTTAAGCAATGTTCATTTTTATTGCTGGTAATATCCCTGGTCCAGAAATCTACATCTAATCTTGATTTGTCCACACTACCTTTTTTATGATTAACATTTTCATGGTACGTATTGTTCTTCCTTTGACTTCTACCTGTACTTCCTCATGTATAAGGTATGGCTCTTATCAAGAGCATATAGTTTATACTTTTTCTTCTTAATCCTGATTGGACAATTTAGAGTACCATATTTCCATGCATATTTTTTTCATCTGTTCTCTTGTTTTTTAGCTTCTCCTTATCAGCCTCTTTTTGGATTTGTAAACATTTTTTCCAACAGCTTTTTAGATATGACTTTTGTTTCATATTTTGCAGTTGCATTCTTATCATGGCCTACCAAGAATTGTTATAATACTTTTGAAGTAAATGTGTAAGACACTTTGAACAGTTTAATTCCATTTTATGCCCCCATATTTGTGCTCTTATTGTAACATCTTACTTATAAATTCCATCATACATTTTCATTTTGTTTTAAATAGTCAACATTTTTAAAGGTATTCTAAAAGTAGTCTTCTACATTTTTATTTTAATTTTAAGAATATTTTCACTGAATATAGAATTCTAGAAATGACCGTTTTTCTTCCATCTCTTTAAAGATGTCATCCCATTGCCCTTTGGCTCCCATTTTTCTGATGAAAAATCATTTGAGGTTTTGTGGAGGGGGGCAGGGGTTACCACCCAAAGGTACATTTTTTTCTCTTTATCCTTGATTCCCAGCCACATAAATACAATGAATCTAAGGTTCGGGTAAGACTGGGGGACGGGGGGAAGTAAGGAATTCATCATGTTAAAATAAGATAAAATGGAGACTACACTTGAAAATCCCCTGAGCAGACAAAATCAGTTAGGCCATGTAAGCAAAATGTAATCTAGCTTATATCATGAATATAAGTGAAACTCTACTTAGATATTCCTTCTGTCTCTGATAATCATAAATAAAATTGAAATCGTCTTCCTAAAGTGGTATAACACCTTTTATCCAAGTCCTCTTTCATCTGGAAATTCCCATTGTAATAACCAATCATTGTATAAGGCAAACAACTTCTCCATTCTCACTTTATAAGCCATCTTGTATTAATAACAACATGCCTCTGAGCTTCAAATCACTTTCAGTTTGAAGTCTCCCTTTCTGCTTAGAGTTTCTTGCTCGATAAAATATTCATATCAAGTAAAGTTCTCTAAATTTCCTTTTGACAACTGTATTTAAAACACATCTAAAATGTAAAATAAATTCACCCTCTTCCAAACCCCCCAAAGCCTCATCTGATTATAGCATTAACTCAGGTCCAAAAATCTTATCTAAATATCATTAGTTCAAAAGTCTCAAATCTCATCATCCAAACTGTCTAAATAAAGGTCTAAATGAGACTTAGAGTAAACATGCTAGGATAAGATTCTTTCCCGTCTCCAGACCTAGAACTAGAAACAAGGTATCTATTCCCAACACACATAGCAGGGCAGGCATAACATAACACTTACGGACATTTCCATTCAAAATGAGAGAAACTGGAAGGAAAAAATGGATTTCTTGGTTCCAACCAATTCTGAAATCAAATAAGGCAGATTCCATTAGTTCTTACGGCCCAGGAATAATCTCTGTGGCTCGCAACTCCAAGCTCTGGGCCCGCGGAATCCCTCTCTGTGGTCCAAGGCCTCGCTGCTGTCCCCAGAGTCATCCTTCCTTTCTCTTGAAGGGTAGCACATGTTTCCCAGCTGGCTCAGTGGCAAAGAATATGCCTTAAAACAGAGGAGACACGGGTTCCGTCCCTGGGTGGGGAAGACCCCCTGGAGGAGGAAACGACAGCCCGCTCCAGTACTCTTGCCTGGAAAATCCCGTGGACAGAGGAGCCTGGTGGGCTGCAGTCCCTGGGGTCACCAGGCAGACGCGACTGGGGGCGCACACAGCACGTGTCTGCAGTTAGGCGGCTTTCTCAGACTGTTCCCTACTTGCAGAACTTGGGGAATATAATCTCCTTTTCTTTGTTTTCTTTCCTTTTAAGCTACATTTAATGATTCTATTTGACTGGCTGGTTAGTTTTCTTTCGTTTAAGCAAAAAGTGTTAACTATTATTATATGTTCTGTGATTTCTCAAATTGCTGGTTTGGATAGAAAGGCACATTATGTGAAGCTCCGGGGACAGTTTCTGGTCCCAGCATTTCACTGCTGCTGCTAGAATCAGAAATCCACAAACCCAGAAGACGCTGGCTATAAAATCTCGCCCCTAACTGTGATCCGTGCCAGCAAAGTTGATGACTTGCATATTGCTGTGCTCCTCTCATTCTCCTCTTTTTTAACTGTGGTAAGACCACATGAGGTCTACCCTTTTAACAAATCTTTAAGTACATAATACAGTTTTGTTAACTACAGCCATAATGTAAATCAGCTCTTTAGAACTCATTCTTCCTGCATAACCGAAATCTATACCGATTGAATGGCAATTCCCATTTCTCCCTGTACCCAGCCCCCCAGAAACCATGATTCCACTCTCTGTTGCTATGAATCTGACTATTTTAGATACTTCAGATAAGTGAAATCATGCAGTATTTACTCTTCTGTAACTTGCTTTTTTTACTTAGCATAGTATCCTCAAAGTTCATCAGTGTTGTCACATATAATAAGATTTCACTTTTTTAAGATCAATCGATATTCCATTATATGTATATAGCACGTTTTCTGTATCCACTCATTCCCCAATGGACACTTAGGTCATTTCCATATCTAGGCTGTTGTGAATAATCTTGTAACAAACATGGGATTATGGATATCTTATCAAGGAGGCCCCATAAAAAATAAATCTGTAAAGATCATTTATATTGTATATACAGCTGACTTAATTAGATACTATAGTTGGCAAGTATATAATCTAAACTTTTTAAAGTTGATTTCTTTAGAATTTTTCTTTATGTTTTAAAAATACTTTTGTTGCACTTTTTAAAACTTTATTGTGGTACGAACAATTAACATAAGATCTATCCTCTTAACAAATTTTAAGTAAACAATGCATACTAATTACCTTCTAAATCATGCATAAATATCCAAGTAAATTAACAAAGAACAATAAGAAAGTGCACATTTTCAAAAACACGATGTTGGATGACTAACTGAATCAAATCATCTATATTACTGTATGTTCATCTAAACTCATAAGAAAATTAAAAAAAATCCTAACTGTTCAATATTAGGGATTCATTTAATAAATTGTGGGACATAAATACTAGTCATATTAAGTTGTCACAAAAAACGTGACTGTGAACACTGTATTTGAAAACACAACCTACTTTTTGATGGAAGTACTACATGCTGTCATTGCAAGAGTGTAAAATATGTTTTCAGGAATGAGGTCATCTGAACAAATAAACATGTCTGGGTGAGAAAAAAAGGAAAATAATCTGAGTATAGTCTCTGTATGCGTGTAACTATCCTCCAATTTTAAGAACCAGAACAGAGCTATTTAATTCATGATTGCCATGACTATAAAATCAAGCTGTCTTTCCTCACATGGATTTGTAGATATTTTGGACTTTATGGACAAGTTTGATATGCTTATCTGGGCTTCAGAAAAGGCTATGTCACCTGCTGTGGCTTCTGCCCTAAGACTCTTCCCTGCTCTTTTCCGGGCGGGCTTGTCTGCTCAGATCACCACCTACCTAGAGCCTAAGAGAGCCCTTCCCAGAACTCTGGTAGCCTCTGCACCTCGCACACGTCACATCACTCTCAGGCTCAGTCCTCAGCATCCTCGCCCTGGTTTGCTTTTTGTCTGTAGCACTCACCCCTTCTGACACATTATCTCATTTCTTTTTTAAAATTTATCTATTTTTAATTGGAGGATAATTTCTTTTACAGTGTTGGGCTGGCTTCTGCCACGCATCAGCATGAACCAGCTCTGGGCACACGTGTCCCTTCCCGCTTGAGCCTCCCTCCCACCTCCCACCCCATCTCGGCCCTCTGGTTCGTCACAGAGCCCCGGCGTGTGCTGTATGATGTCTGTGCGTCCCTGCCGCATACTCTGAATTCCCCCTGGCTAGCTGCTGCACACACGGTAATGTGTGTGTCTCAGGGCCACTTCTCAGCTCGTCCCGCCCTCTCCTTCCCCACTGTGCCCACCGGTCTGTTCTCTCTGTCTGTGTCTCCACTGCAGTCCTGCATGTGGGATCATCAATAGCATCTGTTTAGATACCCTCACATGCTCTTGTCCTTACTTTCTGCTCACTGCCTTTCTTCCCCCCTCCAAGAAAACAGCCTCTATGAGGGCAACATTCTCATCTATTTTGCACACTGATATATCCCAAATGTTGGAAATAGAACCTGGCTCATAGTAAGAATTCAATAAATATTTGTTTCATATTAAATAAAGATATGTTATTAATAATGGGTATAAGACAGGGAGGGCTTCCCTGGAGGTTCAAGTTCCCTGGTGGCTCAGACAGTAAAGAATCCACTTGCAATGCAGGAGACCCAGGTTCGATCCCTCAGGAAGATCTTCTGGAGAAGTGAATAGCTGCCCACTCCAGGATTCTCGCCTGGAGAATTTCATGGACAGAGGAGCCTGGCAGGCTGCAGTCCATGGGGTAGCAAAGACTTGGACACAACTGAGCAACTACTTTTCACATTAGACAGGGATGTGGAACTTGACTGAAAATTAAAGGCAACAGTGAGGATAAAGTATCTAATTTTAATTCCATGAGGTTAGAGGGAGGTGGAAAAGGAGAAACAAAATTTTAAATGAGTAGGTTAAGAGGTGGGAATATACAGGGAACTCTACTCCATGCTCTGGAATAACGTAAATGGGAAGAGAATCCAAGGAAGCGGGGATATGTACATACATGCAGCTGAGTCACTTTGCTGTACAGCGGAAACTGACACATTATAAAGCAGCTATACTCCAGTTTAAAAAGAGGTGGGAATATAGCTATAGTTACCAAAAAATAGATACAGATATATAAACATCTTGAAAGACTAGAAAAGTATCATCACAGGGAAAACTTGACCAAGAAATAGACATAAGTAAGATAAGAAAAAATGAAACCAACAATCAAAAGGAATCATTATAGGAAAATGTTTCATAATTTTGCTTATCAAGAAAAAAAACACAATTCATAGAATTTTAGAGCTGGAAAATTCCTTGGAGTCTGTTTAACCTGACACCTCAGGTCACAGGTATGGAAACCTGCCCACATAAGAGCTCCACTGTTTGCCTGAGGTCAGCGGCTATATGGCAGATCCATAATTAGATTCCAGGTCTCCAGATGCCTAGGCTAGGGCTGAATTAGTGCATTATACGTGTTCCGTGAGCTCAAGCTGAAAGGAATGTGTGTCTTCAGCAAGGCTCACCAGGATATTGTCTGGAACACAACGTGAGTGAGTTCCCTGCTGGGTGTAGAAAAGGAAGGACAACACCGTCTGGAATTCCCGGATAATGGCCGTCGATGGCGACCGCGCAGGGGGCTGCCCGTGAGTCTTGTTCAGTTGATCAACTCAGGAAGTTTTTCTCAAATATTTTCTCTGGCTGGCTTCAGTGAAGGGGAACCACAGGGGAAATTCCTCCTCTGTGGGGACTCGTTAACTTTAAAGAGGCGTCATAGAGGACCTCAAGTAACCTGACTGCATCAGGCTAGCTGGACCCTGCCTTGAGGAGGAGCTGCAGGCTCCCACTCAGGACTTGGGATGATTCCATAGGATCACCCTCCCAAGGCATGTTCGTCTCAGCCTGCTCTGCCCTCGCCACAAACCTCTGAGACGTGTCTCTTCTCATGAATATCAGCATGCGAAGGATACTCTTCTCCATGCTCACCTAGACATTACGGAGGGGTCACACAACGTCCACCTGTCCTCCCCAAGAGACGCTGCGCAGCATGAGGTTCATGGACCCGCATTCCAAGTCATGCTTTGAGAAGAGGAAAAATAGGGTCGATGACTTCCCTGGAAGAGCTCCTCTATCCTCCATGCCAAGAACTTTTAACATCTCGGCAAGAAAAGGTAACCTGATGGATTGATGCAGATTTCAAAGCGGTAAGGGAGCATCTCAAGAGACAATTTCTTTTATTTGATTTTGACTTTATTTCCAAAAATAGTAATAAAACACAAGTATCTATAGTGCTTTGCAATTGGGCAAGAATATCCATATACATAAAATTGTGCAAAACAAATAAGTTACCAGAGTAGACGCTACTAGGCACTTTTACAGATACAAAAAGGGTTGAATTACCTCACATCCTGTACCTAAGAAGTGTGACGCCAGGATAAAACTCGGGTCTTTTGTCTCTCCTTTTGATATACTGTCCATAGGACTTTTTTCAATGGTATGGCATGGCCCTCACTTTTCTTTAAGTATAATTAAATCACAAATTTTTATTGGTGCTATGTGAAAAAATATATATATATATATATACTCTGCAGTGAAACAGATTTGGAAAATGTTTGAGATAAAATGAAACTGTTTGCTTTACAACAGGGCCTCCCATAACTTCACTGTGCTAATATTCGCTGTAACTCTTGAGAAAAATGCTTCCCAAGTTGACCATGAACATTTTCATTTCTGAAGTGTGACGAAGTCTAGTCTAAGGAACACA
>SJYQ01005982.1:291164-360134 GCA_006410935.1 Redunca redunca | reverse complement strand
TTCCTCAGAGGATGTTTAAATTCTTTTCATATGTCATGTTCTGTCACATGGCTGAAGCGAGCGATTACGTCTTGTAAGTTTCTCACACGTCTCCACGTCCCTGAGCCCAGGACTTGAGTTCTTTCCATACTCCACACACGCGGGTCTGCTTGGTTTGTACTCTGATCCGTTACAGTGGCCTAGAGCTGAGGTGACGAGGCTTTGGGGGAAGCCCAGAGAAGCACCTGTCCTTGGACGCGGGGAAAGAGGAGAGTGCAGGAAGGCTTCACAAGAGAGGTGGCGCCTGAGCCCAGCTCTGAAGGAAGGTGCAGCCAGGGAGCGGAAGAGGAGCTCCCAGGCGGGAGGAGCAGACAACACCAAACCCCCGGAGCAAGAGGGGCCGTGGGAAGGAACTCGAGGTGGTCCAGCAGAGCTGGGCATAAGGCACAAGGTGGAGGGCGGGAAAACCACACCTCCCAGAAGTCAGGCAGGTCCTTGCGGGTGGCGCACGGGGAACGATCCGCCTGCCAAGCCGGAGACCCGGGCCAGGATCTCCCCCAGAGAAGGGATGGCAGCCTTCCTGCCTGGGGTCCCGTGGACGGAGGAGCCTGGCGGCCCCAGTCCACGGGGCCACCGTCAGACAAGACTGAGCGCCTAAAGACCAGCAACAGAGTCGGGCAGAGCGCTTGGTTCACTGCTAACTCTGTTAACTTACTGTGAGAGCTAATTCTCACAGCCACGCTATAGGGTGACCATATACATCCTGTGTCGCTAAACATCTGAGATTCGTGGCGATTCGGTAACTTTGTCCCAGATTCTGAAACTATGGAAAGGCAGATCCAGAACCCACACTCTTGTTGAGAGATCGAATGTCTCTTCACTATCTTGGTCTTGGTAATCATTTATATATATATATATATATATATATCTCAAATCATACTTACATTTGTCAGTGTTTCCTCAATAAAACTGGTGGTGGGAGAGACTGAAAAAAGGTACATTTAACTTGAGAATGGCTTAGCGGTCATCATTAGGGGAAACTGTTTGAAACGAGAAGTTTTAAAGAGCTTTCAGATTGTTCTATGAAAGATGCTGCTCCGCTGAGCTGTGTGCGCAGCAGCAGAGTGTGGCGTGTCTCCCGGCAGCTCTGCCAGACCCGTCCCGTGTCCTATCTGCTGGGTATGTGCCCTCTCTTAGCTTTCATATCACCTTTGTTGTACATAAAACATGAAATATACTCAAGGCCTGTATGTACACTTTACACTCTGGTAACTAATCACATAGAAAATAGATTCAGGCCTCATATATGCTTGTCACTAGCGTTATGCCTCTGAACAAGGCTTAATCTCAGCAGACCTTAAGTTTTGCACGGATATATGTGGGACCAGGTACCTCTTAAGTTCTCTTATAAATTACCAGACACAGAGATCCAACTTTACATACGCTTTATAAATCAGCACACATTTGACCTATAGGCTTTGCTATGGTTTCCTGGCTCACTGATATTTCCACAAGTGTTTAGGTTTTATATGCACAGTGTTTATGGATTAGCAGGAAGCTTATTACACCTTGAAATGCTGCTTCATCAGTCATTAAGGAATAACTGTTAACTAGATGAGCTTCACAACATTGTCAAACTTATTCAATAAGCACATCAATAGCGTAATTGCTATGCTTCCCACTGGCCACTAATCAAGCGAATCCATCCCATGCAAACCTTCCTTTCTGCACGCAGCAGACAAATATAAACAAAATGACCTTTGGACTAGGAAAGCCCCAGTCTCTGTGGGGCTAAAGAAGTGCGGTGTAAGTGGGCTATAGAGGCGCCATTGGATATTGGCTTTGAAAGAAGTTTAAAGGACATGAGATTTAACTATAAACTAATTTTACAATACAAAATAATTCAATCTAGTTCAAATCAAATTTATTGTGATGAGATACTCTGATGAACAAGACAGACATTCTTGTCTTTGTGGAGCGTAAATATAGCCCTGAGTGAAATGTTTACCAAAATGGCATTGCCAGGAGTGGAGTGTTCCCCGAGGAAGGAATGTGGGCACCCAGAAAAAGAGTGAATTCTGCGAGTAGCGATGATAACAGGCCTGGGAGATACTCTGAGTAGTTTTTGAAAGCGTAGTAGAGGACAGAGGAATAAATGCCGCCTGGGGATTTGCATGCACTGCTCTGGGATCGAGAGGTGAAGTTCTGAACTGAAACGCCTCCTGAACGCCTCCTGAAACGCGATAGGATGGTAAAGACTTAGAACACGGAACTGGGTTGTCTTTGCACAGGACTCTTTTGGACATGAAAGAATAAAGAGCTAGGACAGGGATAGTGTCTGTTAGGAGCTTTTTTAGATACAGTCAGCCTCTCACACACTGTGTGAAGCCTCTCACACACTGTGTGCATGCATGCTCAGTGGCTTCCGTCGTGTCCAGCTCTGTGAGGCTATGGACTCTAATCTGCCAGGCTCCTCTGTCTGAGGGATTCTCCAGGCAAGAATACTGGAGTGGATTGCAGTGCCCTCCTCCAGGGGATCTTCCTGACCACAGGACTGAACCCGTGTCTCTCACATCTCCTGCACCGGCAAGCAGGTTCTTTGCCGTCAGCACCGGCTCTCACACATTAGCCAGATGAGAATGCTGGCGTGGTCAGATCTTTCATTTGTGTCCGTGGAGAGATTACTTCATGGTCAGTGGCCAAAAGAGATGAATTTGAATGACAAAATCCATTACTCAGAGTTGAAAACTTGAGTTGAAAACATGAGGAAAATGTTCACAAAGCTTGTGCCACACATCTCAAATGGTACACTTAATAGCAATGATAATATTTATTCTTTTATTTCTTAAATAATTGAAGAAAAAGGTATGTTTCTACTGTACAACAATATGAGCTTCACCAACTCCTGTTTTGCTCAAACTCTATATAGCAAAATGGGGTCGCCCAACTTATTACTCTCTTTTATTTCGCTGTACCTCAAATGCTTTGCTATTCAGAAACTGAGCAACTGTATCCTCCAAGTGTGAACAGATGTCACAACTGATGAGATAGGAGAAAATGTGCATTCTTTTAAAATAACGCTCAGTGGCACTCCAAAAATGGTTTGAAAGAAACAGCATTAAAGTAAGTGCAAATCCTTTGAAAGTAGCCATTGAAAGGGAAAATGCTTGATTCATAAGTACCAAGTTTGATTTTTTTTATGTTTTAGAGACTCACTGTGAATACATGTGGTAGTTGTTTCCTTGGAATTGCCCTGACATACCTTGTCCTAGCAGACATCAGGCTCCAGCACTATATGTCTTGTTTATCCACACATTAAGTATGTTTTGCACCAAATCTTCACAGTCCCCATCCAAGTTAAAAGCTGCTTATTTGATTTTCATGTCTTAATAGGGGCTTCCCTGGTGCTTCAGCTGGTAAAGAATCCATCTGCAATGTGGGAGACCTGGGTCTGATCCCCTGGGTTGGGAAGATCCGCTGGAGAAGGGATAAGTTACCCACTCCAGTATTCTTGGGCTTCCCTGGTGGCTCGGCTGGTAAAGCATCTGCCTCCAGTGCCGGAGACCTGGGATTCTTCCCAACCCAGGGAAGATCCCCTGCAGAAGGGAAAGGCCACCCACTCCAGTATTCTGGCCTGGAGAATATACAGTCCATGGGGTCACAAAGAGTCGGACAGGACTGAGCAACGTTCACTTTCAGGAGGTGCTAGTGGTAAGGAACCCACCTGCCAATGCCAGAGGCACGAGAGACATGGGTTTGATCCCTGGTTTGGGAAGAGCCCCTGGAGTAGGAAATGGCCACCCACGCCACTATTCTTGCCATGAAAATTCCCTGGACAGAGGAGCCTGTTGAACTACAGTCCATGGGGTCGAAAAGAGTTGAATACGACTGAGCAACTGAAAACACACACACACACACACACATCTTAAGATAGATTCATTTTTAAATGTTTTCCTGAGTTAAGATCTATCTTATTTGCGTTTGGCGATATGTAATCACATTATTTTACTGAAATCTCCCTTCCACTTTATTCTTCTTCCTTTTCTCTTTTACTCTTCTTTTATTTTCAATGCTTAGTAGAGCAACTCAAGACCTGGGAAAATACAGGTCTCGAGGAACCTCACTGCCCACTGGGGAAAAGAAAAGACCTGCTGGGTAGCTAGCCAGGGAAACTCACCACCACGAGAAAAGAGAAAGGCGTCCGCGACGTTCGCTCGACGCGTGTTATATCCCAGCCACCTTATATACTCGAAACGCTCAGTCTTCATAANGTGGTCAGATCTTTCATTTGTGTCCGTGGAGAGATTACTTCATGGTCAGTGGCCAAAAGAGATGAATTTGAATGACAAAATCCATTACTCAGAGTTGAAAACTTGAGTTGAAAACATGAGGAAAATGTTCACAAAGCTTGTGCCACACATCTCAAATGGTACACTTAATAGCAATGATAATATTTATTCTTTTATTTCTTAAATAATTGAAGAAAAATGTATGTTTCTACTGTACAACAATATGAGCTTCACCAACTCCTGTTTTGCTCAAACTCTATATAGCAAAATGGGGTCACCCAACCTATTACTCTCTTTTATTTCGCTGTACCTCAAATGCTTTGCTATTCAGAAACTGAGCAACTGTATCCTCCAAGTGTGAACATATGTCACAACCGATGAGATAGGAGAAAATGTGCATTCTTTTAAAATAACGCTCAGTGGCACTCCAAAAATGGTTTGAAAGAAACACCATTAAAGTAAGTGCAAATCCTTTGAAAGTAGCCATTGAAAGGGAAAATGCTTGATTCATAAGTACCAAGTTTAATTTTTTTTATGTTTTAGAGACTCACTGTGAATACATGTGGTAGTTGTTTCCTTGGAATTGCCCTGACATACCTTGTCCTAGCAGACATCAGGCTCCAGCACTATATGTCTTGTTTATCCACACATTAAGTATGTTTTGCACCAAATCTTGACAGTCCCCATCCAAGTTAAAAGCTGCTTATTTGATTTTCATGTCTTAATAGGGGCTTCCCTGGTGCTTCAGCTGGTAAAGAATCCATCTGCAATGTGGGAGACCTGGGTCCGATCCCCTGGGTTGGGAAGATCCCCTGCAGAAGGGAAAGGCCACCCACTCCAGTATTCTGGCCTGGAGAATATACAGTCCATGGGGTCACAAAGAGTCGGACAGGACTGAGCAACGTTCACTTTCAGGAGGTGCTAGTGGTAAGGAACCCACCTGCCAATGCCAGAGGCACGAGAGACATGGGTTTGATCCCTGGTTTGGGAAGATCCCCTGGAGTAGGAAATGGCCACCCACGCCACTATTCTTGCCATGGAAAATTCCCTGGACAGAGGAGCCTGTTGAACTACAGTCCATGGGGTCGAAAAGAGCTGAATACGACTAAGCAACTGAAAACACACACACACATCTTAAGATAGATTCGTTTTTAAATGTTTTCCTGAGTTAAGATCTATCTTATTTGCGTTTGGCGATATGTAATCACATTATTTTACTGAAATCTCTCTTCCACTTTATTCTTCTTCCTTTTCTCTTTTACTCTTCTTTTCTTTTCAATGCTTAGTAGAGCAACTCAAGACCTGGGAAAATACAGGTCTCGAGGAACCTCGCTGCCCTCTGGGGAAAAGACAAGACCTGCTGGGTAGCTAGCCAGGGAAACTCACCACCACGAGAAAAGAGAAAGGCGTCCGCGACGTTCGCTCGACGCGTGTCATGTCCCAGCCACCTTATATACTCGAAACGCTCAGTCTTCATAAATTCCCCACATTGACATCTCCAATCACACATTAGAGAGTCAAGGCTCATCAAGTAATGTAATTAACCTGAAAATTAAATTAGTAAATCAGGGAAGTTTTCACACTCAGATCTAATTTTTTAATATTTATTTGTTTGGCTGTGCTGGGTCTTAGTTGCAGCATATGGGATCTAGTTCCTTGACCAGGGATTGAACTGAAGCCCCTTGCATCGGAAGCTTGGAGTCTTAGCTACTGGACCACCAGACAAGTCCCTGTACTCAGATCTGACTACAAAAATTCATGCGATCAGCACTCTACCATTCTTCCTTTTCAACATTATGTTAAAATACCAAAAGATAAAGGAAATTTTTAAAATTTATTAAATGATTGTAAAATTGGGTACATTTACTGTCACATGTGTAAATATAGAAAAGTGTAAACTAAAATCCCAACAACCTGGTAATACTCATTGTTAATATTTTAAGATATATTCTTTTTTATGAATAGAAATCACTACTTCTTAAATGCTTAAATCCTGATTTAACACTTTTTTATGATCTGTTTTTTCATGGGTCTCCTGATCTCATAAAGCATTTTTCCACAACATCATTTTCAAATGATTGCATTTTTCCATAGCATGGCTAGACCCCAATAAATTTAAGCATTTTCTCATTAATAATATTTAGGTTGGTACAATTTTCACTATTATATCAGAAACTGTAATGAATATTCCCGTCAACAATTTTGTGCACATACACATGGTTAATTTATAAGAATAAATTCCTCAATACATTATTGCTGAATCAAAGTGAATGCATTTCTTCAAGTCTTTTATGACATATTACCAGATTGCACTCCACACAGCTTTATAGCACTGTTATACTTCCAGTAACTAGAGCTTCCCAAATAGCTCAGATGGTAAACAATCTGCCTGCAATGCAGGAGACCCAGGTTCAGTCCCTGGGTCCGGAAGAGCCCCTGGAGAAAGGAAAGGCTACCCACTCCAGTATTCTGGCCTGGAGAATTCCATGGACTGTATAGTCCAAGGGGTTGCAAAGAGTGGGACATAACTAAGGGACTTTCACTTTCAGCAATGTTTGGGAATATATCCCTCTTTGCAATTTTCACAACACTAGATATTATTATTTTTCCAAAACAATCAGTTTCTAAGCAGAAAATAACATCCAATTTTATTTACATTTATATTTATTTGAATGATAATGAAATTGAATATTTATGTGTCTTTGAAGTTTTCTTTTTTGAATTGCTTGTTCTTCTGATGATGAACTTTTTGCTGGGTAGTAAATTTTCATTTTCTATTCAGTTTGCTTATTGTCTTTTTGACACACCACTTTTAAATGTTTATTCTGTCCAAGTGTCAATATTTTTATGTGCTCTGCTTATTTGGTTGTAAGTCATTTGGTTGTACTCTGAGATCTGAAAAATATTTATCTACACTATCTTCTAGCTTTCTTCCACTTTTTAAAAATTTGAAGCTTCATTTAATAAAATTACATCATTACAAAAATGAATCCAAATGGTCAAAGTAGGTTTGGGTGAAACCCAGCTGCATTTTAAACGTACAGTTCAGTAGGAATGCTCAAACATGTCAGAGAACAAGCCACAGGTCTCTTGTGTTCAGTGTATCAGGGCTTCATGTAGTACCTGTACAGAGGGAAGGAGGCGCATTGGTTAATCTGACACTTCAGTTAAGCGTAGTTAGGAGATTCCCTATTACATTTCATTTGGAACCAGCCACTGTGATGTCTCATTCATCTCAGTTTTTCAATTTGTTCTGTTGTGTCTTAAATTAAACAATCAAACATTCTGCATCCTTTTTCTGTCTTCTTTCACAGGCTACATCTTAAAACACAATGCTAAATAAAAGTGATGCTAGCCTTTTAATGTCACTATATGTAAACTTGGTTGAATTTTTTTCTCATGTAAGTGTGAGATACTCTAATAAAACATAAACCTCTCTTAAACTTATTTCCAGAAGCAAAATACTTTTCTCAGCTTACATTCAGCTATCTTTATCTTATATGCTTGCTCACATTTTCCTTTGTTTCCTTTGCCTCTCTGCACTATATTTACTTTTAAAATCAGATTGTTTGGAGTGGATATGCTGTGTGTTTATTCTACTGAAGATTATTATTCAGAAATTTATGTTTGAATAGGTATTCCTCTAATTAGTCATATCTACATGAAACAGCTCTTGAATTCTTGCTTCCATTGATTGAAAAAATTAGTATACTTACATTTCTCCCATCCTTCACTACCAGTTTCCCAATTGTGCACTTTGTGGTTTTAAATATGCAAGCTATTCTAACTTTTTGCATTTTATATTATGCATTCTTTCAATAATTATCTTTAGTTTTTTTGCTTTTAACAGTATTTGCATTAACTATTTAGTGTTAACTACATATCTTATTCTTTGATTTTTCAAACCAGGTTTTTACATTGCAACTCCTTCAGTCTTGAATTTGGTTAATCACCCAGTTCAGTCAGTTCAGTCACTCATTTATGTCTGACTCTTTGCAACCCCATGGACTTGCGTGGACTACTTTCTCCAATTTAACTCTGAATTTGGCAACAAGGAGTTCATGATCTGAGCCACAGTCAGCTTTCTGTCTTGTTTTTGCTGACTGTATAGAGTTTCTCCATCTATAGCTGCAAAGAATATAATCAATCTGGTTTCAGTGTTGACCATCTGGCGATGTTCGTGTGTAGAGCCTTCTCTTGTGTTGTTGGGAGAGGATGCTTGTGATGACCAATGCCTTCTCTTGGCAAAACTCTGTTAGCCTTTGACCCGCTTTGTTTTGTACTCCAAAGCCAAATCTGACTGTTACTCCAGGGATCTCCTGACTTCCTACTTTTGCATTCCAGTCCCCTATAATGTAAAGGATATCTTTTTGGGTATTAGTTCTAGAAGGTCTTGTAGGTCTTCATAGAACTGTTCAACTTCAGCTTCTTCAGCATTACTGGTTGGGGCATAGATTGGATTACCATGATAGTGAATGGTTTGCCTTGGAAACGAACAGAGATCATTCTGTCATTTTTGAGATCACATCCAAGTACTGCATTTTGGACTCTTTTGCTGACTTTGATGGGTACTTCATTTCTTTTAAGGGATTCCTGCCCACAGTAGTAGATACAATGGTCATCTGAGTTAAATTCACCCATTCCAGTCCATTTTAGTTCACTGATTCCTAAAATGTTGACATTCACTCTTGCCATCTCCTGTTTCAGTTCAGTTCAGTTGCTCAGTCATGTCCGACCCTTTGCAACCCCATGAACCACAGCACACCATCCATCACCAACACTCCCTGTCCATCACCAACTCCTGGAGTTTACCCAAACTCACGTCCACTGAGTTGGCAATGCCATCCAAAAACCTCATCCTCTGTCATCCCCTTCTCCTACCTTCAATTTTTCCAAGCATCAGGGTCCTTTCCAATGAGTCAGCTCTTCACATCCAGTGGCCAAAGTATTGGAGTTTCAGCCTCAACATCAGTCCTTCCAGTGAACACCCAGGACTGATCTCCTTTAGGATGGACTGGTTGGATCTCCTTGCAGTCCAAGGGAGTCTCAAGAGTCTTCTCCAACAGCACAATTCAAAAGCATCAATTCTTTGGCACTCAGCTTTCTTTATAGTCCAACTCTCACATCCACACATGACCACTGGTAAAACCATAGCCTTGACTAGACAGACCTTTGTTGACAAAGTAATGTCTCTACTTTCTGATATACTGTCTAGGTTGGTCATAACTTTCCTTCCAAGGAGCAAGTGTCTTTTAATTTCATGACTGCAGTCACCATCTGCAGTGATTCTGGAGCCCAAGAAAATAAAGGCTATCACTGTTTCCAATGTTTCCCCACCTATTTTGCCATGAAGTGATAGGACCAGATGCCATGATCTTAGTTTTCTGAATGTTGAGCTTTAAGCCAACTTTCTCACTCTCCTCTTTCACTTTCATCAAGAGGCTCTTTAGTTCTTCACTTTCTCCCATAAGGGTGGTGTCATTTGCATATCTGAGGTGATTGATATTTCTCCCAGCAATCTTGATTCCAGCTTGTGTTTCTTCCAGCCCAGCATTTCTCATGATGTACTCTGCATAGAAGTTAAATAAGCAGGGTGACAATATGCAGCCTTGATGTACCCCTTTTCCTATTTGGAACCAGTCTGTTGTTCCATGTCCAGTTTTAACTGTTGCTTCCTGACCTGCATACAGGTTTCTCAGGAGCCAGGTCAGGTCGTCTGGTATTCCCATCTCTTTCAGAATTTTCCACAGTTTATTGTGATCCACACAGTCAAAGGCTTTGGCATAGTCAATAAAACAGAAATAGATGTTTTTCTGGAACTCTCTTGCTTTTTTAGTAATCCAGTGGATGTTAGCAATTTGATCTCTGATTCCTCTGCCTTGACCACTTCCAATTTGCCTTGATTCGTGGACCTAACATTCTAGGTTCCTATGCAATATTGCTCTTTACAGCATCGACTTTTACTTCCATCACCACTCACATCCACAGCTGAGTGTCGGTTTTGCTCTGACTCTACCTCTTCATTCTTCCTGGAGGTATTTCTCCACTAATCTCCAGTAGCATATTGGGCAGCTACCAATCTAGGGAGTTTGTCTTTCAGCGCCCTATCTTTTTGCCTTTTCATACAGTTCATGGGGTTCTCAAGGCAAGAATACTGAAGTGGTTTGCCATTCCCTTCTCCAGTGGACCACATTTTGTCAGAACTCTCCACCATGACCCATCTGTCTTGGGTGGCCCTACACGGCATGGCTCATAGTTTCATTAAGTTAGACAAGGCTGTGGTCCATGTGATCAGTTTGGTTAGTTTTCTGTGATTGTGGTTTCCATTCTGTCTTCCCTCTGATAAAGAAGGATAAGAGGCCAATGGAAGCTTCGTGATAGGAGAGACTGATTGAGGGGGAAACTGGGTCTTGTTCTGATGGATGCGGCTATGTTCAGTAAATGTTTAATCCAATTTTCTGTTGATGGGCAGGGCTGTGTTCCCTCCCTATTATTTGACCTGAGGCCAAACTAGGTGGAGGTAATGAAGATAATGGCGGCCTCCATGCATGCACTGCTACACTCAATGCCCCCAACCCTGCAGCAGGCCACCCCGACCCACCGCTGCCTCCGCCAGACACTCCTGGACACTGACAGGCAAGTCTGGGTCAGTCTCTTGTGGGGTCACTGCTCCCTTCTCCTGGGTCCTGGTGCACACAAGGTTCTGTTTGTGCCCCCGCCCCGAGTCTGTTTTTGGCAGTCTGTAAGTTCTGGCCGCTCTACGGTAGGGTTAATGGGGACCTCCTCCAAGAGGGCTTGTGCCAAACCCAGGTCTGCTGCACCCAGAGCCCTGCCCCTGCAGCAGGCCACTGCTGACCCGGCCCTCCACAGGACACACGGAAACACAGTTCTGGCTCGGTCTCTGGGGCATCTCTGGGCCCTGGTGCACACAGGGTCTGTCTCTGACCAGTGTGGGGTTGGCTCTAAATGCGATTTCACCCCTCCTACTGCCCTGCTGGAGCGTCTCCTTTGGGTGTGGAGTATCGGTTTTTGGCAGGATCCCACATTCTCCGCCGATGGTTGTTCAGCAGTGAGTTCTGATTTTGGAGTTCTGGCCGGAGACAATGAGCACACGTCCTTCCACTCTACCATCTTGGAGTAATATTAACCGCCCAGCAGCCCAGATTTCTTGCTGAGGAATTATGTTAATCGTATTTAAATCGAATGGCATGCAAGTGTCAACATAAAAGATACTCACAGCATAAAAGCTGAGAGTTACATCCTATTTGGTGGGAATTTCTAGGACTTCAAGACAGCATCTCAGGCGACCCTGAGAACTACTCCAAGGAGGCGAGGGGAGGAGCCAGGTCATACAGAAGTTTTACAGCAAAGGGCAGGTAGTCTGAATGTCAAAAGTTAAAGGTTATTATTAATTAAAGAAAACCAGGTAATCCAAGCTAAGGAATTTAGCTCCTGTCTCTGTAGGGGGAAATGCAAGAGTCTGGGTTCACTGAAATCATTCCTTTGACATGCACCTCGGCTATCTGGGACCAGTTTCCTGTGTTTTCACATCCTGAGCTTCCTTTCCTCAGGGCTCACCTTAGGGAGTAAGTCTGCCGGCTGCTAGAAGGCAGATAGTCTCCTCCCTGTGACCCTCAGGGCTCACCAGCTCGCACTGGAGGGCTGGAAATGCTGATGACTGTGCCATCCTTATTCACTGATAACGCAGGAAATATTCCGTTTCTCACGAGCATGCCCCATTTCATTGTGCTTCACTTTACTGTGCTGCGCAGATAGTTCATTGTTCGACAAGTTGAGGCTCTGCCCTGCATCGAGCCAGTCTACTGATGCCATTTTCCAATAGATTTGCTCACTTGTTCTTTCTGTGTCACATTTTGGTAATTTCTTGCAATATTTCAAACATTTTCATTATTGTTCTATTTTTTATGGTGACCTGTTTTCTGTGATCTTTGTATTACTCTTGCAAAAAGATTATGACTGGCAGAAGCTCAAATGATCGTTAGCACTTTTTAGCAATAAACCACTTTTTAATTAAGGTCTCTATATTTTTATAGTCATGGGGTCACCAAGAGTCGGACACAACTGAGTGTCTAAGACTTTCACTTTCATTTTCATATGTTTAGACATAATGCTATTATCGCACATTTAATAGACGATAGTATGGTGTAAACATAACTTTTAAATGCACTGGGAAACCAAAAAAAAAAACTGTGACTTGCTTTATCGTGATAATTGCTTTATTTCTATGGTCTTGAACTGAACTCACAGTATCTCCAAGGTATGCCCATGTTTCCTAAGCCCTGGTAAATTTGAGAAAGTCTTTCTGTTGCTTTTGAACATAAAGCTCTAAAGCCTGGGTATAGCATTCTTTCACAAAAATGGTTTTCCTTTAAACTCTGTAGACATGGCTCTATTGTCTCTTGGGGGTTTGTATCGAAAATAAAAGTGTAGCCCGCTCTAGTATAAAAGTGCTTACTTGACAGGTATTTTCCCCTTCCCTCATAAAACTTATTCACCTGATGGTTTTAACGCCTATTTGAATTCTGCTGTTGCATCTTTAGTTTTCTTATTTTCTTTTCTTACCTCAGGCAGCTCCACTTCATCATTACCTGATTCCCTTTACATGTTCCTTTCATCTGAATTTGTCCAAGTCTTAAAAGTTTAGGTTCATGGTTGAAAATTTTTTTAAATATTCAAATGAGAGGAAACACACACAGAGCATATATCAGAAAGGGTTGTAATAAAAGATGTTTGCCTAGTTTCATATAGAGTCAAAATTGGATGAAAAATGAAAAACTCATGAATAAATTATAGTGTAGCCATAAAAAAATGGGATACTATAACACAGTGGAAAGGACAAAGTCTTGCTATACAAAACAGCGAGACTAAATTTGCAGACATAATGTTGAAGCTAGGTACAATAAAGCACACACTTTATTATTACATATATAAATTGAAGAACAGTTTAACTAATCTTCAGTGATAAGGCCAAGAGTGGTTATATTTGTGAAGCATAAACACTGAGAGAAGGTATAAAGAATGTTGTAGGTTACTAGAATTTTTCTATTTCTTAATCTTGATAGAGTTTATACTGGTACATTTACTGTGTAAAAGACAGATCAAACTGTACATTTAGAATTTGTGAAGTTCTTTCTGTGTATGCTATATTTCAAAAAGAATGTTTACCAAAAATGTAAACAATACATTTACCTAATTTTGAAAATATCTACAATTATTAATATATTCAGTCCTCCCTATCCACATGGTCTGTACCCATCAGTTGAGTTCAGTTCAGTCACTCAGTCATGTCCGACCCTTTGTGATCCCATGGACTGCAGCACACCAGGCTTCCCTGTTCATCACCAACTCATTCTCAGAGCCTACTCGATGTCCATCGAGTCAGTGATGCGATCCAACTATCTCATCCTCTGTCATCCCCTTCTCCTCCCATTTTCAATCTTTCCCAGCAACAGGGTCTTTTCCAATGAGTCAGTTCTTTGCATCAGGTGGACAAAGTATTGGAGTTTCAGCTTCAGAATCAGTCCTCCCAATGAATATTCAGGACTGATCTCCTTTAAGATGGACTGGTTGGATCTCCTTGTTGTCCAAGGGACTCTCAAGAGTCTTCTCCAACACCACAGATCAAAAGCATCAATTCTTCAGTGCTCAGTTTCCTTTATAATCTAACTCTCACATCCATACATGACTACTGGAAAACCATAGCCTTGACCAGACAGATATTTGTCAGCAAAGTGATGTCTCTGCTTTTCAATATGCTGTCTAGGTTGGTCATAACTTTTCTTCCAGGGAGCAAGCGTCTTTTAATTTCATGGCTACAATCACCATCTTCAGTGATTTTGGAGCCCAAAATAATAAAGTCTGTCACAGTTTCCACTGTTTCCTCTTCTAATTGCCATGAAGTGATGGGACCAGATGCCATGATCTTAGTTTTCTGAATGTTGAGTTTTAAGCCAACTTTTTCGCTCTCCTTTTTCACTTTCATCGAGTTTCTTTAGTTCCTCTTCACTTTCTGCCATAAGGGTGGTGTCATCTGCATATCTGAGGTTATCGATATTTCTGCCAGCAATCTTGATTCCAGTTTGTGCTTCCTCCAGCCCAGCGTTTCTCATGATGTACTCTGCATATAAGTTAAATAAGCAGGGTGATAGTATAGAGCCTCGACGTACTTCTTTCCTGATTTGCAATCAGTCTGTTGTTTCATGTCCAGTTCTAACTGTTGCTTCTTGACCTGCAAACAAATTTCTCAGGAGGCAGGTCAGGTAGTCTGGTAGTCCCATTTCTTTAAGGACTTTCCACAGTTTGTTGCAATTCACACAGTTGAAGGCTTTGGCATACTCAATGAAGCAGAAGTAGATGTTTTTGTGGAACTCTCTTGCTTTTACAATGATCCAGCGGATGCTGGATCTGCACCCATGGATCTGACCAATCAGCAATAGAGAATTTTTTTAATTTCCAGAAAATTCCCCAAAGCAAAACCTGAATTTGCAGGGCACCAGCAACTATTTACAAAGCATTTGCACTGTGTTAGGTATTATAAGTAATCAGAAGGAAATGGCAACCCACTCCAGTGTTCTTACCTGGAGAATCCCAGGGACAGAGGAGCCTGGTAGGCTGCTGTCTCTGGGGCCGCACAGAGTCGGACACGACTGAAGTGACTTAGCAGCAGCAGAGAGGATATAGAGCGTGTGGGAGGGTGTGTGTGGGTTATAGGCAAACACTATCCTATTTTATGAAAGGAACTTAAGCCTTCCTGGACTTTGGCATCAATCTCCCACAGATAAGAAAGTACAACTGTACGCAACTCTAACTAAATACAAAGAATTAGCCCTTGTCAATTGGATTTTAAATAGCAGAGTTGAAAAAAAAAAAAAAAAGTCATCTCTGTCATCAGAAACTTCTGCAGATTAGAATCTATCCCATTCATGACGATTGCCAAGGGAGAATGTACCATGCCCTCTATTGTGAATTCATTTCCAAACATTGAGATTGGAGGATACTAAATAGGCAATTCCAAATCGAAAGCAAAATTTTAAGTCCTTGATTCTACTCACACAACAGTGATTCAGGAAAGGCAGTCTCAGCACCTTGGGTCCTCTTCCGCAGGAGGCATGTGTGCGAGGAGCCCTGTCCTCAACCAGTCCGGCCCCACGGAGTTTGTCTTTCGGGTCCTCACCACCGGCCCGGAGCTCCAGGTCCTTGTCTTCGTCCTCTTCCTCGTCCTCTACCTGACGGTCCTCTGCGGCAACGCGGCCATCACCTGGGTGGTGTGCGCACACAGCTCACTCCACACCCCCTGGGTGTGTGCACACGCAGCTCACTCCACACCCCCATGTACTTCCTGTGCAGTCTGTCCTTCTGGGAAATCTGCTACACCACCGTGGTGGTGCCCCTGATGCTTTCCAACATTTTGGGGCCCAGAAGCCCATCCCGCTGGCTGGCTGTGGGGCCCAGATGTTCTTCTTTGTCACCCTGGGCAGCACCGACTGCTTCCTCTTGGCGGTCATGGCCTATGACCGCTACGTGGCCATCCGCCACCCTCTGCATCACACGCGCATCGTGCCCGGAAGCTCTGCGTCCAGATGGTGGGCTGTGCCGCGGGTCTGGCCTCCCTCCTCTCCCTGCAGCTCACCAGCCTGATCTTCACCTGCCCTTCTGCGGGCACCGCCGCGACATCAACCGCTTCCTGTGTGACGCGCCCCGGTCCTGCGGCTGGCCTGCGCGGACACCCGCGTGCACCAGGCCGCGCTCTGTGCCGTGGGCAGCCTCGTGCTGACCGTGCCCTTCCTGCTCATCTCGGGCTCCTGCGCGCTCATCGGCTCGGCCGTCCTGCGCGTCCGCGCTGCGGAGGGCCGCCGCCGGGCCTGCTCCACCGGCTCCTCGCACCTCGCCGCGGTCCTGCTGCAGCGCGGCTGCTGCGGCCTGGTCTACCTGCGCCCCCGGTCCAGCACCTCGGAGGACGAGGACCGCCAAATCGCCCTGATCTGCACCTTCGTCCCCCCCTTACTCAACCCCCTGATTTACACTCTGCGCAACAAGGAAGTCAAAGGCGCTCTGCAGAACGCCTTCGGCAGTAAAGCAGCCTCAGCCAACGCTTGAAGGCCTGGGGGGCTGGGGTGGCTGTCTGTCACTTGCCGTCTGACAGAGAGCACTTTCACGCTTTCCCACCTGTGCTAGTGACTTGACGTTTTGCCCTATTTGGCCCAGGTCCACAACCTGTACTCATAATAGCAGTCCAAGACGAGTCCGAGTCCTCCTCCCTGATAAGGGGGCCTGCTGGGACCTGGGGCCCTTGCTTGCAGAGCAACGCTTGCTCCTGGCTCCTCAGAAGTGGCAGTGGGGGCGGGGGGTGAGGGGGTTGGTATGATAATGAGATTGCACATGCAGCATCACCCTCCAATTACAAATAAAATGTAAAAAATAAATTGGTATAAGCTTTTGTAACTGAAATTTCAAGCCCTGCCCCAGTGCTGAGTGAGTAATGAGGGCAACCTGGCTATGTTCCAGTGTCTCCTGGTTTATGATCTATGAAAACGTGAATAGGATTTGTGTCCTACTGTGTGTGAACATGTATAAATCTTTATTATGTTGAATTGGCTCACAGTGCTTTTCATGTCTACTATATCCTTCTGCTGAAATGGGAACTCACTCCAGTACACTTCCCTGGAGAATTCCTTGGACAGAGAGGCCTGGCAGGCTACAGTCCAAGGGGCTGCAAAGAGTCAGACACAACTGAGCAACTAAGCATCAACAATACCCTTCTACTTTTCTGTGTATCCATTCTATTAATTCTTGATTGTTTGATATTGAAACTCCAACTAAAAATCTTAATTTATCTTCTTAAAAAGATAATGTAATATATAGTGGAACTAATGTAAATTTGTTCTACATTTTCCAAGTCTCCTGTAAATGTACTATCAATACTTTCATAATTTAAAGAATAACAAAGAAAGAGTAATGCGGTCAAGGTTGTGAGGACAAAGAAAGAGAAATTTATAATTTGCTGGCAAACAAGGAGGGCAGCAGACTAGCACCTTGAAAACTGCCCTCCTGCTCTCTGAAAGAGGGTAGGTCAATTTAAAGAGAATTATGAGGGCCGGGATGGTAGGACCGTGTGACCAAGGCTTCGCTGGGCAGGTGCCACTGTTCTCGACTTTCCCGTGATTCACGGCCACTGTGGTTGTCTGCCTTTGATCAAGATGTTCCAACAGTTTTTCTGCCGACCACTTGGCCCTAAGCACCTGTGACTCAAGATAAGAACAGCTAGCAAAACAGNCCCCCACCCCTGGTAACAAGGCGGACTCATGGCAGCATAAGCGGAAGTCAGAACTTACAAAATTATTTCAGGTTTTCTCCACTTTGCATCTCCTGCGTCTTCACTGCTCCTTTCAAATTTCTACTTCTTCCAAAGCCCTGCTCATCCTTTTCAAGTTCATCCTTTTGGGTTTGTGAGTCTGTTTTTGGTGTCTAATGACTTACAGAGAAGTACAGGAGGTACATGCCCCTTCTGCTGGCATTCTCCAACTAGCCTGTCTCGTTAAAACTTTACTAAAATGCAGTTTACCACATAATATAATCGAGTAACCATGTGATTCCACTGCGAATCAATAAGCACACTGTGGCCAGAACTCACAACAAAAATATCACTAGTGTGCTGATACAGCGGATTCCTCCAGCTCTTTTCATACAGTTTTACTGGTGGATGAGAAAAAGGATTAGTCATAGCAGCAGGAGTGGTGCTTCTATGTGGAAATTCCTTCCCAGTGTTTCTCCCTGCCTGCTCCCCTAAAAAAACATATTTATTTTTAAATCCAAAGTCTGAAAAGAGGTAATTGTGAAATCAGAAAAACTGAGAAAGTTATTATAATTGTGCTGCAGGAACTAAAGCATAATAATCACTCAACATCACTAATTATCAGGGAAATGCAAACAAAAACCTACAATGAGATCGCACCTTACAACTGTCAGAATGGCTATCATCAAAAAGTCTACAAAAATTCTACAGAGAAGAGACTAGTGGTTAGCAGTAGGGAGAGGGAAGAGAGGAAAGGCAAGACAGGGAAAGAGGAGCAGGAGGTACAAAATATGTACTTTTTATGTATAAAATAAATCAGATACGAGGATATATTGTATAGCGTAGGGAAAATAGCCAAAATGCTATAATAAGTTTACATGGAATACAATCCACAACAATAACTGAATCACTATGTTGTACGCCTAAAACAAATATGCTGCAGATAAATCACAGATTAATTTTTAAAATAAATAAAATATAATTTAATTTAAAAATAAACAAAGCATAACCATCACTGTAGAGAGGTTACTGGTTCAGAGGGATGCACTCATGTCAGGGAGAAAGCGGGGCCCAACCAGGAAACGCGACGCGCAGCGCCAGAGGCTGAGTCTGCATTCCTGAGACCAGAACTGGAAGTCCCGGGAGAAACGGTCACGATCTGATCGGTCAGTCTTGATGGCAGCTGTTCCCACATGCGTGTTTATGGCCCGTTTGCTGTTAACAGTGAGTTATTCTTGCAAGCAAAGGAAGCAGTCGTCAGTTCATGTGCATAAGATACTTTATACAAATCCTGTGAGAGATGTTCCAGGAAATAATACATTATAGAAACAAATAAGTCCTTAAACTGGCCGTTTTGACATGACTCTGTCTAATGCTTTCAATCCTGTTGGGAGGCCTGAATGCTCACTTTTCCAATACTGCCCGGTCACGTCCCGGGAGCACTTTCCAGTGTTTGGCTGTTCTCTGTAGCTGGCGATGGGTGGTTTGGTTGCTGGGTCGTGGCTCTTACTGCCCCGGGTACTGTAGCCTGCCAGGCTTCTCTGTCCATGGGGCATGCCAGGAAGAAAACTGGAGTGGGTTGCAATTTCCTTCTCCAAGGACTCTTCTTGACCTGGGAATCTGTTAGGTAGTTAGAATAGGGGAAAGTAGCCCCAGAATGGCGGTGGCTAAAAGATAAGGAAGAGAAAATAGAACTCCGTGAAAATAGAACAAAGGAAGATCCGAGGACCGGAGTGAGGACCTCCGGTAAAACAGACAACACTTCTGGCTGGCCCAGTTTACACAGGACAGGCCCGGGGCGGGGGTAGGGGGGCAGAAAAATACATAAAGAGAGGAGCCAAAGCTAACTCTCTCTCTCCCCCACGCGCTGGGGCGCTCTGCTCTTCACGTCTTTGGATCAATGTGCCCTCATGCCGCGAAGACGGATTTTCCTGCTATCTTCTAAATAAAAGAGAGCTGTAACACTGATTTGTCTAAGAGCTATAACACGGTCTGTCCAAGACCTGAGAGCTGTGACTCGCCGAGGGGGTTTAATGTCTGTCACTCCAAATCTTTGTTGTGGCGAGACAAAAACCGAGGAGCGTGCACTCGCCCGACAGACCCGACCCAGGGCTCCTGCACAGCAGGCGGCCTCGTGCATTACAGGTGGACTCTTTACCAACTCAGCCACCAGGTCATCCCCCATAGTCTGCAGTACTTAGTATATACTAAAACACCTAAAAGTTGTAATTGTTAAGCAAATTTCAGATACCTGAACTAATGAGTAAAGAGTACTAAGAATGCTGAAAATATTTTAAGAATGACTTATAACCTTATACTTTTCATAAAAAATCCCAGGAATTTCAATTTCCCATTCCCACATGTTGAAGACCAAGAAAACCACATAGGGAGTGTTTGCCCAAGCACGTCGGTGTTACCCGATCACAACTGATGCATGGAGAGGGAGAGATGGCCAGATGAGGAAACCACTGAATGCAAGAGGTTACCCTACAACAGTACATCTTGGGCAGCTTGTTTCAGGGATATTGGGTGGATAATGAGCTGCAGTACCCGTCAGGAGTCAACACAGGAGATATTTTCATAAGGATTATCTCTCCCTCAGCAGTGACTTTGAAAACCACATAAAATCACAGATTCTGCTAAAGAAAGTTCAAACTGCCGCACAGTTGCGCTCATTTCACACGCTAGGAAGGTTATGCTCAATATCCTTCAAGTTAGGCTTCAGCAGTGTGTGAGCTGAGACACTCCAGACGTGCAAGCTGGGTTTAGAAAAGGCAGAGGAGCCAGAGACCAAATCGCCAACACCCGTTAGATCACAGAGAAATCAAGGGAATTCCAGAAAAAACATCTACTTCTGCTTCATCGACTGTGCTAAAGCCTTTGACTGTGGATCACAACAAACTGTGCAAAATACTTAAGGAGACGGGAATACCAGACCAACTGACCTGTCTCCTGAGAAACCTGTATGTGGATCAAGAAGCAACAGTTAGAATCTTACAGGGAACAATGGACTGGTTCAAAACTGGGAAAGAAGTAAGACAAGGCCGTATGTTGTCACCCTGTTTATTTAACTTATATGCAGAGTGCTGTGTGCTTAGTCGCTCTGTCACGTCCAACTCTTTGTGACCCCGTGGACTGTAGCCTTCCAGGCTCCTCTGTCCGTGAGGATTCTCCAGGCAAGAATACTGGAGTGGGTGGTCATTTCCTTCTCCAGCGGATCTTCCCAACCCAGGGATCAAACCCGGGTCTCCTGCATTGCAGGCGGATTCTTTACCATCTGAGCCACCAGGGAAGCCTTATATTTCAGAATACATCATGCAAAATCCTGGGCTGGATGAAGCGCAGGCTGGAACCAAGGTTTCCAGGAGAAATATCAACAAACTCAGATATACAAATAAACCACTCTAGTGGCAGAAAGTGAAGAGGAACTAAAGAGCCTCTTGATAAGGGTGAAAGAAGAGCATGGAAAAGCTGGCTTGAAACTCAACATTCAAAAAACTAAGATCAGGGCATCCAGTCCAATCACTTCATGGCAAATAAAAGGGGAAACAGTGGAAGCAGTGACAGATTTTATTTTCTTAGGCTCCAAAAAGTCCAACTTCCAGACTGTGACTGCAGCCATGAAATTAAAACACACCTGCTCCTTGGAAGGAAAACTATGACAAACCTAGACAGTATATTAAAAAGCAGAGACAGCACTTTGCCAAAAAAGGTCCGTATAGTCAAAGCTATGGTTTTTCCAGTAGTCACGTACAGATGTGAGAGTTGGACCATAAAGGACGCTGAGCACTAAAGAAATGATGCTTTTGAGCTGTGGTGTTGGAGAAGACTCTCGAGAGTCCTTGGACTGCAAGAAGATCGAACCAGTCAATCCTAAAGGAAATTAACCTTGAATACCCATTAGAATGACTGATGCTGAAGCTCCAATAATTTGGCCACCTAATGTGAAGGGACAGCTTATTGGAAAAGACCCTGATTCTGGGAAAGATCGAAGGCAAAAGGAGAAGAGGGCGGCAGAGGATGAGATGGTTGGATAACGTCACTCAATGGACATGAATGTGAGCGAACTCCAGGGGACAGTGAAGGACAAGGAAGCCTGGCGTGCTGCAGCCCATGGGGTCGCAAAGAGTCAGACACGACTTAGTCACTAGGCAGCAGGAGTGGAAACCGGTGCGTATTTTAAATGTGATGGTGATCGTTGCTTGGGCTTCCCTCTGTCCACTGGATCCAAGCTGTGAACTGCCCTGGTTTCCTTTTCTTGGCTTCAACCCAGTCCTCATGGAAAGTACGGCACTCGCCGCACTGGGAAAAGGAGGCTGTTCAGCGGAGACGGGAGCACTATCTTCAGTGACATAGGGCACACACTGGGGTGACCTTTATGAAGCAACTTGAGAAACACCATTTCATGCCTTCATTTAGGATTTAGTGGTGGCGGAGGGAAAGGAAGAATATTAATCAGAGTCTCGGCATCAGCTACAGACTTGCGGACGGTGATGACATTCTTGCCTTAGTTTTCCCCGAGGTGACTCTGTCCACCACCTTGAAGCGGGGGAGGTCTCAACCAGGGTGATACTGCCCCCAAGTGGTCAAAAGTGAGTACTTCAGGGTGAAAAAGGAAAACAAACCTTTGCTCGAAGCTGACTCATTGGAAAAGACTGATGCTAGGAAAGATTGAAGGCGGGAGGGAAAGGGGATGGCAGAGGATGAGACGGCTGGATGGCATCACCCATCCGATGGACGTGAGTCTCAGTGAACTCCGGGAGTGTTGATGGACAGGGAGGCCTGGCGTGCTGCCGTCCACGGGGTCGCAGGGAGTTGGACACAACTGAGTGACTGAACAACAAAAAGCTCAGCCCAGTCTGACAGAAGTCTTATTTCACAGCATTTGATTACATGGGAGCAGAGAGAATTGAGAAGAAAAGATCTATCAATTCAGTTCAGTTCAGTCGCTCAGTCGTGTCTGACTTTTTGCGACCCCAAGGCATGCCAGGCCTTCCTGTCCGTCACCAACTCCCAGACTTCACCCAAACTCACGTCCATTGGGTGGGTGAGGCCATCCAACCATCTCATCCTCTGTCATCCCCTTAAAGCCTCCTTAAAGGGATCGCTGGCCGGTGATGAATAAAAGGATGAGGACCTCTACACGGACTGGACTTGTGCTTCCCTTCTCAGCATTTTCATTGTTTTACCAAAAACTATTCCATAGAATCTAGAGATGAGGAGAGGGCACGAATACATATGGGCAGCACAGGAGGTGGGTCGTACTGGACACAAGCCTCATGTCACTCTCCTCTTTCTAACGACAGTTCTCCTTCCAAACGTTGCTGCCTCTTTCCAAGCTCTCGCAGCTGACTGACACCACACTGGACCTGGGCCACACGTGACCAGGCAAATGCCCCGCAGCCTCTGGACTCAGACCAACAGTCGCACTGAGGAGTATGGTTCCCGACCTGCTGTGTGGCCACCGAGGAGCCAGGTGATGCCGCTCAAGAGAGTCAGGTCCCCACGGGGTGAGCCTTGGCTCGTGGGAAGCAAGAGAAGAAAAGAAACGGGGTACACAGGTGTCCCTTTCTTCTCTCCCTGGACTGATCCCAGCTACGATTTCTCCTTGCAGAGGAGTCTAACATGGTAAAATATATCTGATGAGCAGTTTTCTCCAGCTCTTGCGTCCCGTTGTGAACACTCACCCTTGCAGCAATTCATTGCATTGCGTTATACTGCATCCAGCCCAGCCTCCGTTCCTTCTCTTGTCCTCTTCCCTACATCCTGGGATTTCATCTTCCCAGTAGAATTTCAAGACCCGGATTCTCCCTTCAGGCTCTAGAAACGAGAAGACCCATGCTGAGATAGTAGTTATCATAGTCCCTTCAGGCTACTATAACAAAATACCGTAAATCGGGTGGCTTATACTCAACAGGAATGTATTTCATACAGTCCTGGAGGCTAGAAATCCAAGAACAAGGCTCTAGCAATTCAGTGTCTGCGAGCCTGCCTCCTGGTTCACGGACTGCCATTTTCTCATTGCATCGTCACGGAGTGGGAGGGGAAAGGGAGCTTTTTCAGACCTCATTTATAAGCATGCTAATCCCATTCCTGAGGGCTCTGTCCCCATGACCTAATCAGTTTCCAAGACCCTATCTCCTAACGCCATCACCTGGGGTCATGTTTCAACGCGTGAATTTTAAGAGGACACAAACTTTCAGACCATAACAGTAGTAGGAGAAGGAACTCAAAAATGTGCTTCATGGACAAGTTGCAGAAAAAAGGACTCTGCTTCCACGCACATTTCTTTTCTAGTCATGACCAGACAGATGATGATAGGTGGATAAAATAACTTGCCTTGGCTTTCTTCTCCATTACCCAGTTATTCTGAATGTTAGTCATGAATTCGATCAGTCTGTAGGTTAAGTCATCTCCTGTTAAGGGGGAGTGAGTGTTCTTGTTTAGGGTGAGAAGTCAGTGAATTGTATTATGAAGCAGGTGCAATCATTAGCCGTAGGAGTCTATGAATTCTGCCTTTGTCTCTGGTTGTATATCTCCCCTTTCTCCTGTCTATCTCAGGGTCCATATTTGCAGCCTTCCCAGTGTATCTGTGAACCAGCCAATATCATTTCAATCTGTTCCTTCCATTCTTAAAAACCCAGAGTTTATTTCTTCAGTTTGCAACTGTGAGACCCGAGTGCTGAATCCCTCAGTCCCCAGATTCCCTTCCAACCCTGACCTTCACTCAAGTGGGAAGGAGACTGTCGCCTACCCCCTTCCACGAGAGACGGCGTCTCTTTGGAGTCATAATCCCTAGTGCAGGAATTACCCTCAGTTCTCAGGGCACTTACCGTTTCCCCTCAATTAGGCACTAGAGAGGACACAGAGAAGGCAATCTCAAATGCTTGCCAGTTCACTGGGAGCATGAGTCACACAGCAAACAATTCAGTTCCTACAAAGAGCAATAAGCACCAAAGTTACAAATAGGAAATCACAGGTGGGAAGAGGCCCAGAAGACAAACGAGAAAATAGCAGCCCTAACCCTGTTCCGTGCACAGAAAAGAAAGTGTCTGTTCCCTGCGCACCTCGTGGAGCCTGGGGTGTGAAAACAGCCATCTGTCCTGAGGAAAGCCTTCAGGGACACTGACCCCAGGGACCTAGGAGGAGCTGACCGTCCCATGTGAGCCCGGCCCGTGCCTTTATCAGCTCTGCGCTTGGGGAAAGAGCCTGCTTCTGGGAAGTACATGGGACCTGCTCTCTGTCTCCCCCTGCAGCCCTGTCATCAACAAGCTACACTGCTGAGTCTAGAGCCCAGGGACTTCCTGAGGGCTAGCATCTTTCAGAGGTGAGTCCGTTTAGACCGGAGCACCGTGGCTCTCAGCTAGTTAGGCAGGGGCCCCAGGGACTCGGGCGAGTTTTGCAGGACTTCTGGGGGCAGGACAAGCAGGGCGGGAAGATGAGACTGTCACTCAAAAGACATACTTGCCCATGCTAGTCGAGCCCAAGCCAGCCCAGGGCTTACCCTCACAGGCCTCTCAGGCTGCTCCGCGTCTGGCCCTGAGGCTAGATGGAGATGCCCGCTGGCCCTTTATCTCACTTTAGTTCGGCCTTGGCACCTCTCTCCTGCATCGAAGCCTCCGTCTCCCTCTCTCCCTCCATCCCCATCCCTCCTTCATCCTAAGTCAAGCTTCTCGGGCTCAGAGAGACCTCAGAGACCCTGCTCCAGTCTCTGCTCCCTTTCAGCCTTCCGGGACCCGGGGTGGAGGCTTCTTCCTTCCTTTCTTTCTTTTCTGGCCTCTTCAAGGAGAGAAAAGCTACGTGGGGACTTGGCTGTCTCTCATCTTTTAAGGACAAGAGTTTTGGGAATGAGTAGAGGAAAGCAAAAAGTGAGAAGGAAGAGTCAAGAAAGACCAGCACCGCTGGGCTCTCCAGACAGCAGTCTTCCCAGTAAGCCCCGAAGAAAACCGGACCGGCCCTAATCTCCCTTCCCTGACCCTGGGTAATAACTTGGGAGGTCTCTATGCCTTTCTGGTTGCTTCTAGTTTTACCTTGGCACTAAAGGCCTACTTCACCAGGTGGCCAAAAGCCCGGCCCAATTAGAAACTTCAGCTTCGCGTCCTTCGCAGCCTGCGCCCTCCCTTCTGAGTGGAGTCTGCTCTGCAGCGTGGGAGTGTGTTGCGGGGAGCCACGAGGAGAAGGCTGGCAGTGGAAAGGGGGGCATCTTCTGTCTGCTGCCGTGGAATACTAGGGGGCGGTGAGTTGTGGGTGGCAGGCCTGCTCCATTGTGAGAACACTTGGGATTCTTCAGAGGCCTTTCAGGGACTGGTCCACGAAGCATTTCCTTGACAAGGGCGATGAGCTTTCTCCCTGATCTCTCTATGACTGCCGTATCCTAAGCCAGCTCCTCCCTGATCCCTTATTCCATAACCTCCTCTACCCCAAAGTCTTCTTCCTGGCTGGAGTCCCAACAAGGAGGCTTGAGCTCAATGACCTCCTGCAGCCACCACTTGGCCTGTGGGCAACTCCCGCTGTGTCCCGTGTGAGGATGCAGGATGGTCCTGCCATATCAGTCTTGAGCTGATGCTCTGAGCTCCCAGCTTTAGACAGAGAGGCAAACACGAGTCTTTAGGTTCTTACGTGCCCCCTAAACTTCTCCATCCACCTAACATCTAAGCACGAATGAAATAAAATTCTGGTCTCTCCTTCTTGTACACGTTCTCCAAGAACAGTTCTTTTGGGGGAGTGTCCTCCTAACTTGAACGGGAAGGAGCACCCACCCAACAGTATATTTCTGTAAGGGTTCCTAACACTTAACTGTTTCTATTTTTCCAAACTCTTCACTTTAATGACTCTTCAAAAGGATGCAGGTGAATGGTGGGAAAGGTCTTAGGACTAGTTAGTTCAATTTTTAAGTAACTCCTTCAGGGCTAATCTAGCATCTTCAGAAAACAGCATACATCACTTATTGCCCTCAATTCAGGGCATCTAACCACATTTGGAGCCAACTGTAAAAATCACATTCGGAACCATGTTAGAGCTTGAAACATCTTCATCGAGAAGTATCTATCATGCCCCTGTCTTTTCTTTCTAAGGCATTTCCTGCGCCTCTGCACTGCTGAAATAGTTCCCTTAAGTGACCTTTTCCACCCTTCGTTCCCCTTCCGCCTGGAGGGAGCGCCCACCTCCCTGCCGTGACCCCACTTGAATAGTACCACATTGGTTTCCTTGTGGGGGTGAAGACTTCGCGTTCCCTTCTCCAGATCAGCAGAAATGTGCATCAGGGGACCGCAGGAGCATCTCCGAATTCCTCCTCCGGGGTCTTTCCACCCAGCTGGGCAGCAGGAGCTGGGGCTTTTCCACACAGCACCGATTTTTCTAAACAAGACCCCTAACCCCCATGGTAACTCACAAGAGCTCTACACATCTTGGCTATAGTTTGCGTTACTACTAACTTTGGTACAAACTTTTTATAAATTTAAAAAACAATTTGTAGTTTTTTAATAACAAGCACACGGAGCACCTACAGTCTAGTTGTTGGCTCTTCCAGGACAGTCATCTTTAATTCCTTTATTCAGTCTAGCTTCCTCAATGGCAGCTTTCCTCACAGTTTCTTTCACCAAATTACTATTCATACAGATGTTTAATAGTTGTAAAAATGAAGGTTCCCATGTTCAAATAATTTGGGGCATCTTTGAGCTAAATGGAGCAAAATTTCTTAACTAGATGATTTCTTAGAGCCTTTAGTACAGTATAAATCTCCAGGAGGTTAGGTACACAGCATTTCTCCAAACTAAACTCATTCAGTCATACAGAACACAGTTCATCACAGAGTGATACGTGGGGCTATCATTGTGCAAAACACATTCTGGGGAGTGCATGCCAATGGAAAGCCAGAGAGCGTGTATACAGAAGGCTTGAGTTCTAGTCTTGACTCTGTCCACAAGCAGCTGTGAGACTTTAGGCATGTCAGCTCGCCTTCTTGAACCCAGTTTCTCATCTGCAAACTGAGGCCACTGAACACAGTTGCTTCCAACTGAGGGTGCCTGGAGGTATTTTCCAAAATTCACATCATCAGACGCCGTGATGCCTTCTCTACTTGATCACCTGCTCTGGTCTTGGGTTCAGGTTGCCAATCAAACTCACAGGATGCACAAAGAGCCAAGCTTCACGCAAACATCAAGAAAGGATACAGGACAGCCTTACAACACACAGTGACAGCCAGGTAGAGATCTCGTGGTGCCAGACCTGCCTGCTAAATATCTCAGTCACTCCACACGTGGAATGATGGTCGTGAGAGAGAAGGCAGTGGGTATGGACACCGGGAGAAAGAGCCGGAAGTCAGGGAAACTTTATTTATTTGTTTGCCACATGAATACCCTCAGGGGTGTGCAACTGGGCCCTAGCACACAGCTGCATCTCATCAAATAAGGCTCCTCATGACCCCAGATCCCCCCGACCAACGTAAACAGATGCAAGTGCCCTCGTCCGTCACCTCGAGCCGTTTCAGCAGGGCTCCCGTGAGTCTCGGATCCAATGCACACCTTTACAATTCTTGAGTTAGTGCAAGAGGGATTTGATGGCTGTCAAAGCTCAGACTTCTCCAAGGCTGAGAAGCGGCTGCAAACCATCTTGGACGGCTTTCCCTCCAAACCCTTGCCTGGATCCATTAACCCAGACTCCGGTGAAGGAATCTCAGTTCCCTTGTATTTTCCGAAAAGGCCTAAGTTGCACCCCAGCTCCAGGGTTTTGTGAATTTAGATGCCTACTGCCTAATGGACAAGTCCCTCATTCATCATCTTCAAAGCACGCCAAGGAGGAGAGTCAGCAAGACATTAACAGTGGCCGTGGCAGGGCATGTTTTCCAAGAATGGACGCAACAACATTTCCGTCCCACGTGCTCTTGAAGGACTGGCCACTTCCTCATCAGGAGGTGATATCTGAGGCCCTCCCCTGAGCCTGGAGGGCTGTGGGGCTGGCTTTGACCAACAGAGGATCCCAGAGTGGTGCTGCAGGATCCCCGAGGCTCTTAGAAAGCCTTGTACACTTTCCTGTAGCACTGTCTCAAGAATGCACCTCCGGGGCCTTGGTTAGCTTGGAAGAAGTCCCACTACTCTGAGGTCGCCCTGCTGGAGAGACCACAGAGAGTCACAGAGAGACAGGCAAGGTGTCCCGGGTGTTCCAGCCAACAAGCCTCTGAGTCTCCCTGCCAGGCGCCCGCCACGTGAGGGAGTGACTCCAGCTGATCCCAGCCTCAACACTGATGGAAGGTACCTGAGTGAAAACTGCCTGGCTGCACTGTCAACTCTGAGAACGCTGAGGGATAACAAGAAAATGACTATTATTATTTTAAGTCCCTTACTTTTGAGGGTTGTTATATAGCAGCATGTAACCAAAGTGGTGGTTTTGTTTCATGGGATAGAGTGATTAATACCATACTCTATATCGTTTTGGGGTTTCCCCAGCGGCATGGGTGGTAAAGAACTCGCCTGCCCTTTCAGGAGATGCAAGAGGCATGGGTTCAATCTAAGGATCAGGAAGATCCCCTGGAGCAGGACATGGAGACCTACTCCACTGAGAGCCGGCAAGATACAGTGCGTGGGGCCACAAAGAGTTGGACGTGACTGGGTACACACACACACGACACCCCCACCACACACACACACCACACCCCCACCACACACACACACCACAGCCCCAACACACACACACACCACACCCCTGATACACACACACACCACACCACACCCCCGCCACACACACACACACACACCACACCCCCGCCACACACACACACACACCACACCACACCCCTGCCACACACACACATGCACACACATCACACCCCCGCCACACACACACACCACACCCCAGCCACACACACACACACACCCCACACCACACCCCCGCCACAGGCACACACATGCATACACACACACCACACCCCTGCCACACACACACACACCACACCCCCACCACGCACACACACACCACACCATGCCCCTGCCACACACACACATGCACACACATCACACCCCCGCCACAGGCACACACACACACACACACATACACACACACATTATTGCATTTTAACATTTTTCTGTAGCCATCATTTTAGGAACAAAAGGTGCTTTTTTTATATTAAGGAAGATTAGCTGTCTTGCCTATTAAGTCATCACAGACACCATGGTACCAGAATCTGCTCAGCTGCGTAAACATCAGCTAGGCAGAGCTATGACTTTGTCTCTTTGTTCTGGTCTCATTGAGCCCATGTTTGATGGAATAAGTACCATGGCAGTCAGACCTCCATCATTTGGTTTGAATTGGGCCTCATCCCCATGGGCCTGCCCTGGACCTCTATTACTTCTGTCTTATGGGTCCAGAGGAGGCTATATCCTGTCTAAGGTATCACTCCATCTGCAGTGAGTAATGGGGAAGCTGAGTTAGCTAGAAATAGACTTGAATGCAGGTTGGAAGCTTGCCTGAGAAATTAAATGAAGATTAAGTTTGGGACACAAAAGATAGTTGATTAAGGAAATAAGGAATCACAAACTTTTATGAAAACCTTGACAGGTTTTCACAGAAGAAAGGCGTAAATCGCACCTAAATTCTTGTATTTCCCTGAACCGTTCCTCTGTTTGTCATTTTCAGAAAACATCTATTATAAACCTTCTCTTCACCAGGCTCTGAGTCTGGCCCTGGGACTAAAAGAATGAATAATTCACTGTCTATACCCTTAATATACTCACAAACTAAAGAGAGAAACTGACAAAAATTTAAATGATTTTTAAGATTTGATAAACAAAGACAATATTTAAGCAATAATTCATGTCATTAGATTTGGAAAGCAGACAGATTTTGTTCAAAGCACAGATAAACTGACTTTTATGCCATATTGTTCTTTTGTGTTAGTCTCACTTGAGAAAAGCTGACTTGTGGTTCTATGAGTAAATTAATGAAAACCTCTGCCATCTAACTGTAGGTAACATAAATGCCTCAGAAATGTGTAGGAAAAAATTCATATATTGAGTAAGAATAATTTGTAAAACCTACTGTATAAAGTGTCAGTAAATGTTCATACATTTATTCACTTAACAAATAATTTTAGTATTTAGTGAGAGGAAAATAAGACAGCACTATCGCTTTCCCGGCTCTTCGTTTATAATGCATGAGACAGAGATGAACATATAAATGTTGGCTATACTATGAGGGAGCAAGCAAGCCTGTGATGAGAAATGAAGTGGGGTCAGGTGACAGACAGTGTCACAAGTTGGAATAGCTGTTTTAGGCGGGGAAGTTCAAGGGTGGAGGAAGGCTTGTCTTAGGTGTTTGAGCTGAGACCTGAATAAACTTAAGGAGTAAGCCGTGAGTCGATCTGGGGAATAATATTCCAAGAAAAAGGAAGCACAAATCCTTTAATAAATCAATAAAGATCCTGACATAAGCGCATGTCTGACATCCTGAAGGAATGGGAAGTGCACTGGACCGGGGGAAAGGGAGGGCACACAGACATACTCCTGGGGGCAGGTAGGTCCCTAACCTGGTTGAACCATGGAGATCATAGCAAAGAATCTGCATTTTATTCAAACACCTCAGGCACTTAGAGCCATGGGACGGGATGAAATTACCCACGGAGTGGCCTCAGAGGGAGGGAGAGGAAGGCCTGTGACAGGCCCCGGTGACGCTGATACTCAGAAACACGGGCCAGCAAAGGAGGTGAGGAGCCCCAGCCCCGGAGGCGGGAGACAGAACAGAGTCGGGAGGATGGAGGAAGGAAGCGAGAGCTCTTCCAAGAAAGGGGGGATCGGCTGTTTCACGTAGCGCAGGGGCCACCGTCTCTCCTGAAGCCGCTCGCCCTCGCCTGCCCTCCTCGTGCATGCTCCTCTCACCCTTATCCATCTCCCCGCCAGACATCTCTCCTGAAGCCGAGCACCCTCGCCTGCCCTCCTCAGTCCATGCTGCCCTCACCTTAGCCGTCTCCCCACCAGATCCACATCCTCAGGGTTGAACTCAGATTGGGAGCGCCCGCTGCAGAACATATTCCTCAGAAGATGGAAGCATCTCAGATGTCTTATTCGCCTATGTCTTCCTTCCACAGCTTCTCTCTCTCTGTGTAGTCTCTTTTTAACAGAGGAATTTAGATGACTCAGAACTCCAAATCCCTTTTATAACTAGCCTATGACTTTAGGCAGTACTCTTGGTGACCATTTTTAACCAGCCAGGAATACTCAGGAACATCTACTTTCTTTGATAATCAAAGGATTTCTCACTGTGATCAAGTACAGTTTCTCTTAGAAACACAAGAATTGTTTAACATTTCAAAAGCAATCAATGTAGCTCACCATATTAATAAACAAAAAATAAAACTGTGTAATCACCCTAATAGATGCAGAAATTGATTGTGGGCAAAACCCATCAGTCATCCTTGATTTTAGGGGGGGCAAAAAATCCCTCAACAAAGTAGGAATCAAAGGGAACTCCCTTAACCTGGTAAAAGTCATCTGTGAAAATCTGCATGATAAAAGGTGAGAGACTAAAAGTGAAAGTGAAGTCACTCAGTCCTGTCCGACTGTTTGTGACCCATGGACTGTAGCCTACCAGGCTCCTTCATCCATGGGATTTTCCAGGCAAGAATACTGGAGCGGGTTGCCATTTCCTTCTCCAGTGTGGATGTGAGAGTTGGATTATAAAGAAAGCTGAGCACCGAAGAATTGATGCTTTTGAACTGTGGTGTTGGAGAAGACTCTTGAGAGTCCCTCGGACAACAAGGAGATCCAACCAGTCCATTCTGAAGGAGATCAGTCCTGAGCGTTCATTGGAAGGACTGATGTTGAAGATGAAACTCCAATACTTTGGCCCCCTGATGCGAAGAGCTGACTTGAAGATTGAAGGCAGGAGGAGAAGGGGACGACAGAGGATGAGATGGTTAGATGGCATCACTGACTCAATGCACATGAGTTTGGGTAAACTCTGGGAGTTGGTGATAGACAGGGAGGCCTGGCGTGCTGCAGTCCATGGGGTCGCAGAGTCAGACACAACTGAGTGACTGAACTGAACTGAACTGAGGTGATGGATGTTAACTAATTGTAGTAATCATTTCAATATATATATATAATCAAATCATTATTCTGTACACTTTAAACATATACCATATGTCAGTTAGATCTCAATAAAACTGGAGAAATTAAAGAAATAAAAATAACAAAAATATATAAAATAAAATAATATGCCATAGGCTGAGAAAACAGTGCAAAGGAGAAATTATGGTACCAAATTTGGAATTAAAAAAACAGAGAAACATCATATCAAAGGCTCCACCCAACACAGCCAGGCAAGAAAAAAAAAGTCACTTAAATTAGAAAGGGAAAAACTATTATTTATATGATCTTCTAAGTAGAAAATTCATTGGAATCTGCAAAAAAAAAAAAAACTACTAGATTTAATAAGTAAGTTTAGCAGTGTTGCCAGAGCAATATAAAAAAATCAATAGTATTTCCACAAGCACGGAACAGTTGAAACTGAAATTTAAAAATCAATACCATTACAATTGCATCAAAAATAATAGAATACTTAAGGATAAATCTGACAAATGAATTGAAAAACCTATACACTGTCAAGTACAAAACACAGAAATTAAAGAAGGCCAAAATAAAAGGAGATGCATCGGTCTTATGGGTCAGAAGAATCAGTATTCATATTATGTCAATTGTCCCCAAATTGATCAATCAGATTTAGTGAAATCTCAATCAAATTGCAATAGACATCTTTGCATAAATTGAAAAATTGGATTTTAAAAATTATATGGAAATTCAGAAGGCCTAAAATACTTAAAGTAATTATGAAAATGGATGAAGTTGAAGGACAGCACTGCCTCATTTCTGACATCAGTATTCAAGACAGTGTGGTATTGGAGCAGAAGAGCCCAAACACAGGCCCCCACACACAGACAGCTGACCCTTGACAAAGGCACAGAGGGAATTCGGCGGGGAAAAGACAGTCTTTCCAACAGATGATGCTGGAACAGCTGAGTGTCCATGTGTAGACGTGTTCATTTCAAAGAAACCTTGCTTCATATACAACACTCAGCTCAAAATGGGTCCTACACAGAAACGTAAAACCTAAACTATAAACTTCTAGAAGACAAAGGAGGAAATCTTTGTGACCATGGAGACAGGCAAATCTTTCTTAAATATGATACCAAAAGCACAGTCTATAAATGACAAAATTGATAAGTGGGACTTCCTCAAAATGAAAGCATTTACTCTCTGAAGGACACTGTTAAGAATAACCCAAGCAACAATGTAGAAAACTGGAGAAGATATTTGCAAATCATATATCTGATAAAGGACTTGTATCTAGAAGTATAAAGAGCTCTCACATATTAACTATAAGAAAACAGAAAGCCCACTTAAAATAGGCAAGAGATTTGAACAGACTCCACCAAAGACTTACTAAAGGCAAGTGACCACACTTAAAAATTAAACATCAATGTAATTGAGATGCAGAAAAACGCAAACTAAAATCACACTGAAGTACCATATAAACCCATTAGAAGGCTAATATTAAAAAAGGATTGGCCATACCAAGTGTTGATGAGGATGTTGAAGATGTGGAAATGGGAAGTGATACAACCACTTTAGAAAACAGTTTGGCAGTTTCTTGAAACATTGGTCTGTGCCTCCCATGGGATCCAACAATGGTTGCCTTAGTCACCGGAGAGAATGAAAGTGTGTATCCATACAAGGGCTTTTCAGGAATGTTCAGAGCAGCTTTTTTAAAAAAGCCAAAAGCCAGGAACAACCAAAATGCCGATCAGTAGGTGCAGGAATAAGCTAGCCGCGGCACATTCATGCACTGGAAGAGCAACAATGAGGGTGAACTAGCGGCGCTCACAACAGCACTGACGCGCCTGAAAACAAGCGCGCTCGAGAAAAGGCAGCGTTCACTTACACAAAGCTCGCGCAGATCCAAGACACTCTGACTGATGGACGCTGAAAAGGCAGACGAGTGGCTGCCTGGGCTTATGAAGGGGCGGGTGGTGGGAAGGGGCACATTCAAGAGAGTAGGAAGGGCAACAGAAACTTTGAGGAGTGATTATATGTCCATTATCTTCATTGTGGTGACAGTTTCCCAGGTGTATTCACATGTCAAGACTTAGCAAATTGTACACTTACTAGGCAACTTATTGCTTGTCAATTCTGCCTCAGTGAAGCTGTTTTTAAAAAGTTTTTGTAAATCAGAAGGGATTTCAGGCACACCCTTTGAATGATAGATGAATAGGCAGATAGATATAGAAAACAGATATAGAGAGACTGATATAATAGACAGATGAATAGACAAATAGATGATAAATACAAGAAAATAATAAATTACACTTTTTAATTCTATTAAACAGTAGGAAATAGCAATGATCCGTGTTTGGAAAGGAATCTTGAATTCTTAGACAATCACTAAGGATTGGAAAAGATGTGGAGACAAGTTTGGCGACTGTTTGGAGCCCTCATGAAGGTGAAAGTGTTGGTTGCTCAGTCGTGTCTGACTCTTTGTGACCCTGCTGGCTGTAGCCCCCCAGACTCCTCTGTCCATGCAGTTCTCCAGGCAAGGATACTGGAGTGTGTCATCTTTCACTTCTCCGGGGGGTCTTCCCTACCCAGGGGTCGAACCCAGGTCTCCTGGATTGCAGGCAGATTCTTTAGTGTCTGATCCATCAGGAAGATAGTTCAGAGACCCCATGCTAATGAACTACTTACTGGAGGAAGCTTTGACTCCAAAGGTGCCCTGGAAGGCCTTCCAAAGTCAATAGTTCATCTGAGCCAGTCCTGCTCTTGCTGCTGCTGCTGCTAAATCGCTTCAGTTGTGACTCTGTGCGATCCCATAGATGGCAGCCCACCAGGCTGCCCCATCCCTGGGATTCTCCAGGCAAGAACACTGGAGTGGGGTGCCATTGCCTTCTCCAATGAATGAAAGTGAAAAGTGAAAGTGAAGTCGTTCAGTCGTGTCCGACTCTTATCGACCCCATGGACTGCAGCCCACCAGGCTCCTCCGCCCATGGGATTTTCCAGGCAAGAGTACTGGAGTGGGGTGCCATTGCCTTCTTTCTGAGGGAGATGCAAATTCCCCGATTCACATCATGGCCCTGCAAGAGGGCAAACATGAGTTCCATGAACTTTGTGTCTGTATCAGTCCATTAGATGCACCCACACCAGCCCAGACCTACCAAACACTGAGACCAAGAAAGCAACTGAAATTCAGATGCCTCTGAAGCAAATTGCAACTGAGTACTGGGGCCTGGAAGAAAGAGAGGGAGAAATACAGAATGGTGGATATCATTTAAGAGGACGTACTTTGGACATTTAAGATCACACCTTCCCTGGTCTGTCAGTTTTCTTGATACTTGGGCAAGTTACACAACCTCTTTGGGTCTTAATTTCTTTCTTTTGGAAATGAAGTCAGTACTAATTACTTTCCATTAAATTTGTTGGGAGGGCTAAAATAAATGATTCATGTAAAGCTTTTAGCCTAGAGTCTACTGTTAGCTTAAGTGTGCATTTAAGTGTATGCCAATTTGAGGGCTAGTTTAAAAATTACTAGTGAACACTTTACCTCAGAAGGTGTCTGGATCCAAGGCTAATCCTGGCCCAGGAAATATTGTTTCAGACGGTTCTGAAATGAAGATGTCCACTGATCAGCTGTGGGTCCCTCCACCCATCGGTACTCGTGGACTGTGGGGTCTGGGACAATCACCATGGAAACGCTGTGTATGAGTTAATGTTTATGCTCATGAATGCCAGCCAGCACCTTCCCATCCTTACATGCACCAAGTTGTGCAGACAAACGAGCTGCTCATAAAACCTGGCCCACAGTAAATGCTCCATAAGCCTTATTCCACATCTGAGAAAGCAGACTGATAGGCCTTAACGGACCTGAAGCCACAGGGGCTAAGAAGTGACAGAGTAAACCCTTTGGTACCAAATTCCGAGCTCTTTCTACAACACAAAATGCCTCTTAGCACCTATGACAGAAGTTGATGGGTTGGGGAACATCACATGGCAGCTAATATTTGAAAAATGACCAAGATGCCCTCCATGGAGTTGCTTCACCCCAAGTGAAGTGATTTGCACAAAAACAGGAGCAAAGGCTGCTGTGTGAACCCAAATCTCCTAGCCACAGCTGTAATTTTCTCCCAGTATCTTTTCTTAAACATATCCACCCAACTCTTTTCTAAAATTTTTGTTATATGTCCTTAAAATGAAAGGTCCTAGAGATCAGAAGTCACCATCTGTTTAATCTGTGCACTTCATTTTCTCATACACAACTGCATGCATGCGCACACACACACACACACACACACACACACACACACCCTACATTGACACACACTTCCACACTACACAGTACCAACACATCAGGGCTATAAAATAAACATTTCTGACTGCCTTCTACCTCTACTGACTTTTATCTTTTATCTTTTCTTCACCAGGTAAAAGGAAAAAGAAAATTACAATAACAATAAATTCCAGACTGAGTAATTAAATAGGGTGGGAAGTAGATCATAGTAGGAGACTGTGAAGAGCTCAGGTTTTGGGTGGGGTGTGAGGGAACCGCACTCTAGCCTTTGCTTGCTGACTTTGGCACAATTACTCAACTCTAAGTTCCCAGGTGCCTCCCACACCAATAAGCAGGAATAACAACAAAACATGCTTCACAGTGTTGTGGAAAGAATTAAATCAAATAATTCCTGGAGCAAACATCACAATTCCTGGAAGGTAAATGCCTAATAAATCTTAATCATTGCTATCTATCCATCATTATCATCACTAATATTCATGTTATTATCATTCAAAACCCACAGAAACAATAAGAAGAGAAACAGTGAAAACATAAATGATGGGGTTTAGAAAATCCCTTTGGATCAAAACATAGTTGCATTGGTAGATAGGTGTTTTTAATTCGTCTCATTCATCAGTCGTGCCAGGCAATGCATTACCGTCAACAGATGCTAGGGAATAAGATCGACATGGTGCTTACCCATTTGTGCATCAAACCCTCAAAATCATGGTCCTTTACGTTAGGTAAACCCACTTGGCAGATAAAATACTCAGAACGGACGAAGTTGGAACTTAAAGGTCGACACTGGAAACTGAGATTAATTCATACATTCAGCAAACATTTATTGAGAGGCTTTTGTGTGGGCGGTGCTTTGCTAAGCCCCGGGGGCATACAGAAATGAATCTCACAGGTAAAAGTGCTTCCTCTCGCGTGGCTTACATTCTAGTTGTGAGGACTAGACAATATCAAATGTTTATAACGCAGTGCGTCAGATCCTGACAAGCGTTATGTGCGTGTGTAGTTGGCCGCTTCAGTCTCGTCCTACTCATCTCCACTCTTTTGGACGCGATGGACTGTAGCCCACCAGGCCCCTCTGTCCATGGGGCTCTCCAGGCACAAATACTGGCGTGGGACAACACCATGCCGTCCTCCAGCGGATCTTCCGGACCGAGGGATTGAGCCAGCACCTCCTGCATCTCAGGCAGACATATTTTACCACTGAGCCACCCGGGAAGCCCTGACAAGTGTTACATGACAGTAAACCAGAAAACGGAGATGGAATGTCAGGTGCCATTTTAATAAGGTTATCTGGGGAAATCTTCCCGAGTAGGGGACACTTGAGGAAAGACAGAAAAGGTGGAGCAACTGAGGAGTGGCATGTCTGATGAAGGCCCATCTAGAACCTTCCAGAAACCTTCGGTCGGCTCAAGGACTTCAGGACCGCCTCCTTGACCTCCGTGTTCCGCAGGCTGTAGATGAGCGGGTTCAGCATCGGGCTCACCACCGCGTAGAGCACCGACGCCACCCGGTCCGCCGCTGAGGCCTGGCCCGAGTTGTCCCGAAGGTACATGAAGATGAGGGTCCCAAAGAAGAGAGCCACGGCGGCGAGGTGGGAGGCGCAGGTGGAGAAGGCCTTGGCCCGGCCCCCGGAGGAGCGCGCGCGCACGATGGCCAGGACGATGAGCAGGTAGGAAGCCGCGATGATCAGTGCACAAGCGGGCATAACCAAAACGGCAAACGCGATGATCACCGCCTCCTGGGTGTGGCTGTCCCCGCAGGAGAGCTTCAGCAGAGGGGGGAGGTCACAGAAGAGAAAGTCGATCTGGTTGTTCCCGCAGAAGGAGAGCGTGAAGGCGGTGACCGTTCGAATCAGGGCGCTGGAGAAGCCCGCCGCGTACGCCCCCGCGACCAAAACCCAGCGGGCCTTCTCGGTCACGATGGCGACGTAGAGCAGGGGGCGGCACACGGCCACGAAGCGGTCGTAGGCCATGATCGCCAGGAGGTAGCAGTCCATGGACGCGAAGAAGGTGAAGAGGAAGAACTGGGCCGCGCAGCGCGCCCTGGAGAGGATGACGCCACGTTCCAGCAGGACCCCCAGCACCTGGGGGACGACGGTGGACGAGAAGCAGATGTCCACGAGGGCGAGGTGGCCGAGGAAGAAGTACATGGGGCTGTGCAGCCGGCGATCCCGGCGGATCAGGAGGATCATTCCACAGTTCCCCAGCAGAGTGAGCAGGTAGAAACCCAGAAAGACTGCGAAGAGCGGAAGCCCCCAGTGGGGGTGGTCAGCAAACACCGTCAAGAGGAATTCCGTCACTACCGTGGAATTCCTCCCAGGCATCCACTCAGCGGTTTGCCTGTGAAGGTGGAGACCCCAGCGCCCCATAAGCGGATCCCTGAAGAGACGTTCAAGCCATCTTCAAGGAAGAGATTTAAGCTGAGTGTCTGATAGGTAAAGCTCTGGACATCAACAACCTTGGCAGCCTAATGTGGAAGTGAACAAACACAGAGCTCACAGCCATATAGGATAAAAAGTCACGAATGCTTCCGCTGCAACATGTACCACAACTTCTTTGTCCTTTCATCAGTCCATGGACATCTAGGCTGCTCGCATGCCTTAGCTATTGTAAACTGCTGCCATGAATACTGGGGTATATATTTCTTTTTTTGTTTTCTCAGGAAATGTGCCCAGGAGTGGGGTTGCTGGGTCACATGGTAGATCTGTTCCTAGATTTTTAAGGAGCAGAAATCAACACAACATTGTAAAAAACAAGTTTTTAATTTAGATTTTAAAAAGTAATGGCTGCTTCCCTTATACTAAGAATGAAGACCAAGTGATTCTCTAACTTATGTCAGCTCTTTTTTTAAATTAATTTTTTATTGGAGTATAGTCCCTTTACAATGTTGTGTTAGTTTCTGCTGTTCAGCAAAATGAGTCAGCTATATGTATACATATATCCCCTCTACAAGTCAGCTTTCATTTACTTTTAATTGGAGGATAATTGCTTTACAACGTTGTATTGGTTTCTGCCATACAGCAAGGTGAATCAGGCTTAAGTATGCCTGTGTCCACTCCCTCTTGAACCTCCCTTCCACCCCTCACCCCATCCACCGCTCTGGGTTGTCACAGAGCACCTGATTAAGCTCTCTGTGTTACACAGTGACTTCCCACTAGCTATCTACTTTATTGCATATGATAATGTATATGTTTCAACGCTACGCTCTCAATTCACCCCTCCCTCTCCTTCCCCACCCTTACAAGTCAGCTTTTGTATGTGCAACTCTGTCCCCAGTTATCTGTTTGATCTTCCACAAGGCACTTAACCTCTCTGAACCTCAATTTCCTCTTCTGTCAAAGGGGGCTCATTATATCATCCCTGCTTATGAGATAATATTAATGCAAAGATTAAAATAGATGCAGAAGTACTGTACATATATATGGTGGCTATTTAAATTTTTAAATGAACATTTTAAGGAAGGGCAATTTATATTCTATGAACAAAAAAAAGCACAAACAACAACAAAAAATCCATTAGCAATCAGCAGTGAGCTGTGCTTATAGGAATATTTCTATTTTCAGTCTGACAACATGCATCGTTAACAAATAGCTGTTATCCTAATTAGAGTTGGCTGGCTTATCAAGGGTTTTCTGTTTGTTTTTCTGGTTTTGCAAGTACTTGCATTAACCTTTGACTCCAAAGAGCAAACATAAGTTCCTTTTAGCACCTCACCAAGCTCCATAAGCACTGTTGGTTGTTCCCACAGTCCCTAATAAAAGCAGCAGTGATAATAAGTGCGTGGAAGTCACTTAGTCGTCTCTGACTCTTTGCAACCCCATGGACTATGCAGTCCATGGAATTCTCCAGGCCGAAATACTCGAGTGGGTAACCTTTCCCTTCTCCAGGGGATCTTCCCAACCCAGCAATCAAACCCAGGTCTCCCACATTGCAGGCGGATTCTTTACCAGCTGAGCCACCAGGGAAGCCCTTGATGATAATAAACAGCATCCAAATTTGAAAGCAGAACTATTTCTGCAGCCTGGTGTTGCCCAAGCACTGTCAGAGGAATCTGGGTGAATAGATTTGAGGGCTCTTAATAGAGTTCTAGAATAGGGCTGTAAAGGAGGGTTTCAGTCACGTTTGCTTACCCGATGTACCAGCAGCCAGGCCAAAACTAAGCTGACCATTAGACATAGTAACGAGGACTGGAAATTAGATTTTGCAGCATGAGCAGAGGCGTGAGCCATGCTTACCTGACTTCCACTTCACTGGCGTCTTTGTTTAGTCTTTCCTCTGTCAATGACCGGCTGATCTAGAGGAGACCTGGGTCCTAGCTCACTCACATTAGATGTATGACCCAGGGCAACTCACTTTTCTTCTCTGAACTTCAATTATTTTGTCTCCGTCCTCTTTAAATAGACAAAAATGTGGCCTGAGTCCATAATCCCAGCAACTTGGTTCATGGGGGGTTGCTTCCAGAACCACTATATCTTATTCTGATTTCATGGAATTCCTCTCACCCTCGACAAAACAATACATCCCCGATGTTAGAGTCACCCAGGGTTTTTTTTAGACTTATCCCAGGATATCAGGGCCTGGGGATCGGCCTCTCTCCCTGAGCTTCTGACCCTGCACTAGACCTTGCTGGTGGTGCTTTTTGTACTTGCTGCCCTAGCATCATGCCATAATTGGTCCCAAGGGTAAGTCTCCAGGGAAAGACAATTTATCTTCCCACCAAAATGTCTAATATCTTTGAAGTTTTCTCTTTAATTTCAAACTCCCAAAGCCCCATCTTACATCTTGCCACCAGGGTCTGATGGAGCTGATGCCTTGTCTCATTTCTACCTTGTACCAAAAGAAATATATTTCTTTGAAGGCTTTCTATATCTCAGTTGAGAACATCAGGCATTCTGCACAGTGACACCCTAGCCAACTACGTGCTTGTGCCTAGTCGCTCAGTCATGACTCTTGCGACCCCATGGATGGTAGTCTTCCAGGTTCCTGTCACCCATGGGATTCTCCAGGCCAGAAGACTGGGGTGGGTTGCCTTTCCCTTCTCCAGGGTGTCTTCCCGACCCAGGGATCGAACCCAGGTCTCCTGCATTGCAGGAGGATTCTAACCTGAGGACCTGATCCCCAAAGGAGGCTGTTTTGTAAGCACACACTTCCCCCAGCCCCAACCCATGGCCAAGACGTGCTGTAATTGGTGACTCTGATAGTTCACCATTTGACAGAAAGAGAATCTTCGGAGTGGAAGGGTCAAGATGATAATTGCAAAGGCAGATGTGAGCGGGTCCTGAGCAGACTTCCCCCAGGCAAACTGAGCACACTCTTAATGGTGACCTGTCTCTGCTCCAGGGCACTGCTTCTCAAACTTAGCCTGCATAAGAACTACCCAGGGAATTGGTTTAACGAGTGAATACTATTGTTCCACATCCATACGTTCTGATGCAGTGTCTATGCCAGAGGGCACAGGCATCTACACTGCTAACAGACACTGCAGGGGGTTCTGATAAATTAATCTTCAAAAATTAGATCTAGAGATGGTGCCTTGGGAAGCATTCTCAGGAGCTCTAGTCCTGCTAGATCTGCTGTGCTCTGTGTGTGTACATGGGCATGATCAGTCAGGTCCGACTCTTTTCAACCCTATATCCTGTAACCCACCAGGCTCCTCTGTCCATTTTCCAGGCAAGAATACTGGAGTGGGTTGCCATTTCCTCCTCCAAGGATCTTCCCACCCCAGGGATCAAACCCATGTCTCCCGAATCTCCTGCATTGACGGGCAGATTTTTTACCTCTTGAGCCAACTGGGAAGCCCATGCTGTGTACCGTCAAGTAAAATAGCGAAGGCATACTCTTGAAGAGCATGGTTTTTCTGAAGCCGCATAAGTACTTTCCTGGAGATCTAAGGAGATCTAAGATCATCAGGGTGGGTTTTATTTTATTTTACTTTTTGTCATATAAATTCTGAAAACATAACTACAGAGAGGGCTCTGCAGCTACTTGGTGGCAAAACGATGATGTGAGCCAAGTCAGTGCTCTGCTGACGAAGCCTGCTTGGAAGATGGCATAAGACAAGAGGATCTGGCGTAATGATTCTCAACTTCGCTGCCTGATAGAATCACCTGAGAACTTTTTAAAACCTGAGGGCCCGAGTGTATCCCTACACAATTAATCCAGAATATTTGAGTGTGTGAGCCAGACATCCATATTGTTTAAATCCCCAGTTAATTATATTGGGCAGCAAAGTTTGAGAACCACTGCCAAAGGGTTCTCCTACTTTATAAAGGCTTATGTTTACCCAGGTGTCTTAGTAGACATGCCAGGGAAGAAAATAGGCTTCCCATTCTCATAAGTTTGGAAATCACTGCATACTACATTCTCCTAATGGAAAATCTTATGGCATATCAGCATGTTAATGGATCTATAAGGTCTAATTACTAAGAAACCTTGTCAGCATTCTTTAACCCACAATTTCCCAAAAGTATTTGACCACAGAACTTTTTCACTGAAAGCAGATTAACACCCTGCAGAACTAGAGTTCCTAGGGAAAGGATATCCTTAAGTAGGGAAGCTCTAGAAAAGCTCAGCAGTTAACCAAATGCCAAACAGCAGAGCAGTAATCATTCCAAAAATGGCATCTCTTGATGACTCAGCTCAGGATCTGGCTGCTTTAAGTCTCAGTCAGACTGGCTTCCCCTGAAGCAATCACTCCTACTGGGAAAGGAATTCTGAGGGAACAGAAGGAGAGCCACATCCTTCTAGGTGGATGTCTCAGGAGCGACGGAAGAGGAAACCACTGCCATTTAAGAAAGACTTTTCCTTCAGTTATTAGGTGTGTCCAATGGCTGAGCCCCCTCGGGTTTTGGTGAAAGCAGGACATATCGTTAGCTTGTTACCATGTCCAAGCTCACTCTGCTCACTGCACAAGAGGCCAGTGAATCCCAGGGATATGGTGTTGAGGCGAGGAATCCAACCTTATTCAGAAAACTGGCTGACTGTGAAGATGGCAGACTAATGTCTCAAAATAACCATCTTTTCGGGGACCAGATGCCAGGTTCTTTTATGGATCAGAGATGAGGGGAGGTAAGAAAACAAAGTCAAAAGGGTCATCTTGCATGTATCTCCTAAAATGGCAAGCCTCAGGAAGGAGAATGTGTTAATTTCTTCCTTCCTGCCATCTATGCATGGACAGGGTTCTGAACAAAAGCACTTTAGCTTAATGGTCAGGTAGAAAGGACAGGACTCTCTGAGCCAGGCCATTATATGTGATTGTGATTTAAAAAAAAAAAAAAAAAGCGGCCAAAGAAACAGATCTAGCCTGGAAGAGTCAATTTTGACCCCTCCTTGTTTCAAGCTCTTCCCCAGGATCCGTCTCTGCTATCTTCCCCCATCTACACTTGGGTGGATCTCACGCTGGATCAAGGCTGAAGAGCCTACACACATGTGTGCTCAGTGGTATCTGCCTCTTTGTGACCCTGTGGTCTGTAGCCCACCAGGCTCCTCTGTCCATGAGATTTTCCAGGTACGAATACTGGAGTGGGTTCCCATTTCCTCCTCCAGGGGATCTTCCTGACCCAGGGATTGAAGCCCTGCCTCACCTCTCTGGTGTTGCTAGGCAGAATCTTTTACCACTAAGCCAACCAGGAAGACTGAAGATAGCCTAGCGCCCATAAGTTTGCTGTGGAAAAGCTCATCTTGCTATGACAGCTTATCATGGTATCTCTGCCCTCACCTGACATATTCTAGAACTGCAGAATTTTTATACTTCCCTATAAGATGCCAATGTAAAGTACAGAAAGTTTGTCTCCGGCTATTCCATCTTCCTTAGCCTTGGCACCCATTTCCATATCTCTCAGTTACCTGGTTCTCAGGCACTCACTTCCCACCCTAATTCATGCTCAGAGGCACCTCTAAGATGGTCCTCTTCTGAAGAAAGTGGCTGACAATGCATAATGTGGGTTCTCTAAAGTGTAAAAATCATTTACACTTTAACAGAATTAAAGCCTGGATATATAGAATGCCATATGACAAAGGGACTCAAAATGCTCTCATTCTATCCTCTCCCTAATTTTGCAGGAGAAATCGAGGTACAGAATGGGAATTATCTTATGGAAGAACACGCAGTTGATTAGCAGCAGTCACCAGCCAGCATTCTTTCTATCATATCCTACAAACTCCAGAAAAGTTTGTCAACTTAAAAAAATATTCACAGCCTAAAAGATGAGCTATGTTTTATTCAGTGGGAATTTTAAGACTTCAGGCCCAGGAGACAGCAACTCATATAAGCCTGAAAGAACTGCTCCTAGGAGGCAAGGTGGGGAACCAGGTTATATAGAAGTTTTGCAACAAAGGGTAGGTAGCCAGAACATCAAAAGATTATCATAAATTAAAGAAAACCAGATAGCCCAAGTTAAGGAATTTAGCTCTTCTCTATGGATGGGAAGATGCAAGAGTCTGAGCTCACAGAAATCATTCCTTTGATGTGCACCTCAGCTATCTGGGGCCAGTATCCTGTATTTCCACATGCTGAGCTTCCTCGGGGCTCACCATAGGGAGGGACAGCAGTCTGACGGCTGCTAGTGGAAGGTATGCCTTTCCTTCCGTAGTTTCCTCAGGGCTCACAGGCTCACACTAGAGGGCTGCAATTGCTGGGAGACTGATATCATTTGTTTACTGAGATGGCAAGAAATAGTCCATTTCTCAAAGCTAAGGAGGCTAATTTCAAGCAAAGGAATCAGAATCTAAGAACGGGGATTTAAGAGGGAATCCGACTACATCTTGGCACCTTGAAAATCATGCCACATTGCTCAGGTCTCCTGCAACCAATGTAGGTGGTACCTGCTATCTTGTACTGTCCCTGGAACAGCAGTGGCTTTTCTTCTCCCATCTCTTCTACTAAACAGTGTGGTCCCCAGGACTCCTCTTTCAGGTCTGGGGCAAGGGATGGTGGGATCATCTCCTGAAGTCACTAGAGAGACCACAGTACCGACAAGTCCCTTCTTTGATGGTTCCTGAAAGACCTGGCTTATAATATGAAGTCTCCTTGGAGGAAATCATTTGTCGGGAGGCCCTTGAGAAGGGTGGTGGGAGGAGTCCTATCGCCAAGTCCAGACTCTCTCAGTCCACCTCATGATATGCCAGTAAGTCTACAGATGAGGTGTTGAGGCAGGAAATACGACTTTATTCAGAAAGCCAGCAGACTAAGAAGATGGCAGACTAATATCTCAAAACAGCCAGCTTATCAGGGTCTGGAAGCCAAGAACAGGGTAAAAAGGAGTTTGAATTCCAAGAATGGGGATCAAAGGAAAACTGTAGACTAATAAGTAAGTGAGGCCTGTTCCTTCCTAGTGTGTTGGAATGACTAAGGTACCTATAGTCAGACAAATGAAAAGCAAGACCCAACAGACTCTGCAAAGCTTTGTATACAGGTGGAGCTTTTGCAGAGCCCAGGGGCCAGTGCAGACAAGGATTTCCTCCTGCCCGCCCAGGCATGGAACACAGCAATGCTCTGCCTCCCCGAGGTTAAAAGCTTTAAGGACATAGAGAGTCAACATCTATGATACAGATTCTGAAGATACCATTACAGGCAGTGGGAATGGAAGAAATCGCCAGGTGGATTCTCAGGCAAATGATATGAGGAATGGGCGCTGTAACAGGGGGAGAAGAAGAAAGAACAGGTCATACTTCCAGTGGTGACAGTAATCGACAAAACGTGTCATTGGGAGCACAAAGAGTTTGGTGTGAGCATCTGGGAGATGACGACAGGAGTCTGAAGAGTACTAAGAGCAGGGTCAGCTCTATTGACTGCACTATCAGGTCACTACCTTAATTTAATTATTAAAAATAAACATAATCTGGGACTTCCTTGCTGGTTCAGTGGTTAAGATTCTGTGTTTCCACTACAGGGTGTGTGGGTTTGATCCCTGATTGGGGAACTAAGATCCAGCATGCTGCACAATGAAGCCAAAAAAAAAAAAACCCCAAAATACAAAAACAAAACAAAGAACATAATCTGCAATTCTCGAATAACTAGTGAAATAGTGCATCTTTTCACATGCTCATTTGTATATCTTCTTTGAAAAAATGCCTATTCAGGTCTCCTGCCCTTTTTCATTGGGTTGTTTGTTTTTTTGATATGGAGTTATTTGAGCGGTTCATATATTTTGGATATTAATCCCTTATCCTTCATGTCATTTGCAGTTATTTTCCCCCATTCCCTAGGCTATCTTTTCATTTCTGTCAATGGTATACTTTGCTGTGCCAACATTGTTAAGTTTAGTTGGGTCCCCTTTGTTTATTTTTGCTTTTATTTCTTTTGCTTTATGAGACTGAGCCAAGAAAACACTGCTGTGCTTTATGTCAGTATTCTGCCTATGTTCTCTTCTTGGAGTTTTATGGTTTCCATTCTTATATTTAGTCTTTAAACCATTTTGAGTTTATTTCAACAATGGACTATCACCTCACATCTGTCAGAATGGCTATCATAAAAAAAGTCTACAAATAACAAACATTGGGTAGGATGTAGACTATTGATTGGAATGTAAATTGGTGTAGCCATTATGGAGAACACTATTATACAGTTTCCTTAAAAAAACTAAAAATAGAACTACCAAATGATCCAGGAATTCCATCCCTGGGTATATATCCAGAAAAACTGAAAATTCTAATTCAGAAAGACACATGCACCCAGTGTTCATAGCAGCACTATTTATAATAGCCAAGAGAGGGAAGCGACACAGGTGCCCATCAACAGATGGCTGGATTAAGAATATGTTCCATGGAAACGTCCTGGACAGTGGTCAGAACTCTGTGCTTCCACTGCAGGGCGCCTGGGTTCAAGCCCTGCTTGGGAAACTAAGATCCCACAAGCTGCACAGCACATCCAAAAAAAAAAAAGATGTGCTCTCTCTATATATATGTATGAATATTACTCAGCCACGAAAAAAGAAATAATGCATTTGCAGCAACATGAATGGACCTATTATGCTTAATAAGTCAGACAGAGAAAGACGAATACTATGTGGTATCACTTATACGTGGAATCTGCAAAGTAATACAAAAGAATGTATATGTAAAACAGAACAAACTATGGCTACCAAAGGGGAGGGGAAAGGGGGAGGGACAAATTAGGAGTGTGGGATTATCAGATTCAAACTACTTGGTGTAAAATAGATATGCAATGAGGGTATACTGTATAGTACAGGGAATTATAGCCATCACTTGTAATAAACTGTGTTGGAGTAAAACCTACAAAAATACTGAATCACTATGCTGTACAACTGATGCTAAGAAAATATTTTAAACCAACTACAGTTCAATTGCAAAACATTTTTAAATAAAATCTAAATATTGAATCCTAATTGATGACATCATTCTTGCCTATATAGGATAGAAGAGTATTAATCCTGATGTCTCTCACTCACTTTGAAATGAATCAAAAGAATAAGGTGGATTAATGGATGGACTGATGGATGGATAAATGAAGAGATGACACAGGATTTAATTTCAGGGTGTTTTTTGTCACTGTCCTGGGAGTTAGGGCTCTTACTCCAATCTCTTCCTAAGCTGCCTCTTCCTTTACATCTTTTCTTTCCCTGGAACTAAAAGTTCTGGTTCTTTTTGTGCCTTACACCATGACACACTCATTTAAACATCGAACGTGCTATAAATAATGAGTTCCCAGAATGCTGGCGCTGCAAAGAAAACGATTCTCAGGAAGTTCCAAGTTGTTTGGTTAGGACACCCTGGCTCTGTTGAGAATTTTCCTCAGGGCCTCCAGCACTTCCTTGTTCCTCAGGCTGTAGATAAGCGGTTCACCACGGGGGTCGCCGTTGTGATCCGCCGGAGTGCTCTCTCAGCCACCTGAAGCTGAGGGTCCCAAAGAAGAGCGGCCCCGCAGAGGCGGGCGGTGCTCGTGGAGGAGGCCTTGGCGCGCCTCGGGCACAGGGAGGCCTCGTNGAGCGCGAGGTGACGCCGAGGGGGCGCGGGGTCAGGGGCCGGGGCGCCGCGCGGGGCAGGACGGTCAGGCCCGCGGTCCCGCCAGGCTGACCAATAGGCAACCGGAGCGGGAGGCAGGGAGGCGGGCCGTGCAGGGCGGGCGGTGGGCGCGGCGAGGAGCAGCTCCGCACGGAGGTGAGGGTCTCCGCCGCGAGGCCGGGCGAACCTGAGAAGGCGAGGCTGAGAGCAAGTTATGCAGCCGTACACGGGATTTCCATCTCTTCCGGTTTACCGTGTTGAGCATGTCTTGTGGACAAAATCCAGGCGCTACGTGGGGGCTTCCGAGAGGACTGGTCTGAGCTCTTACATCCGAGGCAGTCCTGCGACATGGAGTCATCTCGGTCTGTCAAGAAAACCAGTACTGACTGGCACGCATTTTCAGAAAAGCAGTGCTTTTCTCCCACCTCGCTGTGTAAACGCCTGCACACAGGTAACCACTCAGCCAGGATTTCCCTGTCTCTCCAACAGGGGTTGATACGTGGGGTCCTGCCTCCCACCAAACTATCTATCTCAGGACCCCCTTCCCTTTTTTCCTCTCTGACCATAGCTCCTCCCTGGTTTCAAACCCTCTTCATTTCTTGCCTGGATCAAAACAAGAGCCTTGTAACTAACAGCTTCCCCTGCCCCTGGGGCCCGCTTCTTGCCAATTCTTCCTCAGTATAGCCAGAGTGTTACTTCTAAGAGTTTAATAGAATCCCTCTTCATTCCCCTGTTAAAAAGTCCAGACATAGAACTTCTCTGGTGGTTCAGTAGTTAAGGATCCACTTACCAGTGCCGGAGACATGAGTTCGATCCCTGGTCTGGGAAGATTCCACCTGCCATGGAGCAACGGAGCCCATGCACCACAGCTGCTGAGCCTAAACTCTGTAACAAGAGGAGCCCCCGCAATGAGAGGCCCTGCACCACACCTGGAGAGTACTGCCCAGCTCGCCACAGCCTGAGGAAGCCTGTGTGCAGCAGCAAAGACTCAGTGCAGCCAATAATCAGTCTAAAAGCTCCAGGCATGGCGCCCCATCAAGGACAGGATGTTCTTAGACTCCTGGGTGTGTCGGGGAAAGCCCTCCATGACGTCTCCCCTACTTACTCACTTGTGCCTCTTTCTCGCTTCTCACTCCTTGAACCCACAGCCACAGCCCACCCTCAGCCTTTTTTCCAGCCACCTGGATTATTTGCGGCTTCTCTAATCCCCCACCTTCACTCACACCTCTGTGCTTTCCGCAGGCCATTACTACTGCTGAAACATCTTAACTTTCCTTAGTGTCCTGCCCAAGCCTCACCCCACCTTCAGACCCCAGCTCAGAGCCTACTACCCGCAGAAAGTCTCCTTGAGACTGTCTTCCCTGGTCAGCGTATGTGCCCCGGAGCTCGGCACACAGTAAACCTCAACATGCTTTTGTGCAACAAAGTTATCAATGAGATACAAAGCACACTGCAGAGAGAAAGGCATTGTGCAGACCTTCAAGTGATTGTATTTATTTTTATGAAAACATTTAAAAATAAAAGCTAAACTCTTAAGAGCCCAATAAAATTGATGAATATTCGTAGAGATCATAAGCCATCCTTGGACTTAGCCTACCAATCTCAACACAACAGTGTGCTTACCTAACAGAAAGCTGTTGTCTTAATTAGATCCTCTTAGCTTACCAAAAGTAGATTTTTTTTACTATTTTTTAATTGGAATATAATTGCTTTACAATGTTGTATTAGTTTCTGCTGTACAATAACATGAATCAGTTATCAGTTCAGTTCAGTTCAGTCACTCAGTCGTGTCCGACTCTTTGCGACCCCATGAATCGCAGCACGCCAGGCTTCCCTGTCCATCACCATCTCCCGGAGTTCACTCAGACTCATGTCTGTTGAGCTGGTGATGCCATCCAGCCATCTCATCCTGGGTCGTCCCCTTCTCCTCCTGCCCCCAATCCCTCCCAGCATCAGTCTTTTCCAATGAGTCAACTCTTCGCATGAGGTGGCCAAAGCACTGGAATTTCAGCTTTAGCATCATTCCTTCCAAAGAAATCCCAGGGTTGATCTCCTTCAGAATGGACTGGTTGGATCTCCTTGCAGTCCAAGGGACTCAAGAGTCTTCTCCAACACCACAGTTCAAACGCATCAATTCTTCGGTGCTCAGCTTTCTTCACAGTCCAACTCTCACATCCATATATGACCACTGGAAAAACCATAGCCTTGACTAGACAAACCTTTGTTGGCAAAGTAATGTCTCTGCTTTTCAATATGCTGTCTAGATTGGTCATAACTTTTCTTCCAGGGAGTAAGCGTCTTTTAATTTCATGGCTGCAGTCACCATCTGCAGTGATTTTGGAGCCCCCAGAATAAAGTCTGACACTGTTTCCACTGTTTCCCCATCTATTTCCACTGTTTCCCCATCTATTTCCACTGTTTCCCCATCTATTTCCATGAAGTGATGGGGCCAGATGCCATGATCTTCGTTTTCTGAATGCATAAATCCTCTCCCTTGTGAGCCTCCCACCCCCTCCCTCTCCTCTGGGTCATCTGAGAGGAGAAGCTGGCATGAGTGGCACTGGCATATACACACTACCGTGTGTGAAACAGATCGCCAGCGGGAGCTGCTGTAGAGCACAAAAATAGATCTTAAAAGGACGACATTTTCTTTAATAACAGAATGCACATAAATAGACACTATTCTAAGTGATTTATATAGTAAGTCACTTAATCCCCACATTCACTTTATGAGGCAGGAACTTTTATTATCCCCACTTCACAGATGAGGCAACTGAGACAGAGTCTAAGTAACTCCATCTTGCCTCCAAGATTGCACAGCTAAAAAGGAACTGCCATTAGGAACAAAACTGCCCACAGAAGCCCTATTTATCTTAAAGCAGGATTTTACATGCATCACAAGTTGATTCCAGCAGCCCAAGAGGACCAGAGAAATGTCTGCCTTTACACAGACAAGCATGAAAACCGGCTCTGCGGTCTCTCCGTATCTGAAGGCTGATGGAGACTCTTGTGCTAATAGACAGAAATTCCTTTGGCAGAGGTGCAGTGCAGGGGAGTAGAGGAGGTATTTGATCATCTTTAAAGCATTCGACTTTGGCAGCTCAGCCAGCGTTGCGCTGACGTATTGAAGAGAATGATGAATCCAAGAAATTGGATCTGGTGGTCTGAACTGAGCGTGAACCAAGGGGACCAGAACAGTTTCCTCACCTGAATTCCACTTCACCTTTTACCTGCACTCCTCTTCTCTCTTTTTCACTAATTTTTCCTTTGTCTCTACAAAGTCATTTCTCTTCCACTGCTTGAGAATCTTAAGGGTCGGGGGAGAGACCGCTGTGCTGAGGAGCAAGGGGTCTGGGTAGATATTATCCTCCCAAACCTGCTTAGTGATGACCCTGAGCAAATTACCTTATCTCTCCAGGCCTCAATGTCCTTCCCCTTTCTCCTACACTCTACACACACACACACATACACATTAGTGAATCAACTTGGGGACACTAATGTCATAGCTGCCTGAAGGTTGGTCTCTGCATGTATCACCCTCAAGTTCCTTGCCAGTTCTGGTCTATGGAGCACTTTCTTCTCTCCCTTCCCTTAATCTTTCTGTTCCCATGATTTGCTAAACCTGGTTCATTATATATGCCTCATTCCAGTTTTTGTTCAGTTCCAGGCTAGGAGAGCAAAGACTGGAGAAAAGCCTCTTTGTTTGGGCTCCCAACTCCAGTGCAATTAAATCTCTTTTGGTTAAGACACCAATAGTCTCTGGAAGTCTGAAGTCCCCAGTCAACAGCTGGTGTGGTCTCTAAGGAAAGGCAGTTTAGTTATTTCTCACGTGGATTCATAGCAAGGCTCCTGGTCCCAGTCCCAGCTCCCAAAGCCCTTCAACACACCCACTCAGTTGAGTCTGAAAAGCCTGAATCCCAGTTCTACATGGCCCCTGGAGAAGTGAGATGTCTCTGGCTTTAGCTTCTCTAGTCAAAACAATGTCAGAAACTGTGCCTTCATCGGTGTGGCCGCATCCTAGAAGGAATAGGGTGTTTTTTAAACACGAGGCTTTGATCACATTGTTCAGAAGGACACCATGGGGACTCAACATAGTGACCTCACCAAGATAGATCATGTCTTCTAAGTTGGCCCTGTCTGGAAGTCAGGGGTTTCACTGTCTTCCCCCTGACCCTTGCTCCCTTTTTTCCCTTTAAAAACAAATGAAATCACGGGAAAAACAAAAGCCTGGCACGTTGCCCAGAGGAGAAATTGGCACATCCTTTTTGTTGGCACGGCCTTTGCCAGCTCTCTGCATCTTTAACACTGCAGTATTTCTTTAGCTCCAAATTCAGAGGCGTTTTGATTTAGTCACTGAATTTCAAGGTGTCTCAGTTCAGAAAGGGAGCTAAGGAAGACAGGAGGAACAGAATAATTACTGAATAATTGTTCTCTTGGACAATTATGAGAACCAAGAGAAAATGATACCACCTCTATAGTGGATTCATCACTGTGCTAAGCATTCTAAATGAAGAGCAGGAGATACATAATGAAACAAGTCATTCTAAAAAAAAAACAAAACACAATGGACTAGACAACCCTAGTAGGTTACATAACTACCCATCCTCCGGGTAACAAGTACTAAGCCTCTAAGAGAGGTATGGCTAAGGTGCTGAGGGGAGTCAGTGTAAGGCAGGGTGCCTGCCGTTGGAGTAGGTCAGGCTGGCTTCCCAGTGGAGGTGGACTTCGGCAGGCAGCTTGGATGCAAGTGTTGGTACGAGAATGACAGGCAAGACTCTTCAGGAAGGGGGACAACGGGAGCAACTTCACAGGGTCCAGAAAGCCCAGGGACTTCTCCCGGGACCAGCGAGGCACTGCGGCAGTAGCCCAGGATGGTGTTAGGCGAGTCCAGGACTACGGTGAGGAGTGAGGCACCCACCTCGGATGCCAAAGTTCAGGGGGCACCCAAAGCTTTGGTAAACAAGATAAACAGTCATAAGATACAGCCAAAAAATAAATTCCATTGCAAAAATCTATAATGAATAAAATATCAAGATTCTAAATACAGAGAACGGGTATTACTAACTTTCCTCTTTCTCAGTCTCAGAGTTCACTGTAGCGCTGGGGCTAGGATGCGTGCTTGAAAAGGGAGGGTGAGACCAGCAGATTCAGGGCACAGGCTTAACAAGGGCCATTTACTCCCCTAAGGATGTTCCATTATCATTCCTCTCTACCCTCCACTTGGGAAAAGGAAACATAGGAAAGTCCATCAGATCGAATGCTTGCAGAGTAGCTTTAACCGCTTCAGAGCACTCCCTTCATCACCACCAGATCCCTGTGGGACTGAGACAGAACAAACTGCCCACTGGCACTGATGGGGCAATGTGGCAAAGAGAAGCCCACGGTCTTAGAGCTACCCAGGGAGTGGACCAGAAATTGAGTCTGCCCGGGGCTCACTAGCTGCTAACGGATTCTTCCTAAGCTGCAGTCCCTTCTGCCCAAAACAATATGTTTTTATGGCCACACACAAGACACATCCACGCCAGAGCTCCCTGGGTGAAGAGGTGAGTCCTCTGGGTCATGCTGTATTAACAAACTACCTTAAAATCACAGTGACTTAACACAGTGTATTTATATTTACCCTTGAAAAATCCAGTGTGGGTTGAGTCATTCTCATCTGCCTTGCAGCTAAGCCATTTAGAACAGGTAGACATCAATACTGCTAGTGCAGGGAAGTCAGGGAAAGATCACCGAGGATGTCACTAAGGACCAGGTCTGCTCTGCCTCCCTCCCACTCACATCCCAGTGACCAGAATCCGGTCATGTGGCTTCAGTGTTACTGCTTACATAATCTAGAAAATGTAGAGAAGGTATTTGTGCCAACAATTGACTGGGCTAAAATCTCTGCCACGCCCCCCACCCTTTGTGCATCCTTTGTGCAGTGTAAGGCCTGGAGCTCCCCCCAGAATTTCCAAGGATGAGTAAGGGCTCACAGTTGTATCCATGAGGCTCTGTTTTCTTGCCTCTGCTCAAGTGTTATTTACACTCTTGCCCACTTCCCATTACTTCTCACCCTCCTCCGTATCACATCACACCAGGGTACAGCATGGCCTGTTTTCTTCATCCTTCACTCTCTTAAACAAAATCAACATGGTGTGTTTATTTGGGTAACGGATTTTTAATAAAATTTATTGCAAGAAACTTAGGTTCATACTGCACAGAAAAAGGAGAAAATTAGAATTGAATAATTGTCATTGTGCTACAAATTCCCCAGTCATGCCCATGGCAAGAAATTTGTCACCGGCTACTCCCCACCCCCACCTGAAACCTGCCTGCTACCATATGACCCATATCTTTCTCTACCGCGATCATCTTTTATTTATCTGTCTTCTCCCAGTTCCCTCATCTTCCAAATCCCCATCCAATCCAACCAATGAGAAGACTCACAATTCTTTGTATATTATGTGTGATAATCTAAATGTTTAATACCCAAATACCTTCCACTTAGACCACACATTAGGTTCTTAAATTCCATAATCCAGATGCCCTTTGAGATGTTTTCCTCAACAAAGGGAAATGTCTCTCCTAAATAGAAAAAAATTAGGTCAAACTCCAGTTAGCATTTAATTTTTTTTTTTTTTACTTTTAACCTACCAAAAAAGGATTTAATGCTCAAAGATGCCTTGGAAACTGGGTTAAATGACGTAAACTGTCTTTATTAAATAATTTCTCGGATGCTTTAGTGTGATAATATGCTTTGTAAATCTCCAAAATGAAGCATGTATTGTGCAGCAATTCTCAAAAGTACTTGACAATAGAATGTTTACTGAGCTACACACGAATTCAGTGACATGCAGAAATAAGCATTTGTTCTCATACTCATGGGCTTCCCAAGTGGTGCCGTGGTAAAGAATCCATCTGTCAGCGCAGGAGGCACGGCTTCCATCCCCGGGGCGGGAAGATCCCCTGGAGGAGAAAATGGCACTTCACTCCAGTATTCTTGTCTGGAGAATCCCATGGACAGAGGAGCCTGGTAGGCTACACAGTCCATAGGGTGGCAAAGAGTCAGACATGGCTGAGCCACTAACACTTTTTTTTTAAAGAATGTAGAACCCACTAATAATAACTGATGCCCCCAGAAACAGCCAACATCCCTGAGGGGCCACGAAGTACCAGGCACCAGGCCAAGCACTTTACATGGAACTTCTCACTTAAAAATAAAATTACAAATTGCTCAGACAAAATGCAACGTTCCTAACACATAAGGAAATGCCCTCACAGGTGATAAAGCCACCTTTGCTTAGTAGTTCTCATACATCCATCGTGCAACTGCCAGCTCATCATCCCCCCACTCCGTTTTGCTCTTCTCTAGCTCAATATTAATGTGACTGCTGATGTCAAGCTTCCCTGTTGTTGCCATTACTCAATTTAATTTCAAATCTTTGTTGATATTTCTCCCCATTAAAATACGGAATTTCTTTGTTGGTATTCTGCCTCTGTCTTGCATTGCTTTCCCTGGAGGCAGGCTTCATGGGGAACTCCTTACCGGATGATACCTTACCTCTGGGGGGCTGATTCCATGTCTCATGTGGGGCAACTGCTGGCAAATGATAACCGGGGCCCAGATGGTTAGTACAACAGAGGCGGGTTTTGATGAGCATTTTGCAGAACTGTGAAGACAATTAGTACAACTTGGCTTTATGAAGAGCTTTCCTCGGGGCCTCCTTCACTTCCTTGTTCCTCATCCTGTAGAATCAGAAAATGCAGCCTGGGGCTCATGGTTGTGTAGAATATGGTCCCAGCCCTCTCCCCTTCCAGGGACTTGCCTGTATCATTGCATACACAGATTAAAGCTCAAGTCACAAAAACCAGCCCTACTTAGTTACACAGGAGGCAAAAGTAGAGCAGGCCTTAGCCTGGCGACCTGGTGTGCAGGCGTGTCGGTGGGCTTGTTGGTGAACAGGTCAGTGAACAGGATCACAGTTAGTCTGGTCAGAATCATAGAGCAGCTCATATATGTAACAGAGAGAAATTATGCATGTAGCAGCAGCTGCTAGGGGAAGCCATCTCTCAGGGCTGTGCCAATAACCACGGGAAGCCACAGGAAGTAAAGTCACTTTATAAGGGCCCTGGAGGGAGGGAAAGGTAGAATGCTTGGAACTGTACCTGTCAAACCCTCTCAAATGTGCTGTCACCGACTTCGGCCAGATCTTGGGAGTCCTGCTGGGGGCAGAAAGCAGGGCCAACGGTGGCCACAAAATAACCACAAACGTGTCTGACAGTATAACTAGTATTTCCAAAGATGAGGCCCTAATTTCAGTCGAGTAATACTTGGGGATTTTAAGCACTGGGTTTTCACCACCATTCCCGCTGTAAAAAGAGTGAACAGAAACCTCAGTTAGAGCTGGGAGACCGGCAGGGGGCGCGCTCGCGCCCTGGGCTAGAGCAGAGGCCGCCGGAAGAAGGAAGCCTCCTCTCTCCTGGAATTTAATACAGTCATTCAGACTCATCAACCTCCTTTCTCTGACTCTTATCGGCTAGTTCATACGCTTGTCGGGAAGGCCAGGCTCAACACTGGATGAAACCCGCTAGTAGGGAAAGTCCGGAAAAGTTTCTAGAATTACAGCCGGGAGACACAGTCTACTAACTTTTTATACCCAGGGATCGAATCTGGACTGCAGGCAGATTCTTCATCATCTGAGCCACCAGAGAAGCTCTATTACATGAACAGGCGTAGGCAATTGCTAGGGGACTTCATCAAGCAGTTTCTGGGATTTTGCAAATGCTGTTGATTGGAACAAACTGCAGGCTTGCAGGCACAAAAGCTCTGATGAACTTATTCATGGTTATTACAGTTGACTTAACAATTCTGATCTCCCTTCAGATGTTAATTCCACCCGAGCAGCTTTTAACTCCGTGTTTATAAATGGGCTGAACCAAGATCTTTCTCTTCCAGTAAAAAAGACCAGGATGGACCAAGAAACTGGTCCACTCCAGACTTAGTCTGGCAGATGAGCCCGCTTGCACTCCAGATGAGTCATCTCAAGAGAACACTGTTAACATTCTTAATCTTTGACTCCAGTGTATGAAGGCTCCTAAAGGAAACCAAAACCAGTTTCTGCTATTGCCGAATCTTGGGGGCGGGGGGGGATGTCACAGATTTAAGTGTTTAGGCACCTTCAGCCCTCTAAGCAGCTAGCCTTTCCAGTGTTCTCCCAATTCTCAATGACAAAATTCCAAGAACTACAAGCACTCTTCACATTTGTCTTGGAGAATACTTCTCCAGATTGGGGACGAATCTCTTCCAATCTTAATGACACCAGGAACACACTCTTGGTGCTCCAGCCTGCTATTGTAAAGCAGTCCCTGCCTCAAACAGTGGGGATCTCTAATGAACCTCAGGAGGTTCCTGTCTCTGAATTTTTCCTTTTTTGTTTAAGCCCTTGGAGAGATACCTGCCATTCTCCCCTTAGTTCCACTACCTCTATCCACTTATTAGGCCAAGACTTTTTAGAGAAGTATCATGCCAGAATTTCTTTCTCCCGAAGTGAGGAAATAATTCTATAATTTGAGAGTTATCATCAAAGTAACCAACCAGATGGATTAAATGATACTTTGACATCTTATTTGTTGTTTCGGACAATATTAGCACTTTCTTTGCTCTAAACACTGAGCATTTATTCCTGTTAAGTCAGCGACCGCTTTTCTTATGGGCAAAATCTCCAACTGCTGTTGGCAAAATTCACAGGACACCTCCCATCAAAATTCAAATAGACCCCTCAATATTTCCAGACTTAATCATTTAAAGAGGGTGAGATGGTTAGATAGCATCACCAACTCAATAGACATGAATTCGAGCAAAGTCCAGGAGATTGCGGAGAACAGAGGAGCCTGGTGTGCTGCAGTCCAAGGGGTCACAAAGAGTCGGACATGTCAGCAACTGAACAACAGCAGCAACAAGAGGCCCTTCAAGGCATAAATCCCGTGACAGAAGATTCCAAGGGTCAAGGCCTCCCTCATTAGCCCTTGTACTAGTTTGCAACATTCCCATTTTAGCTGAGAAAGCGTAAGGACTGAGTTTGGAGGCTTGTCCAGGACCTTCAAGCAACAAACAACACTGTTATCCCTGGACACCCTGCTTTCCTTATCTACATACATTATTAACATTCATTCCCACTGAAAATAAATGTTTTACTATAATTGATTGCTGCAATGCCTTCTTCAGTATTCCAGTTCATGAAGCTAGAAAATATCATTTTCCATCCACTGAGGAGAGAAACAGTTCACCTGGACAGCCATGCCTCGGGGTTGTACTGAGAGTCCTTCTTATTTGCTCTAATCCTGAAGGCTGATCTGGATAATGTAAAGTTCCCTAGAGGTTCTCCTTTGTTGCAGTGTGTGGATGAATTGCTTTCCTGCTCTCCTTGTCAGGTCTCTGTGGAGCCCTATCCCAAAGTCACAGGTGTGGAGCCCTCTACCAAGGTCACAGGTGTGGAGCCCTCTACCAAGGTCACAGGAAAAAAATATCTGGAACTGGACTGAGCCCCGTAGCCACCGTTGCCATGAGCCTCTGGATCTAAATCTGACCATTCCCTGACCCCATATTAGGTAAATACCCACCCTATTATCCACCCTACAGCATCCTAACCATCCCCTATGCCGCCCTTCCGGTGGGGATTTTCTCCATCTCCAGGCTGTAAAAATTAGCTGCTAGCCTGGGCTTCCCCGTTCGCTTAGCCAGTGAAGAATCCGCCCGCAGTGCCAGAGGCACAGGAGACGTGGGTTTGATTCCTGGCTCAGGAAGATGCCTTGGAGAAGGAAACGGGAGCCCACTCCAGTATTCCTGCCTAGAAAACCCCACAGAGGAACCTGGCGGACTGCTGTCCATGGGGTCACAAAAGAGCCGGATACCACTGGGCGCATCAGTTCAGCCTGTGGAAGGGGTTGGCTCTCCCTTGAGCCTGCCCACAGTTCTAACGGCTTTTCCCACTCTAATCAACTTCATTCTTTTCTCATTCTACCTCATGTTCGGAAATTCCTTCCCAAGCTGCATCACACAGACCACGGTAGCCTCCTCACAGGAAGACAGCATGCCCTTCATTTTAAAGGGACAGAAGGTCACCGAAGAAAAATTGCATTTTCCAGATATTTTGTCTTTTAAAATTTTAATTGCAACCACATTTGATTTATCCATTCACAGTTATTGGACACTTGGATTATTCCTAGTCTGTTCCTATTGTGTCCAACAACTGTGACTGGATAAATAAGATGTGGTGGCAATTGAAATTTTAAAAGATAAAATATCTGGAAAAGGCAATTTTATAGTGACAGAAAGCAGATTCATGGTTGTCTGAGGTTAAGGGTAGGAGTAGAGATTGGCTGCAAATGGACATGAAGAAACATTTTGGAAGGATGGAAATGTTCTCAAGCTGGTGTGTGGTGATGGTTATACAATTTTGCAAATTTACTAGAAATCATCAAAGTGTACATTTACAGTGAATTCATGTACAGTATGTAAGTTATCCCTCAATAAAGATTTTTTAATCAAAAAATTTTTTTAAAAAATTAAGTAAACTGGGGCAAAAAAGAAACGAAAAATTGCAGTTTGCCCAATCCAAGTTCAGTGTTTAGGACATCTGATACCAGAACAAGGACTACACCTAGACCCAAATATACTCCCTGGTACCACAAGTTTCCAAAACCCAAAACTAAGCACTAACGATGAGGTTTTCTCAGCTGATCTGTTATTGCCAAAACTGGATTCCAATTTCTCTTTCAAGGCCAAACCTCTCCTCCATGTGTTTTATTCAGTAAAAACAACCTTGACTCAATGTTATGGGAAGAACTGAATGATATCACCTTCAAGGCCTTAAAGGAAAGTTTGATGAACCCACCTGCCCTTGAGCATCCCAATGATCAGATTCCCTTTCCCCTTTTTTTCTTTTTTTAATATGAAAGGGAGGAAGTGCCCTTGGGGTGCTCAGCCAGAAAAACGGAGACACCGTTGATCCATAGTGTAGAAAAGGCAGCAGCTGGACCCAGTGGTGCAAGGGCGCGAGCCTTCCTCAGGGCCCCTGAGGCCACGGCCCCTCCAGTTAAGGCCACTGAGAAAACTATTGTGGGCTCTCCTGTGTCGTTTTTGTTCCTCATGCAGAAGGATCTCTCCTGAATTTTCATCACGTCAACATTTTCCAGCCAACCATCTCCCTGCCCATGAAGTCCTTCCGTTAACTGCACCTCAGGTGATTCTTTGACATTTTAATGCCCTGAACCTGGCTGCTCTTCTCTCCAGCGCTGACAAACTAGCTATGAGTGCCCAACGCTGACGGACCGCCTCCTGACGCCTGCTGATGAACTGCAGGAAATTCCGCCGGGTAGTCTGGACTCTGGCTCCTCCTGGTTCACTGATGGTTCTTACTGACAAGGTGACAATAGCGAGTACTGCGCTGGAGTTGCTACTAGAACTCTTTTCGAAGCTGTTGAGCAGCGTCTTTATCTATGGCTACTTCAGTCCAACAGACTAAATTATGCGCTTTTCTGCAGACCTGTATGTTAGCCAAGGACAAACTGCCAATATTTATATTGACAGTAAATATATTTTTAGAGTAGTTCATAATTCTGGAATGTTTTAAAAGCAATATGGCTTCTTTACTTCCAGAGGAAATTAAAATCGGCCCCTATGTTCAAGAATTATTGAATGTGACACTTCTATCTGCATTAGGTAAAAGTATTACTTTACTTAATACTTCTATTAAGATTCGGGGGCATTCTAAACTCAGCTTTCTGGAAATGAGGGGAAATCAAGTCACCTTGCTGCTATTTCCGCACCTTCTGCTATTTCCCTTAAAGAGACCTACAGTAGCCAAACCTCCATCATGAGCAAACAGATAGTCTCCTAAATGATAACTTAGAAAAACTGGGTCAGTAATTGGCCCCAAAAAGGGAAAAGCAAAATTGGAAATTCACCAATTGTTGGTTTGATGAAAAGAGAAGGCTGTTGCTTAGATCAAATAGCGCCAACGTCCTACCAGACACTCTATAAAGTCCCCCGTCCTCAACACTGCACATACATTAAAGAAATGGTCTACTGCCAGATGATAGTCTTCATGAGTCAATATTGGTGGGGAAGTATTAACAAGCCCCCAAAGTGCCTACCTTACTTGTCCCACTTGTCCAAAGTACAACCCAGGAAGCCTGATCATACTGCTCCTGGACTTTTTACCTGCCTAACAGGCCATTTAGGGTGTGCCAAATGGATTTCACACAACTTCCTCTGAATAATAGATATAAATATGTATTAGACATAGCCTGTATGTTTTCACACTGGACAGAAGCCTTCTATTGCAGACAAGCTACTATACCTCCTTGATGGCTAAAGTCCTTCTGGAGAAGATCATCTCTACCGGGTGAACTCCTCTTGAACTTCACAACGATTAAGGAGCCCACTGTAGTGCCCAGGTGCCTAAGCCAGTCCATGCTGTTTGGCCAGTGTTTACAACATTTCATTTCACCACGCTCAATTCTCTGGCTTAGCCGAACACACCAATGGCATTATTAAGACTTAGTTGGCAAAATTTGTAGAGGTCCTCAAAATTCCTGGCCAAAAGCATTGGGTTAGTCCTTCTAAATCTTATATCTCTTTAGAAATATAATATATATATCTATATAGATAGATATATCTTTAGAAATATAATATAACCTCTTTAGAAACCCATAAACTCTCACCTTTGAGATAGTCACAGGATGCCCAATGTACTGGGCTCCTAATTCATTTGACCCACAACTGATAAAAGGAGAGATACTCTAACATTGCCAAGCCCTAACTGTTTCTATTAGGAGAATGGCATTGCAACATGTATACTATCAAGTAAGAAACGAATCGCCAGTTGATGTCAGATGCAGAATGCAGGATGCTTGGGACTGGTGCAAGGAGAGGACCCAGAGGGATGGCATGGGGTGGGAGGTGGGAGGGGATTCATGTTTGGGAACGTTTGTGCACTTGTGGTAAATTCATGTCAATGTTTGGCAAAACCAATACAGTAATGTAAAGTAAACTAAAGTTAAAATAAAAATTTTAAAAGAAAAAAAAAATAAAAATTGCCATGTTTTGGTAGAGCAATATTTTACAGGGTGACCTTGGGAGAAAAGGGCCTTTAAGCATCACACCTTGCAACCTAGAGATTTTGTCTACTGGAAAAGATGACTGCAGGAGAATTCTCTTCAACCTGATTGGAAAGATCAGTAGTGTTAGATGGTGCTAACCAATTCTTGTGTCACCAAGTGCCAAGGAATAGATTCATAGATTCATGTGACATCCCTCCAGAAAGTACCAGACACTGACTGGACCTACATATCATCTGATGACCTAAAAGTAAAGATTTTCTGGAACTGAAGCAGACATCTGATGAGACAGCTTACCCATGATATCCAGACCAGGCCTGTAGGAAGTTCCTTCCCAAACTTTTGAGGATGAAATAACATTTCAGATGATCTCTCATGTCTATGATCTTGATAACATATAAACTTAACAGATAAAAAGTACCTTAGAGTTCTCCTTCCTACCCCTCACAGAGGATGAGATGGTTGGATGGCATCTCCCACTTGATGGACGTGAGTTTGAGCAAACTCCGGGAGGTGGTGATGGACAGGGAAGCCTGGCGTGCTGCAGTCCGTGGGGTCGCAAAGAGTCAGACACGACTGAGTGACTGAACTGAACTGAACCCCTCCCTATTGACTTGAATAGACTTCCCATCTGTGCATTTTCCCCCAAGCATGAGACACTACACCCAGAAAAGATCTTTCCTGGAACTGGGAGGGGAAAGCCTATGAAACTAGAAAACCTGGTTCTTGATGAGTAATGTTTTCAGAGAAAGGCCTTGATCAAAAGGGGGAATGGCAAATAATAATAATAATAATAATGAACAGAAACTTCAATTAAATAAAGCTGGGAGACATCCCGAAACAACAGCAGAGCCCAACAGGAAGAATTCAAGCTCCTCTTTTCCCTGGCAGGGCATTCCCGGTAGCTCAGCTGGTAAGGAATCCACCCGCAATGCCGGAGACCCCAGTTCAGTTCCTGGGGTGGGAAGACCTGCTGGAGAAGAGATAGGCTATCCACTTCAGTATTCTTGGGCTTCCCTGGTGGCTCAGCTCGTAAAGAAGCACCTGCAGTGTGGGAGACTTGGGTTCGATCCCTGAATTGGGAAGATCCCCTGGAGAAGGGAATGGCTATCCCCTCCAGTATTCTGGCCTGGTTGCAAAGAGTCAGACATGACTGAGTGACTTTCACTTTCTTCCCTGGCAAAGACTCAGCCAATGAAAAGTTACGGACCCTTTGCTTACTGTGACCCTCCCAACTCCCTCTTCCCCTCTATAAAAATATCCCCCTTGTCATGTGGGAATTTGCACACACTCACCGTGGTTGGAGACCCTGAATTGCAATTCTCTGCTAGTCCCAAATAAATCCACCTTGACTGGAGAAATAGCTGGCAGTCTATGTTTCAGATCAGCACCACAATTCAATACCTTGTGTTCCTTATAGCCCTGTTTTATCCCCATGATTTACAAGGCAGTGATATTTGTCAACATTTTTCCCTTCAAGAGTGGGCCTGATACATCCTGAACTAACGAAATCAATTAAATGTCTAAATAGATTTGTCTAATGCCTTATAGAAAAATAATGTTGACATTAAACTTTTAATTGCAAGAAAGGCTGTGTTAAAAAACAAAGAGTTTTCCTTGGAATTCCCCAACATGGATCTTTTACTATAAACAGCAATCCTGGAAGATAGGAAGCAAAGAGTTTATATGGAGAGGCTAAAATTCACACTGTGAATAGAGTCATTTTCTTACCTAGAAGGAAAAAGAGATTGTAATGTAAGCCCTGACAGTGGCCTTTTCTTTCTGTAATGCAAGTGGCTGGCTTTAAGCTTTGGTGGCTGAGGCATCCACTTCAAAGGTGCATCTGCTTCAACACATCTAGGAAGGCATCTCCACTATCTGCTTTGCTCCCAACCCATGAGGTTCCTTTGTTTTAGAGACACTGGTTTATGTGACCATGTGGGTACTTTTTTCTTTCTTTCTTTCTTTCTCTCTTCCCTTGCTTTAAATTCCCACTCTCTGTTTTTAATTCACTAGTAAAGAGTAATCCAGAGAAACCCAAACCACCACCCTCAACCTCAATCAAAGCAGATTTCCAGGCCTGTGGTCAAGTGCTCTCTGTGTGTCTCTACCAGAGACTACCTTGTATGCCCTTTGGCATGCCTTATCCACTCGTGGGCTTGTAAGTAATAAACTCTATCTGTCTTCAAAGTTCCCTAATGGTTATTGCTAGAGGGTATCTTGCCATAATAATAAGAACCACATGAGTTAGTCTAGTTACATTCGTTTGCAAAGAGGAGATGTCGGTGAGAAGGTCACTGCGCCCCTAGGCATTTCTAGGGATAGCTTTACTATCAGTAGGCTGAGACCAGCAAAAAACAAAGATACGATCAGTAGGCAAGGGAGGATAAACTGCATATACCTGATTAGATTATAGATGCTGTCTGGATCTTAAGAAGGACCCAGTGCCCCAGTACCCCAGTACCCTCCAACCCCAGATGAGTCCCAGAGAAGGTCATTATAGGTGCTAAAAAGACCCTGCCTCATTCTGTAGAGGAATCTGAAAGAGAAGATACCTGTGCCTCACTTCCTAGGGTCATGTCGAGCCTTCTAGGGATTTTCTGCATCCAACACGGCAGCAAAACAATACGCCAGCAGTGGATGATGAAGGCAGAAGGGCCAAGAGTGACTTCACAGAATCCTGACACCTCAGCAGAAAACACTGATAAGCTGCTGACCAATTATGAAACAAACATTAGAAAACTGAAGGCGCCTCAGAACTATACAAAGAGAATGCAGAGTACACACTTCTTAACAGGGAAGCCAAGACTTGGCTACGGCAGCAGCGGTTATAAGCACGTGACAACAGGAACCAGGAAGCACCAGCTCCCTCCGCACAGAGCGAGTGAGAACAGAGGAGCTCATTGTATTGAGTGCCCTAGACTTCATAATCCATCACACTAAATGCCCTACCTGCAGTGCCTGGACGATACAGAAACCTCCCGGGAGCTTGGGCCCCTGCCAGGGGGGAGAAGGGAATAGAAAGGAGAGAGAACTTTGAACTGACTTGAGTTGTTTAGATCCTGAATGGGCCATGTTTACAACTGAAAGTGACTTAGTTTGCCTTAGATTGGAAAGAATTCCTTTTTTTTTTTTTTTGCCTTCAGTGGAAAAAATATTGAGTTCAGTTGTAATGAAATACTAAGAAGTTATTTTTGTTTCACACTGGTGTTGAGACTGTAAATTATAAAATTATTAGAAATGCCAGCAGCAGGGACGAGAATCATGAACCAAAGTTAAGAGACACAAGAAATAAATACCCGTTTAATAAAAGCTCAAGATGAATAAACAGGAGAATGATAAAATCTTCTAAACAACAGAAGGACATTTCTTCAGGCTTGAAAAAGTATCTTAAGCTTTCGGATCCAAACAGCTCACCAAGATCTTACCAACAACACTGAAAATTAGACAAGCTTCTAGCCACAGGGGTAGAATGAATACATCACACATTAATGGAAGATAAAAAAGGAAAAACACAAGTGATCTATATGTGGCCAAGAAGTAGGCTGCCGTCAGATTCTGCATCTGCGCTAAAGAATACCAGCAGTCAAAGGAAAGGAAACGTCTACCAGGATCAGATTACTTTAAATCTAGAATTCAGTTTCCAACCAAACTATCGTTCAGATATGAACAAGACACATTCTCTGACAACCATGTAAGAAACCACAGAAATTAACAACAGTCTAGTCAAAAAGAATATCAACCATTCTGGCATATTGAAATAGCCTGTGTATTTATACTCGAGATAAAGTGAAGCTCATCCTCCAATTTCAAACTATTTAGAAATAATTGACACTAAGTGTATATCAGGATCTGTGAATGGTAGCAAAGTGGTAAAGGAGAAAACCTACATTTGTAAATGCATGTATTAGACTATGTGGACAGCTAAAATAAATGAACACTTTGCAAGCAAATACCAACACACACGCACACGCACACAGACGCACACGCACGCACACGCACACGCACACAACCAAAAGAATCTAGAAAGAAATTAAAGATAAATACAGCAAAAGTAGAAAGTAATGATGTATAAGAAATTTTTTAATGGATCTGATAAATAAAACCAGGAACTGGATCCTTAAAATGACCAATATAATAGAAAACACATTACCAGTCCTTTGGGTAAAAAAGAGATAGAAAACAAAACAAATAAATGCCATTGGGACTGAGAGATGAAGGGGGAAATTTCTTAGAGGTAATTTTAAATTATGAGAAAGAACAGTTCATTTGTATCTGATCAACAAAAAATTAAATATGACCAGGAGTTATGTATATCAGTACAGATAAATCTTAGAAACATTATACTGAAAAATTGCCAGAGGTGTGAATGTTATGAACATTAGGACATCCTAGATGAGAAGCTTTAAAATAAATATAAATAAACTGTGGGCTATAATGGAGACATAAATTTGTAGTAAAAATAGAAAAGCAGATATAGCAATGTTAATGACAAATGTGAGATTGTGGTTATCTCTGGAGAGAAAGAAAATGAGATCAGAGATTGGCACACAAAAACTTCAAGAGTATCATTATTGCTTTTTAAAAATATTAAATAATATAGTCAAATGTTGATAGGTGCTGGGTGAGTGTGTATCCATCAGATATTCTCTATGTTCTAGGGAATGATTAAAATATTGTGTAATAAAAGTTACAAGAGAGTATCCTATGTAATTTTAAACTTAAAAGTCTAAACATCACGCTTTATTTCTCAGGAAAACAAACTAACACATGGGCTTCCCAGGTGGCTCAGTGGTAAAGAATCTGCCTGCAATGCAGGAGACACAGGAGACGAGGTTCAGCCCCGGGGTCAGCAAGATCCCTTGGAGGAGGAAATGGCAACCCACTCCAGGATTCTTGCCGGGAAAATCCCATGGACAGAGGAGCCTGGCAGGCTACAGTCCATGCAGCTGCAGAGTCAGACACGACTTAGCGACTGCACACACACACGCAAGCTAACACAGAAGAAAGAGAAAAACACGTAAATACACTATCAGAGTTGAAAAGTAGTCTACGCTCCATCCACCATCAAAGACATCAGAATATTATGGCTTGTATGTTAATGTTCTTTGGAACCTGCCAGGAACTGATAATTCCTGTGGTATTTAAACACTCTGAGTACACAATAGATATAACACTGGTATCAAAGGCAGAATCAGATAGCACATGTACACACACCAAAATAAAACCACAAGAAACCCATTTAGTCGATTGCAAAAGCCTTGAAATAAAAAATTAGCCAAGTGAGTCTTTTTTATTGGTAAAAAAAACTAACATTGGAATTCCTTCCAAGGTTAGAATATCTATTAATATCATTTATCTTATTATATATTAAAAGAGAAAATCATATGATTATCATAACATATGCCCAGAAAGCATTTTGGTAAAATATAACACACTTTAGGGACAATGAAAATAACAAGTCTAAAAATTAGGAATAGAAGTAGATTTCTTTATATTGGTAAGGAAAAGTATGTTCTAGAAATTAGCAGTGAACATCATCCTGAATGTGAAATACTAAAGTCATTTCCATTAACATCCCATATGGAGCAAAACAGTTGTCCCTGACAGTAATTATTTAACATTTTTCTGATAATCATAACCACTATGGCAGATTTTTAAAATTAAATTGTTAAAAATTTAAATGGAATAAAAAGGTTACAGTTGACAGATTATTTTTTAGTATAAATTTATTTATTTTATTTTTTAATATAAATGTATTTATTTTAATTGGAGGTTAATTACTTTACAATATTGTATTGGTTTTGCCATACATCAACATGAATCCACCACAGGTATACACGTGTTCCCCATTCTGAACCCTCCTCCCTCCTCCCTCCCCATACCATCCCTCTGGGTCATCTCAGTGCACCAGCCCCAAGCATCCAGTATCATGCATCAAACCTGGACTGGCGATTCATTTCATATATGATATTATACATGTTTCAATGCCATTCTCCCAAAT
>SJYQ01005982.1:265786-290433 GCA_006410935.1 Redunca redunca | reverse complement strand
TTTTCTCATTATTAGTGTATAGGAATGCAAGGGATTTCTGTGTGTTGATTTTATATCCTGCAACTTTACTATATTCATTGATTAGCTCTAGTAATTTTCTGGTGGAGTCTTTAGGGTTTTCTATGTAGGGATCATGTCATCTGCAAACAGTGAGGGTTTTACTTCTTTTCCAATGTGGATTCCTTTTATTTCTTTTTCTGCTCTGGTTACTGTGGCCAAAACTTCCAAAACTATGTTGAATAGTAGTGGTGAAAGTAGGCACCCTTGTCTTGTTCCTGACTTTAAGGGAAATGCTTTCAATTTTTCACCGTTGAGGATAATGTTTGCTGTGGGTTTGTGATATATCAGTTGACAGATTATTACATTGCAATGTAAAAAAAAAAAAAAAAAAACAGAGAACCAACTGAAAAATTATCATGACCTAATAAAAGATTTTAGTCTGATGTCTGTGGAAGAAAAACATAAAAGATAAATAGCTGTAACTGACCAATTCTGAACTGTCCATTAGGGTAACAACTAGCTACACCTGGCATTTAGCATTTGATATGTGACTAAGTCAGGCTTCTCTGGTGGCTCAATGGTAAAGAATCTGCCTGCCAATGCAGGAGCTGTGAGTTTGATCCCTGGGTCTAGAAGATCCTTTAGAGAAGGAAATGGCAACCCACTCCAGTATCCTTGCCTGGGAAATCCCATGGACAGAGGAGCCTGGTGGGCTACAATCTATGCAGTTGGAAAAGAGTTGGACATGACTTAGTGAATAAACAATAACAACATGCGGCTAGTCAGAATTAAGAGGTCTCATAACACAAAAAGAACATAAAATACCTTAATGTCCATAAATTATGCTAAATATGGTATTTTAGATATACAGTGTTAAATGAAATCTATCATGAAAAATTAACTTCATCTATTTCTTTTTAATGTGATTATAAGAAAATTTTCAGCTATGATTGTGGCTAATATACTTTGCTCTTATTACTACTGGGCAACACTGGATTAGACAATGCAATCGAAGAGGGATTTAATTTATACCAAAAACAAAATACTGGTTACTACTTAGGAACCAACTTAATTTTTTTAAAATGCATCACCCTATATAAAGAAAATTATAAAAATCTATAGAAGGATGTAGGGCTTCCCAGGTAGTGCTAGTGGTAAAGAATCTGCCTTCCAATGCAGGAGACGCAGAGATAAAGGTTCAATCCCTGGGTCAGGAAGATCCCCTGGAGAAGGAAGTGGCAACCCACTCCAGCATTTCTTGCCTGGAGAATCCCATGGACAGAGGAGCCTGGTGGGCTACAGTCCAAGGGGTCGCAAAGAGTTGGACACAACTGAGTGACTTAGCATGGGTGCATGCACATAGATACTGATACATTTGATAGAACCAGTTGATATTAAAGCTTATCTAGAACTTTAGACACATAATGCAAGCCAGGAAACTTCTGAAGAAGAATAAGATGTTTCACCCTATCTGATATCAAAGACAATTCAAAGCTTCAGGAATTGAAATTAAGTTAAAACTATTAAAAGGTTAAAATACACCGTATTTTAACAAAAAAGTAAATACTGAAAACAAACTCAAGTAAATATAGAAACATGATATTAAGACAAAGTATCAGATTAATGAATAAAGAAAATAAGTAACAGCATTTAGGAAACTGGCATACAACATCAAAAACCAATTCGATATGAATTTAAATTGCTCATTTTTTATTTACAAAAATATGAAAGCATATTTTTATAAGCACTGGGTAGACGGCAGCAGGGAAGCTTGCAAACCCTGCACTTGGCCCAGGGGTTGGAGATGTTCTTGCGGGGACCTGGCAGGAGCTGAACGGTCCCGTGGCAACCAGGTAAGCCAGCACATAAGCAACACAGCGTGTGCTGCGCTCAGTCATGTCAGTCGTGTCCCACTCCTTGTAGCCCTAGGGACTGTAGCCCACCAGGCTCCTCTATCCTTGGGATTTCCCAAGTGAGGATAGTGGAGTGGGTTGCCGTGCCCTCCTCCAGGGGAAATGCCCTACCTAGGGATCAAATTGACGTCTCCTGCATTGCAGGTGGATACTTTACCGCTAAGCCACCGGGAAGACCAATGGACAAGGTCCGTGAGCTGTGACAGTCTCTCTCTCCCCAGCCCCGTGGTGCTCTGCACCGACCCTAAAGTCTAAAAAGAGCGGGACTTCTCTTTCATTCACTTCCTTCTACCAAACTCACGCAAATGACTCTTGTGACCCGCGCTGAACCAAACTCTGTAAGGAAAGAAACTGTGGGGAAAGAGGCCCCAGTTTGTGTAACTGACAGGACACACCCACCAACAATTCTGTCTCTACCCATTCATCATCAGAATGCTGGGCAAGAGAGCATAACTACGCATGCTTGAAGTTTGTTCCAACATCCCCACTGGAAGACATTAGGAGAATAAATAGATAAATAAGAATATCTTCATACAAAGGAACCCTATACAGCTTTTGAATGGGAAGAAAGCATACTGCAATTTACAAGTTAGAATTTCCACGGAGAAGGAAATGGCAACCCACTCCAGTGTTCTTGCCTATAGAATCTTGTGGACAGAGGACCTTGGTGGGCTGCTGTCTATGGGGTCGCACAGAGTCAGACACGACTGAAGCAATTTAGCATGCATGCATGCAGTGGAGAAGGAAATGGCAACCCACTCCAACGTTCTTGCCTGGAGAATCCCAGGGACGGAGGAGCCTGGTGGATTACCGTCTACGGGGTCGCACAGTGTCAGACACGACTGAAGCTACTTAGCAGCAGCAGTAGCAAAGTTTCCACAACATAAAGCAAACTAGCAAGTTGCAGAAAATTACATAAAACACATCACTTTTGTTTAAGTAAATAAATGTTTATTGAGCATAAAAACATTCATGCTAAAGTAGCAAGTGACCTCTAGGTGATGAGATTGGGAGGCAGAGGGAAAAGAAGGAGCCACTGCCCCCTTTGTATTTAAAATATTTATGGATCTTTCATTTTATTACAGCAAAATGTATTCTTCATAATAAGAAACCCAGTTAAAATCTTTAAAAGAAAGAGAGTACCTTAAAGTAAAAATCACAGGAATTGATAAAATGCTAACAAAAATATTTTAGAATCTTAGACTCTGAACCTAATGCATTTAATCAGATCTTATCTGTTACGATAAATGAATTTAGTATCTTTATTACTGACTAATGAACTAATGAATAGTAGTAAGTTGAATATTTTAGTATGAACTATAATTATTTGATTAACCCAAATAGGCTTTTGGGTGACCCACCATCTTCTGCCTCTCTCCTGCAAGTTGAGAGACTTCAAAGAAGGATTCTTAAATATAAAGAAATCTGAGCAAGTGATTTGTAGTTTTCCCATGTGACTAAACAGCAAGAATCCCCATGTTCAATCTTGGAACCTTAGGAGGTGCATAATTTTGTAAATGTTGACTCCTTAGATGAAGGAATTTCCCTAAAGATATCTGTACTGAAGCACTGAGGGGTGGGGATTTCCCTAAAGCATGACTCACTCGGGTGCCTGAGGTCAAGAATCATATTTTAAGCTCTCCTTGGCACTGCTAACAATACCTGGCCCCTTCAGTCAACAGGCGCTCATTCACTGTCTAGCAAGTGTCAGCCGTGCACGGGAAGCGCAGGAAGCAGCAGTGAGCAAAGGTTCTCATGGGCTCTGCCCGACTGGAACAATGAAGGTCCCCTGGAAAAGAACAAGGCATTAGTAAGTGGCTGCTTTGTTTCGAAAGAGAGTTGAGGGGCAGCCAGCCCCAGCCATCCCTTCACAAAAGGAATCAGGAGTCATGAAGCCCAGGGAGGTAATAGGAAATGATCAAGACAGCTATAAATCGAATCCCTGGCAGAAACAAAGTGCATTGTCTTTCATTCCACAGACATTGGGCCTGCGCCAGGTGCCAGGAACCGTAATAAGTGTGTCCCATGTGAAGAGGTGCACACCCCAACTGGCTGTTTAGTCCACAAATATTTACTGAGTACTTACAGTATGCCAGGGACCATTCTAGGCACTGAGGGTACAGCAGACAACCCTGCCTTCACGAACGGACACAGACGTGGAGTGAGAGAGATCAAGAAGAAAAACATGTCAACATTATGTCAAAAGTACATACACTGTTGACGAGTGAGCGAAAGTCGCTCAGTTGTGTCTGACTCTTTGCAACACCATGGACTGTAGCCCGCCAGGCTCCTCCATCCACTGAATTCTCCAGGCAAGAATACTGGAGTGAGTGGTCATTCCCTTCTCCAGGGGATCTTCCCAACCCAGGGATCGAACCTAGACTACATACAAAAGCAATAACTAATGAAAACCTACTGTATCACTCAGGGAACCCTACTCACTGCCCTAGGGTGAGCTGAACGGGGAAGAAATCGAGCTAACCTGTATATGTATAGCTGATTCACTTCTCTTATAGCAGAAACTCACACGACATCGCAAAGGAACCATACTCCAAAAAAATCAATATAAAAAATTTTATGTCAGATGGTGATAACTGCTATGCAGGAAAATACAGCAGAAAAGGATGTTAGGGAGGTTGTTTGCGATTTTAAATAGGGTGAGCAAGGAAGGCCTCATCAGAAGGTGATATGTGAGCAAAGATTTGAAAGAGTCACGGGTACACGTTATACAGATCTCAGGTGGAATTGCATTCTAGCAGACAGAGCAGCAAGTGCAGAGGCCGCGAGGTGAGGTCATCCCCGGTGCGCTCTGTGGTCAGCAGGAAGTTCTGAGTTTAGCAGAAGAAACAAGCATACAAAAAGGAAATTTTTTTTACTCTTAAAAAAAATTTATCATAGTATATAGTTGCTTTTCTCCTTTTGCCTTCAATCAGAGGAGAAGAGGGTGGCAGAGAATGAGATGGTTGGATGTCATCACCGAGTCAATGGACACGAATCTGAGCAAACTCCAAGAGATGGTGAAGGACAGGGAAGCCATGTGGTCGCAGAGAGTCGGACACAACTGAGCAACTGAACCACACAGCTGCTTTACAATGCTGTATTCTTTTCTGCTGCATAGCAAAGTGGATACATTCACGCATATACTGTTAGCATATATCCCCTCTTTTTTCGATTTCCTTCCCATTTAGGTCGCAACAGAGCCAGGAATTATTTTTTAATTCAACATGACAAGTGATGATGCTGGGTATTTTTGCTAACTAACCAAGGGGAGTCACGGGAGACTTCCGGTGCCAGGCCACAGAGAGAATGGCTGACATTCCTGGAGGCAGCTTGGCAGCAAGATTATCGTTAAATGGAACCATTATGCACGTGACAAGTGGGAAAAAAAAACTGACTCACAGCACTGGGTGTGGACCAGACTCACCTGATCCGCTTCCTCACCTGAAACCCACTTCACCTTTCCCTGAACAGTCTCCTTCCCTCCTTGCTCCTCGTCCTCTCTTTGCTCATGACCTTGTGCTTGCTCACTGACCTCAGTCTCGGGCTGAGGGTGTAGAAACACAGCACCGACCAGGGCACCCAGACCTCTGGGGCCTTCTCACCACCCCTGCTCCCTCCCCACCACCACTACTAACCAGCTGTGTGGCGCTGCGTCCTTCTCCTACCCTCTCCGAGCCACCTCCTCCTCGTTTGGTTTCCTGTACCCTTCCCACCAAAAACACATAGCTCTGGGCTTCCCAGCTGGTTCAGTGGTGAAGAGTCCATCTGCAGCGCAGGAGACGTGGGCTCAGCCCCGGGTGGGGAAGATCCCCTGGAGGAGGGCGTGGCCACCCACTCCAGGACTCTTGTCTAGGAGGCTGGGGGACTACGGTCCGTGGGGTCCCGAGAGCTGGACAGGACTTAGAGGCTAAACACCAGCAGTAGCTTGACCTATACAGATAGACAGACAGATATCGACACCGCGACTTTCTGTCTGCGGGTTTCTTTCTCCAGCACAAGACTCTGCCTGTGGGCCCTGCCCCAGGCCTGTTGCATCCAATCAACGGCTGACCTGGGTCCCCAAGGAGAAGTTATTGGTCGTACTGGGTTCCAATATGACCATTTACATTCTGTCATAATGTAAACAACCGTTCCCCGTTTACTTGATAAATGGGGCTTCCTAGGTGGTGCTAATGGTAAAGAACCTCCCTGCCAACGTAGGTGACGTAAGAGACACGAGTTCGATCCCTGGGTGGGGAAGATCCCCTGGAGGAGGGCGTGGCCACCCACTCCAGCATTCTTGCCTGGAGAATCCCATGCACAGAGGAGCCTGGCGGGCCACGGGTCACAGGACACGACTGGAGTGACTTAGCACACAAGCTCTTTAGCACACACCTTTAATTAACAAAAGAAAAGGCTCCTCTTCCATGTATGCCCGTCTCCAGCAGCATCTGCCCTGCTGGGCCATCACTTAACCAGCACTGAGGGAGCCTGAACTCTAGTTCCGACTTGTCCCTTGAGGCGTCACTCATTTTCCAGGGTCTGGTTTCCTCACTGGGAATAATTATGGGCTCGCCCACCCTCCCCAGCTGTGACCTGGGAGAAACGCGTTCTGTGAACACAGGGCTCCCCGTGCCGCACACTTTACCCAGCAAGGGCACAAGGGAGTCTATTCACCTAGGGAAAGACAAGGCCCCTTGTGGCCACCTCCCAGGGTCAGGAGCTTCATCAGGGCTCCCTCTTTTGTCTTTAACCCCAGAGAAACCTTGGGGAAAAGAGAAGCAGCACTTGTGCCTGGCCCGGAGGAGCAACTGGCACAGGCTGCAGGCTGGCATGCCCTTTGCCAGTTCCCTGCGGCTGAGAAACTGTGGCGCTTATTCTTAGCATCTGAGGCACAAGCATATTTTATGAGTCTCAAAATGTCCAGGCAAGACAGGAAAGGAGCAAGGTCAGGAAAAATCTCCTTTAATAAAGGCGGAACCAGGAAGGGGATGGATGGGGACCCCCTGCACATCGAATCGTTTTGTCACTTCACTGTGGAAGGAGTTCTAGAGACCAGAATGAAATGTACACACACACCTGCAAGCTCATACACGCAAACACACCCCACATATATGTGTGCATACATATCCACACAGAGATGCACGTTTCCTGCCTTCGAGAATTGTATAGGCTACCATGAGAAGCAGGCCATATCTGTAATCAGCCATTTCCACACCGGGACAAACATTCCAGGGAGATGATTTCCAAGGAAGTGACATTTAAAATGAACCTTGACTCTTAAAATTGCAAACTCTTGATTCCCCTTGCCCTGCCTTATTTTTCTCCAGAGGAATCACGACCTTCTAAAATAACATGAAATTTACTCATTATATTTATTGTCTCTCTCCTTCACCTTTACGTCAACTCTGACCAAAGCTCTTCTTTCACTTTCTTTCTCCTTTTACTTTCTTTCACTTCCCTCCTAATAGAGAAAAAGCAAAGAAAGAAAAACTAATAGGCTCTAATATCTGCTGGGGTTTCCCCTGTGGCTCAGTGGTAAAGAGTCCACCTGCACGCTGGAGGAGGCTCTTGAGAGGCCCTTGGACTGCAAGGAGATCCAACCAGTCCATCCTAAAGGAAATCAGTCCTGAATATTGACTGGAAGGACTGATGCTGAAGCTGAAGCTCCAGTACTTTGGCCACCTGATGCGAAGAACTGACTCATTGGAAGGGACCCTGATGCTGGGAAAGATTGAAGGAGGGAGGAGAAGGGGATTACAGAGGATGAGATGGTTGGATGGCATCACCAACTCGATGGACATGAGTCTGAGCAAGGCTGGGAGCTGGTGATGGACAGGGAGGCCTGGGTGCTGCGGTCCACGGGGTCGCAGAGTCGGACACGACTGAGCGACGAACTGAACTGAATGCAGGAGATGCGGGTTCGATCCCTGGGTCAGGAAGATCCCCTGGAGAAGGAAATGGCAACCCGCTCCAGTAGTCTTGCCTGGGAAATCCCATGGACAGAGGAGCCTGGTGGGCTACAGTCCATGGGGTCACAAGAGAATCAGACACACCTTAGCAACTAGACAACAGCAATAATATTTGCTGAGTAGCTTTGACCTTTCAGAGAAATGTCACATCCATTTTATGCTCAGAAGGACTCTTTGAAATACAGAGGTGATGGGACTGTCCCTGTTCTCCCGAAGCAGCCACACAGCCAGGGGGCAGCGAGGGGAGGGTGGAGACCTACACACCATCGCTCACCTAACACCCACTAACCTTGTAAAGATGTCATGCAGTCTCTCGCGGTGCATGGAAAGCTCTCAAAGAACAGAAATTATGTTTTCATTTTTCCTGTATCCTATGCTTCAGAAAACATAAAAGGCATTAAATTACCTCTTAGTACTACTAGCTGACACTGAGTACATTTCTGAATCCTCGGCATTTCTTGCCTCCTTCCAGGGACAGTAAACAAGATCAGCCTTCATGTTAGTGCCCCAGCTTCCACAGAGACGCAAGAAGTTCTTTTCCCTGCTACCAGAGGCTGGCACAGAAAGGCTCCCCAGTGCAAGCTTTCTGCCTATTCCTAACACCTGAAACAACCTTAACAGCATGTATTCACTAACCGCATCCTCAGGACAGTTGCAAGTTACATAGCCTGAGTTTAACCACCCTGACAACCCATTATTAAAATGATACCCTTTGTAAGTATTATCATTACATAATGTCATGGTCAGTAATATCATTACATAAAACACATTCAAACAAAATATCATAATTCTAAAAGATGAAAGGCGATTTTCTCAGAGAGGTTAGGACGGTGTTCCTTCTTAGGGCTTCTTATTCCTGGTGGCTGATGACCATAAGGGCATATGGGCAAGTCGTGGGGTTTCAAAGAGAGAATAGCTATCCAAGTTTCCCTCAAGGACTCTTTCTGGTTTCTCTGTGATATAAATCAAGGGATTTCATGTCGGAACTGAAAAATCCATGTCCGAATTAAAAGTCTGTGGGGCTCATTTTGAATTAGGCTCCCAGCCGGCTGCCTACGAGAAGAGACGCAGAGAGAATCAGGGTGAGGCTGAGCTGGATCAGACCACGGCACTCCTGAGACTTGGGAATGAAGCTTTGGTTCCCAGTAGCTTCTGGGGCCCAGTTTCCAGGAGGTCTAGCCACAGTTTGACTCCTCTGACCGTGATAGCGCCCATTTTGTCTTTACAATACAACCTCCCACTTTGCCTTGAGTGAGTGCCTGAAAGTCACTCAGCTGTGTCCAGCTCTCTGCGACCCCGTGGGCTGTACAGTCCATGGAATTCTCCAGGCCAGACTACTGCAGTGGGCAGCCTTTCCCTTCTCCGGGGATCTTCCTAACCGAGAGAGGGAGCCCAGGTCTCCCACACTGCAGGCGGATTCTTTACCAGCTGAGACACAGGGAAGTCCAAGAACACTAGAGCGAGTAGCCTATCCCTTCTCCAGGAGATCTTCCCAATCCAGGAATTGAACCGGGGTCTCCTGTGTTGAAGGCGGATTCTTTACCAACTTACCCTGGTAAGAAAGGGTGGAGAGTGAGTAGGGTGCTTGACCTGGGCAGGCCCTGGACTGGAACCAGCCAAGGTCGTGTGTTTGAGAGACTGGAAGGGGCCATTGTGACCTGGGTTTGGTAATGGGGACATGATCCGAGGGAAGCAGAGAGCAGCTCGTCGGGGCTGGATTACGCAGGGTGTCACAAGCCGCGTTCAGTTTGGTTTTCACCCTGAGAGCAACTGAAACCTTACGCGCCGAAGCGTCAGGCTGACTCACAGGCTATTGGAGGGAGACACCCTGTTATTACAGAGAAGGTCACTCTTTCCTGTCCTCTGCCCTCCAGTCTCCCCTGCTTTTCATGTGTGGCTAGTTCAACAGCTATTCTGCAACCAAAATTGCAAAGCTTGACTCTACAGCTATAGAGGGCTCTGTTATACAAGGTGTTAAACAAAAATGAGCAAATATATACTACACATAGACTTTATGCATGAAAGTGAAAGTGAAGTCGCTCAGTCATGTCTGAATCTTTGCGACCCCATGGACTGTAGCCTTCCAGGCTCCTCTGTCCATGGGATTTTCCAGGCAATAGTATTGGAGTGGGTTCCATTTCCTTCTCCAGGGGATCTTCCCAACCCAGGGATTGAACCCGGGTCCCCCGCATTGTAGACAGGTGCTTTACCATCTGAGCCACCGTGTATATATATATATATATATATATATATATATATATATATTGTATTGCTGGATCAGCTGGTACAGAATCCGCCTACAATGCAGGAGACCCAGCTTTAACCTCTGGGTTGGGAAGATGCCCTGGAGAAGGAAATGGCAACCCACTCCAGTATTCTAGCCTGGCATATCCCATGGACAGAGGAGCCTGGTGGGCTACAGTCCATGGGGTCACAGGAGTCAGACATGATTTAGGGACTAAACCACCACCATGGATATCATAGACAGGTAGACAGATATAAACTAGATCTAGATAGATACGTATTTATATGCAGAGACAGAGAAAAGGGACGCAGAGTCCGGAATAGCACAGGGGAAATCTCAGAAAAATGTCCTTGTCTCCCAAATATCTGCTTTGAAGTGTTGTTCCACTTGTTAAGTGAAATATTCGTCTTTTTTTATTTAAAATAAAATACACATGTAAACCATATGGACATGAGCAAAACACCTTCCATATAGCAGAGAAACGGAGTGAACTTTTCCTCAAAAGTTATAAAACCTCACTAACCAATAAGACAAATCTGAATTAGGGAAAGGACTGAACTGCAGAATTTCTATTTTATCAGCTGCACATCGGCTTAGAACTTGAACTAACTGCGGCTTTGCACTGTTGTGCCAGTTTCTGCTGCACAGCAAAGTGAGTCCGCCACACGCACACACGTGTCCCCTCCCTTTAGGGTTTGCTTCCTTCCACTTAGGTCACCACAGAGCGTTGAAAACATAAAAAAGATTGTTTTCAGTGCATGTGAAAGTCATGACCGCACCACACTTTACTCATCTTGTTCGTTGTTTAGTTCCTGAGTCACGGCCGACCTTTGCAACCCCATGGACCGTAGCCCACCGGGCTCCTTTGTCCGTGGGATTTCGTAGGCAAGAATAGCGGAGTGCTTTGCCATTTCCTTCTCCAATCCTGCAGTCTACAAAGCGGGGTAGCACTGTGTCTAAAAGTAGATATGCATTGAAGGAGTTCCCTGAGCTGTGAAGCAGGTTCTCGTTAGTCATGATTTTCATACATAGTATCGACAGTGTACGTGTGTCAGCCCCCATCTCCCAGTTCATCCCAAGCCCTCCTTTCCTCCTGTCCACTCGGTTCTCTACATCTGTTCTCCATTTTGCTTTGCGAATAAGATTGTCCACACCATTTTTCTAGATTCCACTTATATGCATTAATAAAAGATACTTGCTTTTTTCTTTCTGACTTAATTCACCCTGTATGACAGTCTCTAGGTCCATCCACATCTTTCCAAATGACCCAATTTTGTTCCTTTTTCTGGCTGAGTAATACTCAATTGTATGTATGCACCACATGAACATTCTCACACAACCTTTCCTAAGCCAAAATGGCATACAGCAAAGAAGCAATTACTTTGGGACACATCTGGCTAACAGATGCGCAAGTGAACAGGAATAAAGCAGAGCTGCTCACAGACGTGGGTTGAAGCTGCAGCAGCCTGATGCCGAGTGCAGTCCCCGAGGAAGGCTCGTGGCGGGGCTGCTTTCTCTGCTGGGCGTGCCCTGCCTCTGTACTGGCCACTGAAGACACACTTTGGGCCCTGTTTTGCTTGTCACTTTTTTTGTAAAAGTAAAGAGTCTCTTCAAATTTATTTTGTTAGTGAGAACAAGTACTAACGTAGGTCTTCAGCCAAAGTGGCATGAAGCAAATTTTCAGAAAGCAGAGCACATACGCGCAGGCACACCTCGGACGCTGTGGGTTCAGCTCCAAACCAGCACGTAAAGCAGTGATCGCATCAGAGCAAGCCGCAGCCCCTCTGTCTTCAGTGCACGTGAACGTCCTGCTCGCGCCATACTGTTTAGTCACTAAGTTGTCTCTGACTCTTCTGCACCCCCACAGACTAGCCTGTCAGGCTCCTTTGTCCATGGGATTTCCCAGGCAAGGATACTGGAGTGGGCTGCCATTTCCTTCTCCAGAGGATCTTCCAGGCCCAGGGATCGAACCCGCATCTCCTGAACTGGCAGGTGGGTTCTTCACCACCGAGCCCCCAGGGAAGGCCTGCTGCAGTCTACTGAGCGCAACAGCACCGTGTCCAAAAGTAGATACACATGCCTTAATTTTAAGACCCTTTATCACTGAAAAATGCTAGCCAGGATCTAAGCCTTCGCTGAGTTATAGTCTTTGTGCTGGTGGAGGGTCTTGTCTTCATGTTGATGGCTCTGATTGTTCAGGGTGGTGGCTGCTGACAGTTACAATGATTGCGGCCGTCTTTTAAAATAAGACAACAATGAAGTTTGCGCAACAATTGACTCTTCTTTTCACCAATGGTTTCCCTACAGCAGGCAATGCTGTTTCATAGCATTTCACCCACAGTGTAACTTCTTTCAAAATCGGAGTCAATCCCCTATAACCTTGCTGCAACTTTATCAATTAAATTCATGTAACATTCTAAATCCTTCATTGTCATTTTAACAATCTCCACAGCGCCTTCACCAGGAGTCTCCATCTCAAGAAACTGCCTTTTTTGCTCCTGCATTAAAGTCTTATCATGAAATTGCAGCAATTCAGTCACATCTTCAGGACCCACTTCTAATTCTAGTTCTTTTGCCATTTCCACCACATCTGCAGTTACTTCCTTCACTGAAATCTTGTGCCTAAAGTCATCCATGACTATTAGAATCAACTTCTTCCCAACTCCTATTAATGTTAACATGTCGACCTCTTCCCATGAATCACTGATGTTCTTAAAAGCATTTGGGATGATGAATCCTTCCTGTGCCCAAATCCATCATAAGAGTCACTATCCATAGCCTTACAAAGTGTATTTCTTAAACAATAATTCTTGAAAGTTAAAATGACTCCCTGATTCATGGGCCACAGAATGAATGTTGTATTCGCAGACATGAAAACATCATTAATCTCACACATCTTCATCAGCACTCTTGGGTAATCAGGTGCTTTGTCAATGAACGGTGATATTTGGAAAAGAATCTTTTTTTTTCCTGAGCAGTCTGTCTCAACAATGGACTTAAACTATTCAGTAAAGCATTTTGTGGGGCCTCCCTGGTGGCGCAGATGGTAAAGAATCCACCTGCAATGCAGAAGACCCAGGTTTGGTCCTTGTGTCAGGAAGATCCCCTGGAAGAGGGCATGGCAACCCACCCCAGCATTCTTGCCTGGAGAATCCCATGGACAGAGGGACTGTCACAGAAAGTCAGAACAAGACTGAGCAACCGAGCAGGCACACACAGGTGGCTTAAACAACGGAAATTCGTTTCCTCATGGTTATGGGAGCTGGAAGCCCAAGGTCTGAGTGCCGACATGGTCATGATCTGGTGAAGCTGTGTCTGGCTCAGACGGGCCCCCTCTCGCAGCGGGGAGTTCGAGCCCCCTGCTGCCTCCTCTTATAAGGACGCTGATCACTCAGATCAGGGCCCCATCCCCCCGACTCACTTAACCTTACTACTTCCTTCCTCCAAATGCATTCTCGGGGGGATTATGGCTTCAGCATATGAATTTAGGGGAATGAGATTCAGCTCATAGCAGCATCCATCTTATATCTATCTGGAAAAATGGAAATAGTAATATGATAAAATTTGAATTCCCCAGAGGATTTAGAGAGACTCATCCTTGCTGCTGCTGCTGCTGCTAAGTCACTTCAGTCGTGTCCGACTCTGTACAACCCCGTAGACGGCAGCCCACCAGGCTTCCCCATCCCTGGGATTCTCCAGGCAAGAATACTGGAGTGGGTTGCCATTTCCTTCTCCAATGCATGAAAATGAAAAGTGAAAGTGAAGTCACTCAGTCCTGTCCGACTCCTAGCGACCCCATGAACTGCAGCCTACCAGGCTCCCCTGTCCATGGGATTCTCCAGGCAAGAGTACTGGAGTGACTCTTTAGAGAGACTCACCCTTAGCTAGGCCTAAAACTAAGAAACTTAAAATGAACCCTAAGTACAGAAAATGCTTTTACCCTACATAAACATCAGCTCTAACTTTATGCGTTTATTGTACAATCTTGACTGTATTAGCTTGTGTTTGTTTTCCTGAGATGAATACTCATAGTTATCATCAAGTTATCAAAGTCTTGGTGCAAGAAACCCCTCTGAAAGTAAGAACCATGGGGATTCGAGATAAATATTTTATGTTGAGAATGAAAAGCTCTCCCTCAATAAATCATCAATGAATGTCTAAAGACAGACTCCTTCCGACTCAATAGGATCTCAGTAAATATGTATTCAGCGGAATCCCAAGAGTTGCATCCCACAGTTCCTTCAAGAAATAGGCCAGGATATCACCGGCGCACAGGGGCTGGTAGCACTTCCCAGAGAAGGGCAGATAAAGCAAATCGAACTTCATTCAGTTAATAGACACTTTAAGTGTATTTACATCGTGCAGAGATTGTGTCAGGAAAAGAAAATCAGTCCAGGCGTGAGACAGACACATTGCTCAAAAATACAGAGGAAGGTGGTACGGAGCAGGGTCGGGGAACGGATGGACCGTCATGGAGACACAGAGGGAGAAGGAAGCGATCAGTCCCGCTGAACCCCTGGAAGTTGGGGGTTCTAGTCCAGATGGCAGCGGAAGGAGACCGTGGAAGTGGGAAGGCAGGAAGAGAAGGCAGGACCCCAAGGCAGGACCCCACAGACGCGGCAGATGGAATGGGGTCTCCTGAGTGGGTGGACTAGAGTCGGACGGCGGAGGATACGGGCAGAAAAGGGTGAGAGAGAACGCGGCACATGAGGCTTCCTGGGGCAAGTGACGGCTGGGCTACACGTGAGTGATCAGAAAAGTTCCCTGAACAGAAAGACCACCTTGAACAAGATATTAGACGATACGAAAGTGCAGAGTGCTCCTGGAGCCAGCAGACTTTGGGGCCCCTTCTGGCGCCTCCCCACTTCCCAAATCTGGAGCCCCTATGTAACTCCCCCAGCATGTTCACCAGTTGCCAAATGCCTCACGCCCTCCTGCCTCAGCAACCACGGATCTTTCTCTCCTAGAAGTACCCTGAGATCCGTGTTATCCGTGACGTTCCCCTAGCCAGCACCACCACGTTTGCCAAAACCCTCCTGCATTGGCAGGCGGATTCTTTACCACTGCGCCACCTGGCCGTGTACACACTGCTATCTATACTTTACACAGAAAACCAGCGAGGACCAACATACAGCACAGGGCACTCTGCTCCGTGCTGCGTGGCAGTCTCGATGGGAGGGGAGTTTGCGGGGAAATGGACATGTGTATATGTGTGGCTGAGTCGCCTTACCTTTCACCTAAAACTATCACAACATTGTTAATCGGCTATACCAAAATATAAAATAAGAAGTTCAAAAGAAAAAAATAAAAAAGCCCTCCTGTTCTCTGTTTGGTTTGCTGAAGTCTTCCTTTTCTCTTTAGAGACCATGTAAAGGAATCAACAGGTAAAACATTTTCTTTTTTAATTAATGTTTTGGGCCATGCCATGTGGCTTGTAGAATCTTAGTTCCCTAATCAGGGATCAAAACTTGGCCCTCAGCAGTGAAAACGCAGAGTCCTAACCAGTGGACCTCCAGGAAACTTCCGGTAGCTAAAAGTTTTATTCTTGTACGTAAAGATGTGTTGGCGAAGAATTTCATTCTCTCTTGAAAATTGGTGCATGTTAGCCAAGGTTCTTGTGGCTTGACTCAGAGGACTGAGGACTCCTGTAAGAGTTTCAGGCACCACGACGTAACAATTAGGACAAGCATTTGGATGTAGTGCCCCAGATCATGTCACTTAACACCAATTTGGGCAAAGAGAAAGATGTCAAAGACAGAAAGCGTTGGTTCCTTTTAAGGGCTCAAAGGGGAGAATCTGGCCCAGGTCTCTCTCCTTGCCTTGTGCATCATCCCCCTCTGACCCTTCATATTATCTTTTCTTTGTGCATGTCTCTCTCCACCCTAACTTCCCCCTTTAATGGGGACACCAGTCACGCTGGCTTGGGGCCCCCTCTAATGTTACTGTTGTTCAGGGGCCAAGTCGTATCCGACTCTTCAAGACCCCAGGAACTGCAGCACACCAGGCTCCCCTGCCCTTCACTCTCTCCCAGAGCTTGCTCAAATGAGTCTGTGATGTTACCTAACTATCTCATCTTCTGTTGCCCCCCTTCTCCTTTTGCCCTCAGTCTTTCCCAGCATCAGGGTTTTTGCCCAATGAATCGGCTCTTCCCATCAGGTGGCCAAAGTATTGGAGCTTCAGCTTCAGTCCTTCCAGTGAACACTCAGGGCGGATTTCCTTCAGGTTTGGTCTCCCTCTAACGACCTCACTTTAACTGGATTTTGTCTGTAAAGACCTTGTCTTCAAATAAAGTCACACTTTGAGGTACTCAGCGTCTGGACCTCAGCCTATGAATTTGACAAGACGCACAGTCCCACCAACACCGTGGGAATCGTAATTGCCCTTGAATCCACCCACACAGGTTCCCTGTTGCCTGCAGTGGGCTGGGTTTCCCCAGAGTCAGACCCTGAGATGGGTTTGAGAGCACATGGTCCGTGTGGGAGGTGACTGGAGGAGGTGACTGGTGGAGGTGCAGAGAGAGAAGTGGGAGGCGAGACCGAGAAAGGAAGGAGGCCAGAGCCGCGCATGTTCACGAGAGCTTCCTGATATTGTCAGATGAGGCTCAGCCGGCCAGCTGCACAGACCAGGCTGCAGATCGACCCTCTCCCAGGCGGAGGAGTCTGGGAACTTACACACACTGCCCCTCCCTGACTGAGGACTGCTCCCAGAGCCTGCGCTCCCTGGCCTGCCCCGCGGCAGGGCGAGTGGTCAGAACGAGTGGCCAGTGTCTAGAGTCGGAATCTCACACGGTCTGCACTGGAGCCCCTGCGCTCCCTGGCCTGCCCCGCGGCAGGGCGAGTGGTCAGAACGAGTGGCCAGTGTCTAGAGTCGGAATCTCACACGGTCTGCACTGGAGCCCGTGGAGGGGCGGCGACAGGGTCCCCCGAGATGCTGCAGGCGGCCAAGGGGCACGCCCAGACAGAGCCACAAACCCACACAGAAGCCTGGACTGTCTGCCTCCACTGAAAGCACTCCTGCTTTCGGAGGCCTCACTCTCTCCCTGTCACTGCCCAGTGCTCCAGGAGGAAACCCTCCTCCAGGCCACAGGTGCCACGTGAAGGAAAGCCCTCTCCTCCCGACTCTGCATTCGGCCGATATCCTAATAATGGATAATACCGGTGCGATGAAATCATATTGGTTGGGAAGCAGGAACAGTCTCGGTTCCTTTTAGACTCTCTCGGCTTCATCACAGGATGAAAAATCCACAGCACTGATTATTTTTATGGGTAAGCCGAAACGCTGCCACTTTATTAATGAATGAGGCAGAGTGCAGAAGACCTCGTGCAGTCTCCAGGCCACTGGGCTGGGAGCAGAGAGACCTCAAACTCTTAATTTTCTTTTTTGTACATCAGCGTCTCAGTCCGAAATCTTCTTCCTTCCTCCACTCTCTCTCCTCTCCCTTCCCTTCTTTCTCCCTTCCCCTCCTGGCCCTCCTGCCCTTCCGTCTTCTCCTTCTTCTCTCTCTCTCTCTCTATTGCCACTTTAAATATTTCTTGCCTCTTTCAAAACTTGCTTACATAACTTCCACTCTATTATAACCCACAATTAACACTTACAGCCATAAAATGAGAATGGGTCACACATAGACTAATTCCAGAGGCCCTCTTCCTTCCATCAAATCCGTATTCGTCCTCCATCCCGTCTGCTCTTTCCATGTGCTGAGTCATACTCTAGTGATACAGTGACACCATGAATAATCCTTCACATCTATGTAGCTCAGGAGAGCGCCAAGGGCAGAAAAGCTTGGAAAGGTCATCTAAGCCGGAAGTTGGGCCGCTCTCTCTATATAATTCCCCTTCAATCCGAAACAGGAGTCACAAACTGATGAGCCACGAGGGGACTCCAGCCTTCAGATATGTTGTGTCTGCTTCAGGAAGAGTTTTTTAAAATCAAGAAGCTTTCTATTTAAAAAATTCAATTTCAGGACTTCCTCGCCACTCTAGAGGCTAAGACTTTGCCTTCCAGTGCAGGGTGTTTGGGTTCAATCCCTGACTGGAGAGCTGAGATGTCACATGCCTCACAGCCGAAAAACAGCAGAAGCAATATTGTAACAAATTCAATAAAGACTTTAAAAACAGTCCACATCAAAAAAATCATAAAAAATATAATTTTGTTAAAAATAAAAAACTGGGGACTTCCCTGCCCCATGGTTGGGAGTCCGCCTCCCAGTGCCGGGGACACGGGTTTGATCCCTGTCAGGGAAGATTCTGCAGGCCACCGAGCAATTGAGCCTCCGCACTCTGGAGCGCGTGCACCACAGCTCAGACCCAGTGCAGCCTAAAATAAACAAATAATTAAAGGGTTTTGTTTTTTTTTTTAACTGTCTTCCGAAAAATTTTTTTAAAAATCAATTTCAGCCTCCTCTGGAAAAACCAAAACAATCTTGTTACAACACAAATTCACCCTTGGCTAGAGCAAAGGTGCTTGCTCTCTAGATGGGAGGCCTTCCCGCCCACATCCCTGGCCCCGCTCTGCTGGACTGTCTTCAGCACCTAGTGCACCACAGCTCTGTGGCTCTCGATATCGGACTCTTCCACAACGGTGCCCAAGACGCCCATGGACATACGGAGCGCACGGGAGAGGAGCGCTCTGTCTCCAAACTCAATCACGCCCTCTGGAAGCCGGCGTGCCGAGGTAGGTCCTTAACCTGTGGAAGCCAAGTGTCCGCCCCTGGCGCCTGCTCTTCTGAACTCTAGACAAAGGGAGAGCTGCTCTTCTCATGAGTTTTCTTTAAAGCATGCAACCCCAGTTTCTTATCTAACATGACTCCAACTCCGACTGTCGTAACAAGATTGTTGCGTCCGACTCTTTGCACCCCTGTGGACTGTAGCCCACCAGACTCCTCCATCCATGGGATTTTCCAGGCAAGAGTACTGGAGTGGGGTGCCATTTCCTTCTCCAGGAGATCTTCCTGACCCAGGGATTGAACCCGGTCTCCTGATTGCAGGCAGACTCTTTACAGTCTGAGCCACCACAGCAGCCCTTTCACTTTCTTTCCTGTTTCCTGTCTAACATCTTGCTTGTTTATTTCCTGGACGTGGACCACTCGGTTTTTATTCCTTCCAGAGCATGAACTCCAGGGCCTTCCCTGGTGCTCCGGGGCTAAGACACCATGCTCTAGCACAGGGGGCCTGGGTTCAATGCCTGGTCAAGGATCTAGGTCCAACACACCACAACTAAGAATTTGCATGTCGCAACTAAAGATCCCGAGTGCCTCAGCTAAGACCCAGCACAGCCAAACAGATAAACAAGCATTTTTTAAATAAAGTATAAAATCCAGAAATGAAAGGTTTCCTCCTGGGAGATAAATTCTAGAGATTTATCTTCTCCAGAATTTCATTCATGTACTCATTAAAGGGGGATTCCCAGGTGGCACTAGCGATAAAGAACCCGCCAGCCAATGCAAGAGACTTAATAAGAGACGTAGATTCAATCCCTCGGTGGGGAAGATCCCCTGGAGGAGGAAATAGCAACCCACTGCAGTCTTCTTGCCTGGAGAATCCCATGGAAAGAAGAGCCCGGCAGGCACAGGCCACGGGGTCCCAATGAGTTGGACACGATTGAGGTGACTTAGCATGCATGCACACGCTCATGAAAGGCTTCTTCACTAAACCCTTACCAGCTGTGAGGCACTGTGCCAGGCCCTGGCATCACATTGACAGGCAGCAAAGCTCAGTGGCTGCCCTCCTGCAGCTCACATTCCAGCGGGGAGAGAGTGTTACTCTGCCTTCTCCCAGAGAAATGCAAACTTGTGTTGCGATGCATGCAGAAGAAATTCCAGATGGATCCAAGAATTTAGACCTGAGGAGAGAATACAGTTCTCACAAATCTAAAAGAAAGCATGGGTGAATAACTTTATTTTCTTGCAGAGGTCTTTCTAATCACAACAGGAAATCTCAGAGCTGAAAAGGAAAAAAAAACTGGATCACACTAACTACATCAAATTTTAACATTTTGGGAGGCTAAAAGTACCATAAACAAACTCAAAAGAGAAACTAGGGAAAATATTTGCAACCCAAATGACAGGCAAAGGACTTATTTCCCCAATATACAAATTACTCTTACAAATCAATCGACAGAGCACATAAAAAATTTATGAAAGAAATATAAATGATGCAAACAAATGAGATGGCTCTGAACCTCATTAATAATGAAAGCAATACAAAATAAAATAATGAGATATTTTCCAAGTAAATATTGGCCATGATAGTTGAAAACTGATCCTCCCTGGTGCTGTCCATAGGTAGGGAAGCTGGCATCCGCATTCACGGCTCATTGAAGCTACCCTTCGGCAGGCAGTTCAGTGATGCACTGACTTTATATGGTCTTGTTCTGCGATTTTAATTGCTCCTAGTTTTATTCTGTCATCCAGCAAGCCCCCATCACATGCTGCCTTCCAGAACGAGCTCACACCTGCACCTCCCCGGATTCTAAGATCTGCCCTCTTTGCTCTACTCTATTTACAACTTCCGGTGTTCAGAACTGCTGCTCGCCTGGTCTGGAGGATCTCCACACAGGCCATCTCGGTTGCCTTAGATCTCCTAGGAAATGCAACAGCAGTCTGGCTAACTTTGAGCTGTCCCTGCCAAGGCTCCTGGCAAAGGGAAAACCACCCTGAAGCATCTTTCTACCCCAGCCTCCTCCCACACAGTTCATGATAATTCTACCTGGAAAAGGAGTATAATCAGCCAGAGTTCCTAGTGAATGTCACTAACATCAGAACCAAGACAGCTGTGTTGATGCCCAGGGCAGTTCCGTGCCAGGTAGAGAGACAGACACTGAGGACTCCCCTGGTGGTCCACGGTTAAGAATTCCCCTTGTGACACAAGGGACACGGCTTCCATCCCTGGTCTGGGAGGATTCCACCTGCCCCCGAGCAACAGATCCCTGCTCCACACCTCCTGGAGCCCGTGTGCCCAGAGCTCACGCTCCGCAACAAGGAAAAGCCCAAGCACACCCATGAAGACCCAGCGCAAACAAAATAAATGAACAAACCTCAAAGGGAGAGATAGAAACAGACAGTACATCACTACCATCACATCTACAAGTCCCTTTCTCCCTTGAAAAGACCCTGATGCTGGGAAAGACTGAATGCAGGAGGAGAAGGGGACGACAGAGGATGAGATGGTTGGATGGCATCACCGACTCAGCGAACATGAGTTTGGGTGTGCTCCGGAGTTGGTGTTGGACAGGGAGGCCTGCCGTGCTGCGGTTCATGGGGTCACAAAGAGTCGGACATGACTGAGCGACTGAACTGAACTGAACTGAACTGCCTTTTCTCAACAAACACTGCTTGTGTCCACATGGTTATGATGAGGTGACGCGCTGGATCTATGTTCCCCAGTGTGCTCAGCTCACTCTCCTTGTCCGATGCTTGCACTTAAACGTCTGGGCAGCCCCACAAGCCGTAAGCAGGAATTTGACTTTATGCTTTTTGTGTTAAGAACATAATATTCAGGCTGGAGACAGTTTTCACTCTCCTGCAGATTGAATTTGCCCATTTGAAGAATGTCCCCTTCCCCAAGTAAACTATGAAAGTGAATAACGCAACATCATCATTTCAACAGAACTTTAAAGCCCAGTTGCTATTTTGCTGCAGTCCCTGGAGTTATTTAGCCTTTCCAGGTTGACTTTGCCCCGTTGACTAAAAGGAGTCACTGGTGCCCTGAAGATGAGTAACCAGCTCCTTCCCATCAGTCCTGTGACTTTTTATACTGCAGCTTCTCTCACGGCGCTATGATTTCAGCAAATGTTAATAGAGTGCCTCTTTGGTGGTCCTGTTGGTAAAGAAACTTGCCTGCAATGCAGGAGACCTGGGTTTGATTTCTGGGTTGGGAAGATCCCCTGGAGAAGGGAATGGTTACCCACTCCAGTATTTTTGCCTGGAGAATTCCAAGGACCGAGGAACCTGGAGGGCTTCAGTCCGTGGGGTCCCCAAGAGTCAGACACAATTGAGTGATTTTCACTTTCCCATCAATCCTGTGATTTTTTTATACAGTATCTTCTCTAGTGGTGTTGGGCTTCAGTGAATGTTAATTACATGCCTCTTTTCAATAAATGGCATTGGGAAACCAGATATCCACAGGCAAAAGTTAGATCTTACCTTACCCCACCTACAAAAATGAACTCAAGATCAATCAAAGAGGTAAACATAAGAGCTGAAGTTACAAACCACGTAGAAAACCTGGGGAGAAAGCTTCATGACACTGGATTTCCTGAAGACTTCTGGGGCTTCCCTGGTGGCTCAGATGGTCAAGAATCTGCCTACATTGAGGGAGACCCGGGTTCAGTCCCTGGGTTGGGAAGATCCCCTGGGGAAAGGAATGGCCATCCACTCCAGTATTCTTGCCTGGAAAATTTCATGGACAGAGGAGCCTGGTGGGCTACAGTCCAGGGGGTCACAAAGAGTCAGACACAAGCGAGCAACTTTCACTTTTACTTTGTTCAATAAAGGACTTATATCCAGGATATATAAAGAACTCATACAGCTCAACAACAGTAAATTTTTAAATGAGCAAAGGACTCAAACGGACATTTCTCCAAAGAAGATATACAAATGGCCAATAAGCACATGAAACAATATTCAACATCACTAACAGAGCAATGAAATCAAGACCACAGTGAAACACCACTTTGCACTCACTAAGGTTGCTAGCAAAAAAAAAAAAAAAAAAACAAATGTTGGTGAGGAAATGGAAAAATTGGGGCACTTGTGCATTGATGGTGGGAACATAGAATGGTGCAGGCACTGTGCAAAACAGTAAGTGACTCCCCAAAAATCTAAACACAGACGCCATGTGACCCAGCAACTTGAATTCTAGGTACATGCACAGATGTTTACAGCAGGGACATGAGCATATGTTTGTACACCAACATTCACAACACCATCATTCACAGTAGCCAGGGTGTGGAAACAGCCTCACATCCGTCAGCAGATGAATGGGTAAAGAAAAATGTGGTATGTTCATACAGGAGAGCAATTGGAAATCCTGCCATTTGCCACAGCATCAGATGACTGAAGGACATTATGCTAAGTGAAATCGGTCAGATTCAGAACAAATCCTGCACAATTCCACTTACATGAAGTGTCTAAAATAGTCAGACTCTTAGCAACAGATATATAATCGTGGTTTCCAAGACAGAAATACTAGTCATGTCCCAACACTGCACCCAGGATCTTGAACATAGGGAATTACTCACTGTTATAAAATCCATCTCATTTTCTCCATACCAGTTAACTACACCCAGTGCTCATTGTCTATCTCCTCCATTAGGATATACCCTGTACAAGGACCAAGGTTTGTTTTTTGCCAGTTTTCTTCAGTGATAATCCTCCCAAACTGCTAGGAAAATGTCTAGCATAGTAGCTCCTCAATAAATAGTAAATTTATTAAATTAATGAATAAAATATTTTAGACGATGTCTATACTGAAAACATGAAGCAACAGGTGTTGCTGTTCAGTCGCCCGGTCGTGTCCGACTCTTTGCAACCCCGTGGACTGCAGCACACCAGGCCTCCGTGTCCCTCACCATCTCCTGGACTTTGCCACAGTTCATGTTCATTGTATCACTGATGCCATCCAACCATCTCATCCTCTGATGCCCTCTTCTCCTCTAGACGGGCTATTTTTTTAACTTTTTATTTTATATTGGAGTATAGTCGATTAACAATGTTGTGATCGTTTCAAGTGAACACCAAAGGGATGCAGCCATTCATATACACAAATCCAATCTCCCCTAAACCCCCCTCCTACCCAGGGAGCCTTATCCCTCTTATCCACTTTAAATATAGTAATCTGCACATGTCAACTCCCTAACTATCCCTTCCCTGTTCTTACCCCACCGGAAATCACAAACTCATTCTCCGAGTCTGTGTCTGTTTTGTAAATAAGTTCATTCATGTCCTTTGTTTTAGATCCTACATACCATGTTTGCAGTGCCCTGGACTGCAGCCCACCAGGCTCCTCTGTCCATGGGATTCTCCAGGCAAGAACACTGGAGTGGGGTGCCATCTCCTCCTTCAGGGGATCTTCCCCACCCAGGGGTCGAACCCACATCACCTGAGGCCCCTGCGTTGGCAGGCGGATTCTTTACCACTTGAGCTACCTGGGAAGCCCAACTCTGCACATAAAGGATGTTTTATGACACTTCTCCTTCCCTAGACAGTCTAGCTTTACAATACCTTTTGGGGTGGGGGGAACTCAAACAAGTAAAATTTACTCAGGATAGAATTAGAAAGAGCTCAGATACTCATTTCATTATAGAGTCTAATGGAAGAAGGGGCCCTTTTGTTATTGCTGTTGCTGTCATCTGTGTGTGAGTATGTGTGTGTGTGAGAGAGAGAGAGAATGTGTGTGAGAGAGAGAGAGAGTGTGTGTGTGTGAGAGAGTGTGTGTGTGTGAGAGAGAGAGAGTGTGTGTGTGTGTAAGAGAGAGAGAGAGTGTGTGTGTGTGAGAGAGAGAGAGAGAGTGTGTGTGTGAGAGAGAGAGTGTGTGTGAG
>SJYQ01005982.1:204625-263744 GCA_006410935.1 Redunca redunca | reverse complement strand
CCCCCACTATGTGGCTGTACTGAGAGCATTTGCCCTGCTTCCCTGTTCCTAGCCATCTCTTTAGTCTCAGCTCCGCCAGTCTCTGGGTTTGGTAAAACCAACGTGGTTCCTCTGGGGACACTGTTCAGCCACTTGGCTGTCGGTTCTCAGGGAAGGGAAGTCTTTCCAGCCAGGGAGTTCCCTGCTGGCACGGAGAAGCGCCTGCCTGGGGGTGAGACGAGGCAGAAAAAATGAAGCTGTCCTTCCTTCCTTTCTATGTGGTCATTCTCAGGCTTTTGTTCCACTGCGCTGACGTTTCGGAGGCGGACTCCTGAGCTCTCCCAGAGCTGTTTTTGATCGTGGACTGTTCATCTTTGTGAGTGGAGGAATCCTGGGGTCTTCCTCACTGCCATCTTGGTGACATCATTTTGGGGGTTGTTCAAAACGATAAGAAACACGCAGCACCTTGGCCCCTGGATGGGCTGAATTAAATGGGCCAGTTCAACGTCTGAAAGTCTGCTCTTTGATCTTTCCTATATCATTTTTGGTAGACTGAGGCTAAAGCATTACAGCTGGAAACTTAAAATTTTGAAACATGATTCCTAAGAGGGATATATTTAGAAGTTGAAAGGGATTAAAAAATGAGATTTCAATATTGCCAGCTGGATTTTATTACTCGGTGTTCTCCGGATACACAGAACGAATAGAATATGTATATGTATACGACTTTTCTGTTTTAATTTCTGCTGGAGCACAGTTGATCCACAGTGTCACGCGGGTTTCAGGTCTGCAACAAAGGGAGTGTTGCGCTGCGCATACACACTGCTGCCCTTCGGTCTCTAAGTCGTGTCTGACGCTTTTGAGACCCCAAGGACTGTAGTCTGCCAGGCCCCTTCGTCCATGGGATTTCCCAGGCAAGAATCCTGGAATGGGCTGCCATTTCCTTCTCCAGGGATCTTCCTGCCCCAGGGATGGAACCCTGTGTCTCCCAGGTGATTCTTTATCACTGAGCACAGTGGCCACTCGTTTTAAGAGTCTTTCCCCATATAGGCCATTACAGAGTACTGAGCAGCGTTCCCTGTGCTGCGCACTAGAACCGTAGCAGTTATGCATTGCATATACAGTAGTGCACACATGTCAACCTATAGAGTTTTTTTTCTTAAGCCACTTGCATGAGGTATGATTGACATACTGAAAACTGTACATACTCAGTATATACAACTTGATGAGTTTGGAGATAAGTGTGTACCTGCAAAACCATGACCATAATCTCTACTGCACTCTTTAAATTTGCTAAAAGAGTACACCTTACATTGTGTTCTTATCACACAAGAATATCATAATAATAAATGAACAGTGCGGTAGGAAACTTTCGGAGGTGAGAGATCTGTTTATGGCCAAGAAGGCGCTTTCTCACAAGGAGCTGGCCCACACAGTTCCTTTTACGGAAGTAAGAATTCCCACAGTCCAGGAGACCCAGGAAAGCAGGGGTGCAGTCCAGGGTTCAAATACCAAGTCCAAGTTCAGAAGAAAATGTCCTCCGGTTCACGCAAGCCAGGAAGAAAAGAAGGCATGAGTGCCCCCGACCCCTGGCCCCCGACCTCTGCCCGTGCTCCAGTCAAGCCCTCAGGACTGGAGGGCATCCACCACACTGGGGATGGTGACTTGCTTTACTGAGTCCACTGATTCAAATACTTATCGCCTCTACCAGCATCCTCACAGACACACCCAGAATTAATGTTTAGCCAAATACCTGCACTCCCGACCCAGGGGGTAAAATTGACACATAAAATCAACCAGGATGGGATCTATTTTCCAAAAGACTGCATGTAGTGTCTATTTTGGCTTTCCAGGTGGCTTAGTGGTAAAGAACTCACCTGCCAATGAAGGGGACATGGGTTCCATCCCTGGGTCAGAAAGATCTCCTGGAGGAGGAAACAGCAACCCACTCTAGTATTCTTGCCTGAGCAATCCCACAGACAGAGGAGCCTTGTGGGCTACAGTCCATGGGGTTGAAAAAAGTCAGACATGACTTAGTTACTAAACAACAGCAGTGTCTATTTTAACAATGAGTCCTGCCAATGAGATAAGTGAAAATTCTTGGCCCAGAGCCTGATATACATTAGATAATATGGGGATGTTTTCATTCATTTATTAATATACTTAAGTGGAAATTTAACATAAATGCCATTTCCTCTAGTGCCTTATCTCATCACCAGAAGATGGGCCCCTAAAACACACTCAGACTTCATTCGCATTTCATTCAGTTGGTGCACCCCTGAAGCAATTGCATATACATCAAATACTGTACATGCATCAAAGGGCATTCATGTATAGGCAAGGTTTGCTGCCACTCACCAAGATTTCCTAAGTGAAATCAACCCTGAATATTCATTGGAAGGACTGATGCTGAAGCTGAAGCTCCAATCCTTTGGCCACCGGATACGAAGAGCCAACTCATTGGAGAAGACCCTGATGCCGGGAAAGACTGAAGGCAGGAGGAGAAGGGAACGACAGAGGATGAGATGGTTGGAAGGCATCACTGACTCAATGGACACAAATCTGAGCAAACTCTGGGAGATGGTGAAGGACAAAGAAGCCTGGTGTTCATGGGGTCGCAAAGAGGAAGAACCACAACACCAAACAGAAGTGGGGGAGAAATCGAGGCTGCTCTCACCACTGCTGAAATAGCACACTCACTGTCTAGCGTTTTTCCCATTTATTTATTTTTTTAAGTGGAAAGTTTTTCCTGCCTTTAAGCATACAAGAACCCTCCAAGGGGTGATTTCTTCAGCCCATTGACACAGTCTGGCATATAGCAGGAATTACTGAACATGTGTTGCCCTCTGAAGAAAAAGTAGTTGTTGATCATTTTGATGAATGGACACCAGGTGCACATCTGATTATATCTTAGTTCAGTCCACAATTCAGAGAAGAAAAGGTATACCACATAAAAAGTGCATGCCTCCAAAAGTATATTTCCCCAAATTCACCATCTTCCCAGAATCAGTCCTATACCAATAACATGGTCAGACACCCACGTGTTATCTTTCTCTGGCCTAATGTGTATTCTAGAACAAAGCAGACAGTACTGGAGGGCAATCAAACACCTTTCCCTGGAATACACCATTTACTGTTACTTTGATGAAGTGGGTCTCTCCCTCCATCTCCACTACCTAAGACTGCCCCCTGCCCCACTTCCACCAGTCTCACTGTAGCCAAAGGGATCTTGTTAAATTTCAGATAAGATTATTTCATCCCTTGCCCTTCAAGTAAAGTCCACAAGTCCCTAAGTGAGCCTGCTAGGCTCTCCGTGACCTGGTTTCTCTTGAATTCAGCAGCTGCATCTCACACTAAGCCTCTCACTCAGCAGGCTGCAGCCACTCTGGTTTCTCAGTTCCTCAAGGCATCCTTGCACTTGCAACTCCTTCCATCTGGAGTGGGGACCCCATCCCATGACTATGACGTACTTACTCTTTAAGCCTCAGCTTAACGGTCAGCTCCGCAGGGGAGGCTTACCTGATCTCACCAAACTGGGTCAGAACATTACCCTACAGGGTGACAGTATCCCGTGATGCTTCCTCTCTTCCCCTTTCCAAAATCACATTAAAAAATTAATTAACTGGGTTCAGTTCAGTTCAGTCGCTCAGTCGTGTCTGACTCTTTGCGACCCCATGAACTGCAGCACCAAGGCCTCCCTGTCCATCACCAACTCCCGGAGTTCACTCAGACTCGTGTCCCTTGAGTCGTGATGCCATCCAGCCATCTCATCCTCTGTCGTCCCCTTCTCCTCCCACCCTCAGTCTTTCCCAGAATCAGGGTTTTTTCCAATGGGTCAACTCTTCACATCAGGTGGCCAAAGTATTGGAGTTCAGCTTCAGCATCAGTCCTTGCAATGAATGTTCAGAATTGATTGCCTTTAGGATGAACTGGTTGGATCTCCTTGCAGTCCAAGGGACTCTCAAGAGTCTTCTCCAAAACCACAGTTCAAAAGCATCAATTCTTCGGCGCTCAGCTTTCTTCACAGTCCAACTCTCACATCCATACATGACCACAGGAAAAACCATAGCCTTGACTAGATGGACCTTTGTTGGCAAAGTAATGTCTTTGCTTTTGAACATGCTGTCTAGGTTGGTCATAACTTTTCTTCCAAGGAGCAAGTGTCTTTTAATTTCATGGCTGCAGTCACCATCTGCAGTGATTTTGGAGCCCCAAAAAATAAAGTCTGACACTGTTTCAATTGTTTCCCCATCTATTTGCCATGAAGTGATGGGACCAGATGCCATGATCTTCGTTTTCTAAATGTTGAGTTTTAAGCCAACTTTTTCAACTGTGTAGTGGTTCAATATCTATACCAACCCCCCCACCCCGTTCTAATCTCCATGAAGGAAAAATAGTGTCTATCTTATTTACTATTATATTCCTGAACTTAGTGTTATTTCTGATATGTAGTTGATAATCTATAAATATTTGCTGAATTGAGGAATCAGATTGTGGAATCTCCATGGAGATATTTCCCAAGTAATATTTCTAGTGGATGTGAAGGTCGTTAAGAGGTGGCGGTCAGATTCATAGTCATCTGTCTGCAGATGATAAAGTAAATGTCCTACAGGAGATGGCGGTGCTGGTTTTCATCACTGGAGAACAGAAAATAGCTTGAGTGAACCGAGCCCGATGGTCCATGAACAATGCTTCAGAAATAAAACAGGGATCCTGACCTTTGGTGATCAATAAATATTTCAAAAGTTATCCATCAGGATCAGTTCAGCTTTACACAAAGATTGAACTGTTTTCAATAATTAATGCAAGTCTTTACACCTTTCTTTGATTCTGCAGTGTCGTGGTCCTCTACAGTATCTCAGGAAATAAACTAACTTGAACATTTTCCAGTTCACGCCTTTTTTCCCCCTTTCTTTCCTCTATTTGTCTTCCCCTTGACTCTTCCACAACAAATACCTGAATTATACATGACTGAATGTTGGGTAAAGTTTCTTTTGGTAAGGTTGATTTCCACCCCAGCACCCACAACCAAGGAAGATGACTATCCTCACTATGTGAGCAATAAGCTACTGTATTGTAAGTATTCAAAGTCTGAATGTTAGCTTGGTGGGAAAAAAGAAATTGTGTAGCTGAGAAAACAATCAGCAATATTCAGGATGGTTCAGAAAAATAAATTTCACATTTTATAGCATCTTATCACTTATAAAGTCCTTCAGCATTCAATTTCTCTTGAGACTGCCTTTAATCATAGCTAGGTAATTTTTACTGGTGTGATAACTGAGGCAGAGAATTTCTGGCTCAAGGTCACAGAGTTAATAAAGCAATTACTGGAACCTAAATCTACATTTTTTTTTTTTTTTTTTGCCTCCGTGTGTCTTTGTAATTATCAGGTCTGGTTTCTCTATTACAAAGACAAGCTAAAAGCCCAAAGGATTATCTGCAGGAGCTTCTGAATCAATGGAGCGCAAGTCTTACTCTACTTGGGAAACTTTCACCCTGCTGAGAGCTCTCTTCAGAGCCTCCTTCACTTCCTTGTTCCTCAGGCTGTAGACCATCGGGTTCAGCATCGGGATGACCACAGTGTAAAATACTGACACAATCTTGTCCTCCCCGAGAGATTTTCCCATGTTACCTTTCAGGTATATGAATATGAGCGTCCCAAAAAAGGGAGCCACTGCAGTTATGTGAGAAGCGCAGGTGGAGAAGGTCTTGGCTTTGCCACCAGCTGAACGGATCTTCAGAATGGCCCGAATGATGAACAGGTAGGATATGAGAATCACTGAAACGCTGGTGGCAATGACCAAGAAAGCGAAAAGGTAGATCACCCGTTCTCGTGGCCTGGTCTCACTACAGGCAAGCTTCAGCAGAGGTGGGAGGTCACAGAAGAAGAAATCCACGTGGTTCGACTTGCAGAAGGAGATGGAGAAGGCGCACCCGGTGCGGACCACGGAATTGACCGCGGCGCCACCATACGCCCCGGCCACCAGCCCCAGGCGCGTCTGGGGCGTCATGGCCAAGGCGTAGAGGAGGGGGTTACACACGGCCACGTAGCTGTCATAGGCCATCACGGCCAGAAGGAAGCACTCAGTACTGGCACAAAGCGTGAGGAAGAAGAACTGGGTGGCACAGCGCTCAAAGGCGATGGTCCTCTTCTCGGTCCGCAAGGCCTCCAGCAGCTGAGGGACAATAACAGAGGAGTAGCAAATGTCCAGGAAGGAGAGGTGGCTGAGGAAAAAGTACATGGGAGTCCGGAGGCGAGGGTCACTCTGAATCAGCGCCAACACGCCCAGGTTGCCTCCCAGGGTGATGAGATAGAGGAGCAGAAACACAACGAAGAGACCCGTCTGCAGTTCGGCCGACAGCTGGAAGCCCAGCAGAACGAATTCTGTTACCACTGTGCCATTCTCTGCCATGAGTCCTAGGTCGCCCACTGAAATCAAACAATAAAACCTCATTAAAGATAAATTAAGATGAACACGGCTTGACCTGACCACTTTCAGCAAATCACTTTCGGGTTTTGAATAACGTCATTCATTTTCGGCCGTGCTGGGTCTTGGCTGCTGTGTGCCGGCTTTCCTGGGTGTGGCAAGCTGGGGCTACCCGCTGGTTCCGGTGCGCGGACTTCTCGCCGCAGTGGCTTCCCTGGCGGAGCACCGGCTCCGGGGCACGCAGGGTCAGTGGCCGCCGCCCCCAGGCCCCGGAGCGCAGGCCCGGCGGCCGTGGCGCGTGGGCGTAGCTGCTCTGCAGCGCGTGGGGCCTTCCCAGATCAGGGATGAAACGCACGTCTCCGGCATCGGCAGGCAGTCTTCACCACGGAGCCCCAGGGAAGTCGTCCTCACTCTACAGTTTTTACAAACATTTTTTCATTGGATCCTGCAGAGATCCTTGCAGGCACATGTTTGTTCATCCTGCTTTTCGCGAGAATATGAGGGTCAAAGAGGTAAAATGACTGGCTCGTGATTTCATAGCGAAGAAGCAAAACCAGAGCTAGGACGCAGCTTCATAGGCGATTCCCAGCTTCCTACAGGTTCCGGATGGGAAACGGTCATCGGCCTCGCTGAAGAGTGAGCAGAAACCCCGTGGCAGAGCACCAAGGACGTGACCTTTCGGCGGCAGAGCACCAAGGACGTGACCTTTCGGCGGCAGAGCACTAAGGAAGTGACCTTTGAAATCAGACCGTGGTTCCCATCTCTTGAGACCTTGGCCAAGTTAATTCAACTTCCTCAACCTCAGCATCCTTGTGGGTTGAATGAGAACGTCAGTGCTAAAGCCATGACGTTACTGTGAAGGACGTAACTCTATCTTGGTCTGACTCACACTCGTGGAATTGTTTTTTCTAAATTCTGCAACAAGGTAACATGCTTCCAGGTTCATGTATATTCTGGAATCTTATCTCCAAGCCCACAGCCCCTTGGAGTTCTCATCTCAACCCCATCTTTCTCGTGGCTATTTTGCTGCACATATGAACCCAACAGAGTCGGGTGCAGGAGAGCTGTGAAGAGCAAGCACGGCCAGAGCTCCTACAAGGCCCGCCGAGCCTCTTCCTCCTCTGCTTCTGCCAGGCAACATGCCCTGGTCTCTACCTTCTCTTACTCCAGAGGAACTGTCCCATTGTTTTAAAATGCCAGATCACTATCAATCGGTAAGAATCATGAATCAAGCATTCCAGAATTAGCCTGCAAAGCTCCTTAAGGGACAAAGCCATCACACTGAGTTTAGAATTCTAATAAAGATCGAGGGCTTGGCAAGTATTTAGACAATCTTGCTTCTGTGCCTTTTGGATGCTCATCATCTGGGGTAAGGGAAATCCCGAACGCGGACTTCAAAGGTGATTCTTTTTGTCCTCCATCCTTGGAGTAAAAACTGAATCTGAGAGAGCTCTCACAGGATTTTAGATAATTAAGAAAATAAAACTTTGGCCAATGTTTGGCAAAAGCTGATCTAATGACGAAACAAATGTCAGTTTCTGGTGTTTACCCCTCCCCCACTGAAGTCCTGCCACTGTAAATATTTAGGAGTTCTTTTCTTTCCTCAGGGCCCAGTATAATACTGACTCTCAACCAAAACAATGACTTGCTGCATTCTTGGAATTCACACAAATCATCTTGACCAAAAGGGGGAAAAAAGAGAGAGAGACTCATGTTCATTTATTTATTCAGTAAGAATCTGCTGAGAATTTACAATGCATGAGGCACTCTTCTGGTTGCTGGGAAGAAAACACAGACAAAGATCTTTCCCTTGTGGAGGTGGTCATTCCAGCAGAAGAGCTAGGCATATACAGTTTTTTTTTTAAGAACTATATATTTTAGCAAGCTAGAAGGTAAGTGTTGTGAAACACACACACACAGAGCTTTGGGAGACCCCAAGTATGGAGAGGAGTGTTAACAGGCTCATCAAGGAAGGCTCATTGAAAAGGGAACGTTTCTGCAGAAATGGTGGGGATCAGGCAGCTACTCATGCTCATTTGCACACATCATTTATGCACGAACGGAGGAAATGAAGACACCAGCAGCGGACCACTGCGCTTCCATTCCACAACACACAGAATTCTTCGGGTCCTTCTGAGACCTGAAGACAACTTTGTTCAGAAGTGCCAACCTCTTAACAGAGAGAAACCCCTAAGGTATCAGAGGCTCGATAATCAGCCCAAGGTCACTCACTACAAAGGTTGACTAGAATATAGAACAGCGGCTGAGAAAACGGGCCGGGAAGACAGAGCTTGTTCCAGACTCAGTTGTTTCTATTTCTGTGACCTTGGGTGAGGTGTTTGACCTCTAGACTCTCAGGCACAATATCCTTGCAAAAGCAGCAACAGCTCTGCTGTGCTTCGGAGGCAAAAGAGATAATTCATGGGAAGACACATGACGTGCCTAGCGCAGAGTAAGCACTCAATAATGTAATTGTTACAAAATGATTTTTCAGCCACTAGGTTGTTCCGCCACGCAGAAACTGAATTTACCCCCTTTTTATTACTGAGTAAAATGCGGCTCAACTGGTTAAACCAAGCTTCCCAAGGCCACACCAGGCCCTCTGGCTCTAAATTCACTGTGCTTCCAACCAGCCGCCACATGACTTGTGACTCTGGCCCAAGAAGTGAGACGCTAGCCCAGCTCCGGCAGCCCCGGGAGGGGGAAGACGTGAGTCAGTCCCACCTCTCCCCACCACTCCCCCTGAGAGACACTTCTAGATCTCCTCTGCGGGAGGAGCTGGTCGCCTGGGGAGCGCAGCGTCATGGTGGGGAGGGGCCGCTGATAGTGCTGAGCCAGCAAGAGTGCGCAAGGGGAAGGTCGGAAGCGTCCGGAGGCTGCAGGACGCCCGCTGTGCCGCTAAGTGGTAAGGAACTCAGGCAGCTCTCCTTGAATCTCTGGATCTGTGTCCTCAGTGCCCAGATGGGCGCGTGACCTCGACCGCTGCGTCCTGTGCTACAGCGTGAGAACCTCTCTTCTCTCTTAAAAGTCCCACGATGGAGGCAAAGGGCATGTACGAATAGCAGCGAGGAAGCAGGGCCCTAAGACAGCAGTCACTGCGAGTGAGACTCTGTCCTAGGTGTCCTACATACACGGCCTCATTGACCTTTCACAACAGCCCGCCGCTGGAGACTGCGACTGTCTTTACTCATAGACTGGGGAACAGAGGCTTGCAGAGATGAAGCAGCTCGGTTCAGGTAAACCTCCGGACGTGCCTGGGGCTCAGTGGTACAGAGCCCACCTGCCATTGCGGGAAGGTTCGATCCCTGGGTCGGGAAGATCCTGGGGAAGGAAATGGTAACCCACTCCAGTGTTCTTGTCCGGGAAGTCCCATGGGCAGAGGAGCCCGGGGCTACAGTCCAGGGGGCAGCAAAAGAGTCAGACACGACTCAGACACTAAACAACAAACCACCAGGCTGGGATCTGAACCAGGCTCTGCTGGACTTCAAGGCCGTGCTGCCAACAGCTCACAAGGATGGTGATGAGTTGCCGTCTGGCGAGCACCTTTTCACCACAACCAGACTTTCGACTGGCTTTACAAGCACTACTCTCTACATTTGGGCAAAGAGGAGAGTAACACAAATTAAATAAAAATTTTGGAAACTGACCACAGCTCTGGAAACACTGCACACGTTCTCCTCTTTGTAGGACCATCCTTGCTGGTCCTGCCTTGTCTGCAGGACTGTGAGGCAGACCACGTGCCCGGGACCATCAGAGCTGAACTCCAGTCAAGGACGGGCCGCCAGGAGCCGTCCCTCCAGTACAGGCTTCAGTGCCGCGAGCAAGGTCATGTGGCCAGCCTTGCTCCTGCCTCCTCACCAGTTCCTCCCTGTTCTTTGGCTTTGCCCAAGTCTCATTCCTCATTTTTTATTTATTATCTTGCTACATGTTATACATTTTTATAAGCCACTTTAAATCTCTTCTGGAAAGAGATATTGATGAATAAATAAATGCAAAATAAAATCGCCTGTTTGCCAGAAGCCAAGATCATCCGAACACGCAGCCATCAGACCAATAAGAGTGCCACCAAGGGCCTTTGCCAAATGGATTCTGGAAAGGCAGTGCACACACAGCGCTTCAGTCCAAATCAGACCCAAAGAGGGTGATGAAGAAAGGAAGACGGTCAGGGGAGCAGATGGACAGCTCGGGGAGGGCTCCAGGTCTGTGCTACTGCAGCCAGTTCCTGACATCCCCATAAACCCAAATTCCGGGGTAGTGACCCAGGCCTGCATCTTGAAACTGTGAAAAGCATGGCGGGCCTCCTAATCCCTAACACACTCTATCTGTGTGTGTTTCTTTTTTTCAACTTTTTATTTTATCCTGGAGTATAGCTGATTAGCAATGTTGGGTGAGTTTCATATGTACCGCAAAGTGGGTCAGTTACACATACCCATGTACCTATTCTTCTTCTAATTCTTCTCCCGTTTAGGTTGTTACATAATATCACGCAGAGTTCCCTGTGTCACACACGAGGTCGTTCTGTTTACCCATTTTAAAGATAGCAGTGTGTACCTATCACTTTAGTATCATCTTTCAGCATCAGGTGCATCTACTTTTCAATGGACGGAGGAAAATGTTAGAGAAAACCCAGGCTGGGAAGTGTTTGCTGATCTCCAGAGGAGCTAGAAAGTTTGTTCTCTCCAGGGCGAGTTCCACCTCTCCTTGTGATGCCTTGTCTAAACTCCTGAACTGGTCCAAAATGACTGATAATTCTAGATAGAGTAGCCAATTGATTTCCTAATGCTATGGTTGGAGAAATCCAACAGCAGCTGCACAAAATCTCTAGGCAAGGAGAGGAACCATGGATCACGGCAGCCTCAGAGGAAAGTATTTGGTCCCAGGCAATTTAGATAAACTAAGCTGCTGGGGAATTATGAGTGGAACAGTGAAACAGCAGCTTCCTATTTTTGGAGCTCACAAAATAGCTGAAATTGCTGGGTTTTGAGGATGCACAGTGAGAGAAGGAATCTTCAACGTCATCATAAACCCACCACGCTCCATGGTACTGAGCCACGTCAGCACTGCACGCTCTCGGTGATCTGTTACCTATTTGCTGCTGGGCACAGAAATATCTCACTTCCAGACACTTCCTGGGGGACCATGAACTCTAGGTTAACTTTCCCCACGTTACTCATGTCTGCTCAAGATTCACAGCTTCACTTTTATATTGGCCAACACACCTGGGCTTCCCTAGTGGCTCAGGCGTAAGAGGATCTGCCTGCCAATGCTAGAGACGCAGGTTCGATCCCTGGGAGGGAGGATCCCCTGGAGAAGGAAATGGCAACCCACGCCAGTATCCCATGGAGGAGTATCCCTGGAGAAGGAAATGGCAACCTACTCCGGTATTCTTGCCCGAGAAATGCCATGGGCAGAGGAGCTTGGCTCCTACGCCCATGGGGTCGCAAAAGAGTCAGACATGACTTAGCTACTAAACAACAGCAGCAACAAGACATCCAGGTCATCTAATTCACAGATTCCAAAGCTAACGGAGAGAGACCTCCAGACTGATTGCTCTCTGGGATTACTAACCGCCCCCAAACCACCTCGAAATCTCGGAACACTAACAAGCGCTTTTGAAGCGAAGAAGCCCAGCAGACTTTGGTGTTCAATATACTGAACTAGGAGCCAAGAGGCTACTATGGGCCAATCGGGAAAATATATGGGAAGATGATTCTCAAAGTACTAAGTCTGCACTTGGAAGGGATTGTTAGCAGGGCCCAGATGCCAGCTTTATAACAGTTCACACTGTGGAAAATATAGAGCCACGGATCTGAAGAGTATTTATATAGCAGCAAACTAAACCACTTAGATCCTCCAAGTCAGGGTTAGAGTTATTTTAAATGGTGAGATAAAAAGGTTGTACAATGTGCCTAAATTTACGCAGCCATTTCTCTCAGCTGGAAATAGGCAACGAAGGTTTCGAAAGGATCTTCCTTTGTATTCTGTGCTAAGCAGTGTGCTGTCTACTGGGGTTGCAGTGATGAATATACAGAACTAAAAAAATATTAGATGATAATGATCTTCCCTGGGGCACTAGAATACAGCTGGCATCAACTGCTTGTGGTAACTTCATAGGAAAAAAGAATAGAGGAACGAGGTACAAGACCATTTGCCACTCAAGGTGTCAGGGTGGACTTGGGTCTTAAGGATGTTTAAGTGGTGAGAGGAAAAGAAACTTAACTGCTTCTTACACCAACACTCTGTAAGTAGCTCAATCTAGAGATGAAAAGAGACTATTTAAGAGCTCCCCTTCTTCTCAGAAATTTGTCTGGAAGAAAACTTTAGTTGGCCATTTTCTAGTTGAATTTAAACTTATACATAGGAAAGTAATCTCCAGCAAGACTCACTGAAAAATAGGGCAGAACCAGCATGGTGTCGTGGAATTAGAATGCTTTGAAGTTCTATCACACTGGGGTCAAGTCCCAGCCAGTCATGTAAATTATCTGAACTTCAGTTGTGTCGTGAATAAGAAGGACGGGAATAAGACCCAGGTCACAGGAGTGCTCGAGGATGCAAAGAAAAGGCATGCGTTCCCAACAAAGACGGGTTCTGCTGCAAGCCATGAAGGCATGAATGCCCCTTCCCCAGATGACAGACGACTCTCGTGGTCCCCACTTTAAAATCCTGTCCTCCCATGATCCCATCTGATCTTCACATAGCCCATTTTGAAGTGAGGCAACTGGGACTTGGAGAGGTCATCAGACTTGTGCAAAGACCACATAGCTAGGAAGAAAAGCAGCCGGACCTGAGAACCCCTCCACCTCACCTCCCAGCCCCTCAGCACAGCAGTCATAGGGATACAGGCGCCCCCTGTATCCCCCCAAAGGTGGGAGCTTGGGGGGCGTAGGCAGGAAATCTTGAGTTCTCCCTCACTCTGTGATCCCACGATCAGCTTCTAGAGTGCCACACACATTCACTCCAAACACTGACCTCGCATCTGTCATACTTCATCACTGCCTGCTCTCTCTGCCTCTTCTGCTCCCTGGGCAGAGAGTGCAGGAGACTCTTGGAAATTACAGAAATTACAGACCGACTCTGACGGTCACGGCTCTGCCCTTTGGACTTCAGACAGATGGAGCAGAGATGAGGAAAAGAGGTCCGGAGATGAGGGGGCTCTTGCCAAGAAGTGAACACCAGTGGAAAATGCTGGGAGTGACAGGCCTCCTGCATGCAGCCCTGCGAGACACTTCCTACTGTCTGGACTGCGCCCCCTTTTCCAAATCTTAGCTTTCCTGTGTCCCAGAGCACCTCAAGCCCTCTGCCTACTGGAGAGTGATGAGAACAGATGAGCTGACCCTGGCAAAGGGGGATGGGAGGGGAGAACAGTTCTGCTGATGGGGAGCACCTGCGTAGGACCAGCCCTGCAAAGGGTCAGCAGGTCTCTTTAGCCCTGGGTGGGGTTTTTCACCCTCTAACCTCCTTAGGGCTTCCCTGGGGGTTCAATGGTAAAGAATCTGCCCTGCAATGCAGGAGACCCCAGGTTCGATCCCTGGGTCAGGAAGATCCCCTGGAGAAAGGCATGGCTACCCACTGCAGTATTCTTGCCTGGCGAGTTCCATGGACAGAGGAGCCTGGAGGGCTTCAGTCCCTGGGGTCACAAAGAGTTGGACATGACTGAGCGGCTAGCACTTTCACTTTCAACCTCCCTAGAGCTTCTCCCAAAATCAGCACCCAGTTGACCAGTCCTAAAAGAAAGACCTCAATTCTCTACGCTTTAGGTCAGGAAGATGCCCTGGAGAAGGGAATGGCTACCGACTGCACTATTCTTGCCTGGAGAATTCCATGGACAGAGGAGCCTGGAGGGCCACAGTCCAAGGGGTCACAAAGAGTCAGACACGACTGAGCGACTAAGCACAGAGCGCGCTCAAAGGAAGTAACTGCATGGACTCCAGTCTGAAGGGGTCTGAGATTTCCCTCTGCCCCACAGCAGAGATCCCACACAGGCATCTCTCATGGCTGACCTTTGAGCTAATAGTAACCCTTTCCAACCAGTCTTTATGGAGCTGGAACAGTTCCCACGATGGGGACATTATTCTCCCACAAAGGAGCTCCTTCTGTTTTAGAGGCTTCCTATCATTTCCAGCTCTCCTTATAATGTTAGTACCATCACAGTCCAAATACCTACCGGAGTTTTACAAGTTTCTTAGATATTCAGCGAGAGATGCTTCTTGCTCTTTCCCTTTTCGCAGTATACCCTCTTAGCTGAAATAGCCTCCCTAATCTTCCATATGGTCTCACCTACCTTGACTCTGATTCTAAAAACACTCACTTGGAGGAGGTAGGAGATGCATTATCAGTCCCGGGACACAGATGAGGGGACCGAGACCCAAAGATGCCAAGTGTCTCGCATCCCTGCAAGAGAGAAGGAACCCCACCAGCTCCCAGCACACTGTGTTCCACACAAACCACACTGGCTCTGACCCTGCTCTCCAGAGAAAAGAGAGATGACCCCTTTTTCGATGAGAGGAAACCAAGATTCAAGCTTGTCAAGGATGTTTTGAATCTGGACTGTGGTTCATTTCCTCTCTGATCTAATTTGGCCATACTTACCTTCGGCAGGACCCGGAGCTCCTTTCCTGGAAGACGAGGCTGGCTGGGAGCGGGATGTGACGTGAGGTCCGAGCGTGGCTTTTGGAGATAAGAGGAATAAACATCTTGAGCGCCGGCAGCCCGTAAGCCGCTTCATCCACAGAAGCGCCCACTGAGAGGGGCCTAGAGGTCTGTCCTGTTCTGGGTGCTCCAGGAAGGCAATTAGAAAACCCGGTGTGGGAATTCACCACTGATTGGGCGTCTCTAATCAGGCCCCGAGCTTCTAATTAGGCTTCTCTGAGCCCCGGAGGAGAAAAATCTTCAGGAAGTGGCCCCTGGAAAGCTAGCTTTCTCAGTTCCTCCCCACGCGGACTGTGTGTGTCTCATCTGGCAGCTCCGACCACTGGGGGCATGGGAAAGGTATTTCCACGCCCCATACGTTCCCAACAACCCAAGGGCACGAGTGAACCCTTCTGAACAATCTCACTTATGGGGCACGAGTGAAATCAGTGATGATGTGAAGTCCCAGACCCTGCCTGCTCTTTGACTCAATTAATATTAACAATCTGTCTTCACAAAGCAGAAATAGAGACACAGACATAGGAAGCACACGCGTGGACCCCAGGGGGGGAGGGGGAGGGGATGAACCGGGAGACTGGGCTTCACACACACTGCTGTGTATAAAACACGTAACTGACGAGATCCTACCCTAGAGCCCAGGGGACTCCGCTCATTGCTCTGCGGTGACTCGACGGGAAGGAAGCCCAGCGAAGCGGGAGTGCACGTATACGCATGGCCGATTCACTTTGCCGCGCAGCACGAACCGAAACAGCAATGTAAAGCAACTAAACTCCAATAAACATTAAATTAAAATAAAAAATAATCTATATACAAAGTGCTTACAAAGTCCCTAGCACACCATATTAATTTTATCCAAATTTAACCCATTGAGCCCTCACAGCAATTCTGTGAGGTCGATACTATTATTATTCTGCTCTACCAACAAGGGAACAGGTGCTTGGAGAGGTGAAATACTACCCATGGTCACACAGGCAGTAAGGGGGAAAGCTGAGACTGGAATTAGGGGAGCTTGTCACGATACCTCCAGACACTGTGCTCTTAACCACTCTTCTGGACTGCTTGATGTCAGCTGATCACAGATAACACTGTTCAGGACAGAGAATCTGGACAGTGTCTGAAAACCATAGATGAAGGCATTTTGGGGATTGTTGTTTAGTCGCTAAGTCACGGGACTTTAGTCGCTTAGTCCTGGGACCCCGTGGACTCTGGCCCACCAAGCTTCTCTTTCCATGGGATTTCTCAGGCAAGAATACTGGAGAGGGTTGCCATTTCCTTCTACAGGGGATCTTCCCGACCCAGGGATGGAAGCAGCATCTCCTACACCAGCAGGCAGATTCTTCACCACTGAGCCAGCAGGGAAGCCTAATGAAGACATTGAAAGCGCTGTAACCACACCATTCCGACAAGCACCGCTATAGCTGAGGAAAGGCACCAAGACGTAGTTATTTAAAAAACTCTGGCAGGGGACTGCACGGGTTCACATCCTCCTTCTCTGTGTTGGGAATTTAAAGAACTTATGTGACTTCCCTAAACCCCACCTCCTGAGATGGACATGGAGGTTAAAGTTGTTCCGTAGAAAACATACAGAACACTCAGGCATCTTGAGTATCGGCTTTTAGAAAGCATTTGTTTTCTATTTTCTATTAAGCTTCTTAAAATTTAATCTAAAAATATTTCAAACAGAGAAAGAAATGCAGAAAATAATGTACATGACCCCAGGTGCCTGCCGTTAGTACATTAACCTGTGGAAATACTAATGATGGGTCCTTCTTTGTTTTTTTTTAAAGGTCCAATAAGTATGTGGATAATACTAAAGAACATAGTGATAAAAAATTAATATCCTTCCAGATATCTTGGTACTATTAATATCCTTCCTGAATTTTTTATCTAGACATTCATTGCATGTTTTTAAAATTCGGGATCAAAATTCATACACTTTTTATGCTGTTCCGCTGGGGTGAGTGAATATGAGAAACGTAGCTATTATAAACTACTCGAGTGGGAGAAACCTATCAGTTCAGTTCAGTCGCTCAGTCGTGTCCGACTCTTTGCGACCCCATAAATCGTATAGCCCACTGCAATACCCTGGAAAATGGTGAGACCTCAGGGAGCTCATGATGCTGGGGTCACCAAACGATATACCCCAAGATTCTATACCCTAAGAGTCTAAGCAACCCAGGAAAAGAAAAAACTAACTCCCTAACTTTTCACAACAGTTGGTGCTATTACTGCCCTTGTCTGATACCTGATCACAAGGGTGGTCACGATAACGTGACCCCAAAAGACGTCCCCAGGTTTCTGGAATACAGAAACCCTCAAAACGCTCTGATGGAGGAGAGACCCTACAAAGAAAAATACTTTTAAAAGTTTAATATATATGTTTCTGAGATGTAATATCCTTCTACTCTTGACAGAAAGGGAATTCAAATAGGTTTATGTAATTTTGAAAACACTAATAAGGATTTGCTACACACAGGCACACACTTCTAAGCCTATACTAATCAATGAGATATGAGACCTCCCTTCCATCCAGTCAGTCCCTCACTAGCCCTTCAGTTTTCTCTTTCATTGTTCAGTCGATTACCGCTCATGTAGAGAAAATATAAAAAAGGCTTTTTTACTATTTTTTTATTGAACTACAGTAAAGAATCTGCCTGCAATGTGGGAGACCTGGGTTAGATCCCTGGGTTGGGAAGATTCCCTGGAGGAGGGCATGCCAACCCACTCCAGTATTCTTGCCTAGAGAATTCCATGGACAGAGGAGCCTGGCGGCCTACAGTCCGTGGGGTCTCAAAGAGTCAGACATGACTGAGCAACTTTCACTTCACACTTCATAGTTGATTTACAATGATTCAGGTACACAGCAAAATAATGCAGTTATACGTATATGCAGATACACATTTTCCGATTCTTTTCCATTCTAGGTTTCTACAAGGTCCTGTACATAGTTCCCCGTGCTCTACAGTAGGTGAGTGGTCTGTTTACATACGGCAGTGTGTGCTTGCTAATTCTCACTTTGCCCCTCCCCCATTGCTCTCCTCCTTGATAACCACAAGCTTGTTTTCTAGATCTGTCAGTCTGTTTCTGCTTTGTAAATAAGTTCGTTTGCATCATTTTTTTTAGATTCCACATGTAAGTGATATTGTGATATTTGTCAAGAAAGGCTACTGATAATCATTTATGTAGGTCCTTCTTGCCTGGAAAACTTGCTGAGCTCTAATAATTGCCAGTTCATTAGTTTGGACTTTTAATAAAAAATAAAAGCTTCATGCAGACTTTAAACATGGAATCTCTTATGCTCACATGTGATGGAGAAAATGTAAGTCCCAGACACTGTTGACCACTTAGCATTATATCCTGAGCCTCCTTCACCTCAGTGGTCAGATGGGGTCATGTGCATTCATGCTCCACCTCAGCTCAGAATGTCCTAGAAAGTGAAAAGTGAAAGTGAAAGTCACTCAGTTGTGTCCAGCTCTTTGTGGACTCTATACAGTCCATGGAATTCTCCAGGCCAGAATACTGGAGTGGGTAGCCTTTCCTTTCTACAGAGGATCTTCGATTGAACCGGGGTCTCCTGCTTTGCAGGCGGATTCTTTACCAACTGAGCTATCAGGGAAGCCCCAGAACCACTGCCCATTCCACAGAGGTGCTCTGGTGTCCGGTCGCCATTCTGCACTCCTAGCCTGCTCCAGGGTTCGACCCCTGGATCAGGAAGGGCCCCTGGAGGAGGAGACAGCAGCCCACTCCAGCATGCTTGCCTGGGAAATCCCATGGACAGAGGAGCCTGGTGGGCCCGTCCCCTGCACGGGGTCCCAAAGAGTCGGACCCGGCTGAGCGGGCTGAGCACAGCACACAGCCCGCTCCAGAGTTAGTGAGGCGGCGCCGCAGCGCGTGGGCTTCTGCCCCAGGCGCTGAGCTCTCAAGTCAAGTCACTCCCGCCCTCGCCGCCACCCTCCAGCACAGCCGGAGGGAGGTGGCCCCTTCCTTGGCGTCTTTGTACGGCTGGCACCAACACCCCCCGCGGACGCAGCCCGGCTCACCGGCGAGGCTCCGCCCTCAGGGCGGGTTCCTTGCGGGTCCTCCAGCCGATGGTTCACATTCCTGAGCCTCTCTCTGGAGCTCTCAGCTCGGGTCCCTTATATCTCAGAGGAAATTCCTCAGCCTCCTGTGTCGATCACTGGCCCTGCTCACCTCCACCAACCCAGCATCCACCGACTAAAAGCAAGTGTGTGCACTGGGAGATGTTTACATTTGAACCCCAGGTCCCCCATCCAAACTATCCTGTTATGCTAAGTAAGTTCGGCCTCTTTGGTACTTTCAACTTTTTATCATGAAATAACATGACCACAGATTTCTGCAGATATTAATGTTTGCTTCCTTGGAATAGCTTCTTAGAAGCAGAACTCTGGCGAGAAGGGCATTTTCATTTTCCAGGGTCTTCAGATAGGTTTGAGATTTAAAACATTTTTTCATGTGTTGTTTAGACACTTTTATACATTTCTTGTAAATTTAGCATTCATTCTCTTGCCTCTTTTTTCCAATGAGATGTTTGACTTCTCTAACTGAACCATAGAAACGTTAAGGATAGCTCCTTTCATTTGAATTTATTTTTATTTTTTAATTTATTTATTTTGGCCATACCACATGGCATGTGAGATCTTAGTTCCATGCTCGGGGATTGAGCCCATGCCCCCTGAAATGCAAGCACAAATTCTTAACCACTGGACCAGGGAAGTCCCTCTCTTTTGGTTTGTTTGAGTGATGTGAAGAGACGATTAGATAAGACCCTGATGCTGGGAAAGATTGAAGGCAAAGGAGAAGAGAATAGCAGAGGATGAGATGGTTAGATAGCATCACCAACTCAATGGACATGAATCTGAGCCAACTCCGGGAGACAGTGAAGGACAGGGAAGTGTGGCATGCTACAGTTCATGGGGCTGCAAAGAGTCAGACACAACTTAGTGAAGGAACAACAGCAACGGTTTATTGAGTGCCGGGTACATGCCAGCAGCTGAGCTAAAGATGTGGTAATGAACAAAACACATGAACTTCCTGCCCTTGTGGAGTTTACATTCTACTAGGCAGAGACTCCCCGCCTCCAGAAAAAGAAAGATAGTGTCATAAAGACATAGAGCAGGGTGATGTGATGGTAACTGTCTGGTGCGGTAACAGGGAAAGAGGACTCCTGGCAGTCAGAGACGTCCCCTCTGAGGTGACCTTTACACTGAGATCTGCATGAAAAGAAGACACAAGAGCATCTTCTTATGTGAAAAACATGCCAGGCGCCGGAACCACAAGTGCAAAGGCCCTGGGGTGGGAATATGAGCAGTTAGAAGGCAGGAGGAGTGCCACTCTTGTCATCTAAGGCTGGGAGAGTCTGGAGGTGCTCTCACAGGTGGCCAGACCCTCTCGTATTATTGCAAGATAATACCAAGCAAGAGCTGGTCGCTAACTTTTGACCCCTGCCAAAGTGCCACTGCTCCCATCAAATGCAATTAGAGTAAGCCCTCCAGGCAGGAAGTGAGCTGGGAGAAAGTCCCTGGGCACCGGGGGCATTTCCCGGGAGGGTTTCTGCAGAATCTCCATTCCTGGGGCAGCCACATCCCACCTGCTCCCTCTTGGACCTGCCACTCACACCGCTGGACATAAAAAATGAAATGTTTTAGTAGAAGCCAACACTACATTGTAAAGCAATCATCCTTCAATTAAAACTAAATAAAATGTTTTTTTAATGAGAGGTTTTAGACTCACAAACATAGAGAACAAACTTATGGTTGCTGGGAGAAGGGTTGGGGGAAAGAATAGTTAGGGAGTTTGGGATGGACATGTACATACTGCTATATTTAAGAGAGATAACCAACAGGGACCTATGCTATAGCGCAGGGAGCTCTGCTCAATGTTATGCGGCAGCCTGGATGGGAGAGGAGTTTGAAGAAGAATGGATCCATGGATATGTATGAACAAGTCCCTTTTCTGGGCACCTGAAACTATCAATGTTGTTGATCAGTTGAGTCGCTCAGTTGTGTCTGCTCTGTGCGACCCCATCGCTGCAGCACGCCAGGCCCCCCTGTCCTTCACCAACTCCCGGAGCTTATTCAAACTCATGTGCATTGAGTCGGTGATGCCATCCAACCATCTCATCCTCTTTCGTCCCCTTCTCCTCCTGCCTTCATTCTTTCCCAGCATCAGGGTCTTTGCCATTGAGTCAGCTCTTCGCATCAGGTGGCCAAAGTATTGGAGTTTCAGCTTCAGCATCAGTCCTTCCAAAGACTATTCAGGACTGATTTCCTTTAGGATTTACTGGTTGGATCTCCTGGACTGGTTGTTCCAGTCAAGGGACTCTCAAGAGTCTTCAACACCACAGTTCAAAAGCATCAGTTCTTCAGTGCTCAGCTTTCTTTATACTCCACCTCTCACATCCATAGATGACTACTGGAAAAACCATAGCCTTGACTAGATGGACCTTTGTTGGCAAAGTAATGTGTCTGCTTTTTAATATGCTGTCTAGGTTGGTCATAGCTTTTCTTCCAAGGAGCAAGCATCTTTTAATTTCATGGCTGCAGTCACCATCTGCAGTGATTTTGGAGCCCCAAAAAATAAAGTCTCTCACTGTTTCCATTGTTTCCCCATCTATTTGCCGTGAAGTGATGGGACCAGATGCCATGATCTTAGTTTTCTGAATGTTGAGCTTTAAGAAAATCTTTTCACTCTCCTCTTTCATTTTCATCAAGAGGCTCTTCAGTTCTTCTTCACTTTCTGTCATAAGGGGTGGTGTCATCTGCATATCTGAGGTTATTGATATTTCTCCCAGAAATCTTGATTCCAGCTTGTGCTTCATGCAGCCCAGCATTTCTCATGATGTACTCTGCATATAAGCTAAATAAGTAGGGTGACAATATACAGCCTNACATGGGTATATCTTTCCTTTTCTCCTTTGCCTTTAGCTTCTCTTCTTTTCTCAGCTATTTGTAAGGCCTCCTCAGACAACAGTTTTGCCTTTTTGCATTTCTTTTTCTTGGGGACGGTCTTGATCCCTGTCTCCTGCACAGAGTCACGAACCTCCGTCCATAGTTCTTCAGGCATTCTGTCTATCAGATCTAGTCCCTTGAATCTATTTCTCATTTCCACTGTCTACTCATAAGGGATTTGATTTAGTTCATACTTGAATGGTCTAGTGGTTTTCCCTACTTTTTCAATTTAAGTCTGAATTTTGCAATAAGAAGTTCATGATCTGAGCCACAGTCAGCTCCCAGGCTTGTTTTTGTGACTATATAGAGCTTCTCCATCTTTGGCTGCAAGGAATATAATCAGTCTGATTTTGGTATTGACCATCTGGTGATGTCCATGTGTAGAGTCTTCTCTTGTGTGCAACCATTGACAGGAGAATGTTGGATCCCACCAAAAAAAGATACCCTATGTCCAAGGGCAAAGGAGAAGCCCCAGCAAGATGGTGCGCGGGGCGAAATGGTGTTTTGAATCAAACCCCATACCCACCAGAGCTGCTTGGAAGCTTCAAACAAACCTTGTCTGCACCAGGACCGAGAGGCCCCACAGAGACTGAGCCAGAAGTGTGTTTGAGAACCTCCTGCAGAGGGCCGGGTCAGCAGTGGCCTGCCGCAGGGGCAGGGCTCTGGGTGCGGCAGACCCAGGTGTGCCGTGAGCCCTCTTGGAGGAGGTCAGCATTAACCCACCACAGAGCCGCCAGAAGTCAGAGGAGGCAAATGCTGTCTGACGTCGTTACACGTGCCCTCTGCTCTGTTCTCTCCCGCTGGCCTGTGCCACTGTTTTCGTGCCGGCACCGCGCTGCTTTGCTCTGAGTGTGGACTGCTGATGCCTCCGAGGTGCGGCCTTCTCTGGGGCATTGCCCTAACCAAGGGACCCACTTCTCCCAGAAATGCCAACAGCGGGGGGGGGGGNNNGGGGGGCCTCGGTCAGTGGATAGTTAATACGGCCTGCAGAAGGCCAAAACCCCTGCTAGAGGCAGAACTGAGCCCATAGTGTAGTTCATACTCTAGAGGTCCCTTGAGGATCCAGCTGAAGCTTGACTCCAACTGAAATGATATCACTGCATCCAGAGTTAATGAGGCAGCCTGCAGGAAATGGGCTTTACTGTGTGCAGAGTTTTGCGTGTGCAGAAAACACCCAGCCATCCCACTCCTATATTTTCTACTCCCTCAAAGAAACACTGGCCCCAAAATCCATGGCTCAACTCTTTTTTTAAAGAACCCACTCTAAGGCACATCTCTTTCCAAAAGTACAGACAAAAGCTCTATGCTTAATATTAATAATGGAACAACAGTAATATTTGTGTAATACATCAAGGACTTCAGATCCTCCCCATATGTCACAAAGAGATGAAAGCAATAATTACCCTACTATTTTGCAAGTTCCCAAGGGGATGTTTGGACTTCCCTGGTGGCTCAAATGGTAAAGAATCCGCCTGCAATGCAGGAGACCAGGGTTTGCTCCCTGGGTCGGGAAGATCCCCTGGAGAAGGGAATGGCAACCTGTTCCAGTATTCCTGCCAGGAGAACTCTGTGGACAGAGGAGCCAGGCAGACTGCAGTCCATGGAGTCCCAAAGCATCAGACACCACTGAGCAGTGTCAGGGGCGGGGGTGGGGTTTAATGGAATACAATCATTACTGGCTTATTCTCCCTCTCTTTCTCTCTATTTTGTCCCAACAGCCCCTGTACCCTCTAGAGCATTCCAGGAATCATTCTCAATACAGTGCACATACTCTTCCATTGTTTCACTAAGTTGTGTCCACTTCTTTTGTGACCCTATGGACTGCAGCCCGCCAGCTTCCTTTGTCCTCGGGATGAAGAATGGTTAGCACACCTCGCCTCCTTTCCACCGGAATCAATAAACATCCCTCCTAATAAAATTCGGAGCAGATGCCGTGCCTAGCTTTCAGATCCTGAGATGAAACTTGACGTCAGGTTTAAGACTTAAGGACGCCGGATGTAGGATGGACGCAGTGTATAAAACCACCTGGAGCTCTCAGAGTTGAGCTCTGCTCCTGGCACCACCACCAGCGGGACAGCTGGACACGGGGCGAGTGGTGAAGAGGAACCAGATTCAGTCCTCGGAGAAACTGCAGATGAGCTCTGAGACTAATGAGACTCGGGAGTTGCCACGAAACCCCACGAGATTTGTGTGCACCCTCTCTGATGTGGGAGGTGAGATAACGAGCACCTTCAGAAGAGAGTTTCCCCTGACGGAGCTGCCTTTCCCAGGAGCCCCGGGGGCTGCCCAGGTGCGGAGTCACGAGTCAGGGACCGTTTCCACACTCGCTGCATCCTTCTACAAAACCATCCCCAGAAGTACTTTTAAAGAGCCTCTGGTTCGCTGAGTAAGAAGAAACCCTAAAATCTGTCAGCTCTATACATCCATTTGCATAATCTGAGCTGCTTCTTCAAAATTCTTAAATGACTTTTGATTAGTTTGATTCCAAAATTAAGATGAAGCCAACTGGATTATTCTACCAGGTAAGTAAGATGTCCTCGAGACCTTGATAACGTTGATAGGGTCCTGGCTCTGAAGGAAGGTCCACACAGACTGGGGAAGGTGAAACTGAGCAGGGATTCTGGCCACATCATCAGAACTTGCCACCTCATGGGACCACGTCCAGATGGGATTTCAGCTCTTGTATGAAATACAGAAAGAAGACTGGCTTTTTTTTTTTTTCCTTGAAAACCTACAGCTGCGATCTCTTCAGGCTTGTGTGTCAGTAGGCAACATTTAGAAAACGTAGGTAGTTTTCCCAGACCGGGGTGGGGGCGGTATTATACTGCCGGGCTTAGACCAGAGAATTCACCATAAAGTACTGATGTCTGTGATCATGCCGCAGGTGGGATTACTCCTTTGTACTGCAGCTTTGGCTTTGAAACACGGCAGACCCGAGTTAGAATCGGGACTTTTCAATGGGCTAGTCATGTGACTTTGAACAAGTTACTTAACTATTCAGAGCCTTAGTTCCCTCCAGGACAAAATAATACTTTTATCATAGGATCATTGTGAGGAGTGTATGAAATAATGTATGTAGAATGTTTAATAACCTGGCTGGCACTCTTAGGAAGGGCGCACAAGAAGAGAATAACAAAATCAGAAAAAAACGATTTATCGAGACAACATGGATAAATCAAAAAGATATACTGTATGTGGAAAAAGACACAAAAAAGATCATGTTTGTAAACTTTACACTTAAAATAAGTATTTTTTAAATATACACATATTTTTGAATATGTGTAAATATAAAAGCAATATACTCAGGGGTATATATAGTTCACATATGCTGGAATGTATCCCTGTAAGGGGTTGGGGAACAATTGAGGGTGGACAGAAGAATAATAAAATAACATGAAGGCTCTCACCCTGCTCAGTAATTCTCAGGAACTTGGGAATATGATTAATTTTGGATGCAAGATTTCATACTGTGATGTTTAAGTAAAGACGCCCTGGAGAAGGAAGTGGCTACCCACTCCGGTATTCCTGGGAAAATACCTGGGAAATCCCCTGGACAGAGGAGCCTGGTGGGCTGCAGTCCTTGGGGTCACAAGAGTCAGACACGACTTACTAAACAAGAAAAACAAGCTGTCGATCGCCTGAAGTGGAGCTGCATAGTTTATATGCTGAGTAAGTCACAGCTAGAGCGCACGGATGGCACAGCACACGCTGAGGGGTCCTCTCAAGAGCCTCATTGAGCCCCCACATCTAGACACACAACTCATGGTCTGTGAGGGCAAAGGGACGCTCATGATCATATCATCTAGCCCTGTCAGTTTCAGCACAGAAAGTAAAGCCCAAGGAGAGGAAGGGAACTTCTGAAGGTTATTCAGCTGCTAGTGTCCGCTAGAGATGGCAGCAGTGGATCCTGACAAAACCAAGAGGGCTCCCAAAGAGCACGCTTCACGCCACAACCAGGCTGCTGGAGTGGGGTGCAGGGAACAGCTCCAGGAGGCTGTGTTTTCTGCGATAAGCCGGCATCCCCCTCCCACTAGTGACCCTTGGTCCCAGCCAGAGGAGACCTCCAACCCAAGAATAACGTGGTAAAAATTAAAGCGGAGAAAAGCCTTTTAGTTACAATTTTTATTGGGATTGAGATATAATTGGTATATAATAGTGTGTGAGTTGTACAATGTGCTGCCTTGATACACACACATGACAATACGATCGCCACCATAGCATTTCTTCCACCACGTCCCATAACTGTCCTGTCTTTGTGGTGAGAACAGTCAAGGGCTGGTCTTTAGTAACTTTGAAGCTTATAATGCAATAGTTCCACAATAATCACTCTGCTGTGCACTAGACCTTCAGAACTCATCTCCTACTTGCTAGTTTGGACCCATAAAGATCATCTTTTAATATCATCTGACCAACCTATTATTGACCAGATGTTGAATTAGATAATAATTGGGTCATTTATAGTGATGCGACCCCATAGGCGGCAGCCCACCAGGCTCCCCTGTCCCTGGGATTCTCCAGGCAAGAACAGTGGAGTGGGTTGCCATTTCCTTCTACAATGCAAGAAAGTAAAAAGTGAAAGTGAAGTCGTTCAGTCGTGTCCAACTCTTAGCGACCCCATGGACTGTAGCCCACCAGGCTCCTCCATCCATGGGATTTTTCAGGCAAGAGTGCTGGAGTGGGGTGCCATCGCCTTCTCTGCATACAGAGTGAAGTAAGTCACAGAGAAAAACAAATATATATGAATGCATATATGTGTGATTTAGGAAAAGGATACAGATGAACCTACTTCCAGGGCAGGAATAGAGGAGCAAACATAGAGAATGGACATGTGGACACAGGAGGGAAGGGGGAGAGCGGGACGGATGGAGACTGGCGTAGACACACATGCGCCACCACGTGTGAACTAGATTAGATGGCCAGCGGGAAGCAGCTGCTGACATAGGGCTCAGGGGGCTCAGCTCGTGCTCTGTGATGACCTAGAGAGGTGGGAGCGGGCTGGGGCGGCTCAAGAGGGGTGCGACATATGTACACGTGTAGCTGACTCACTTTGGTGTACAGCAGAAACCAACTCAGCGTGGTAAGGCAATTATCGTCCAATGAGAGAAAAAAGAAGGAAGGAAAATAAGCTACAAGGATACAGTGTGCAGCGCAGGGAGGACGGCCAGTACTTTATGACAGCTGTAAACGGAGCACAGCTTTCAAACCCGAGAGTCTCTATACGCACGCATGACTGGTGCAGCAACTGTGCCTCAATAAAAAGCAAAACCGCAAAGTAATATATACATATACATATATACATATATACATTAATGGGGAAATGAGGGCATAGTCCACATAAATAGTAGATTTACCATCTTCCAACCTCCTAAATGCTTCCCTGACAAGAAGGGTTTAAAATCGTTGTGTCTGGAAGGGGCGAAACTAAAGCCAAAGTGTGGAAGAAAAAGAGAATCTAGAACCAAAAAGAGAACGAGCAGGTAGAACTGTCCACACATAGACGCCCACAGGGCGATCAGACAAATGCATGGGACGGTGCTCAGTAGAGGAGACTCCACTGTCCAGTGGATATTCGAGCAGATGCAGCCTAGATAATTTCCGAATCTCAGAGTCTATGTGTCTCTTATCTTCACAGAAATTTCCAAATATAGACCAAGGTTCATTTAAATTAGAAGCACCAGCTCATGGCCCAGCTCCCAAAAATGCAGGATGTCCAAGAAGAGTCGGCCAGGTACAAGATTTCTCAGAAACAACCTCTGTACGTTTGCCCAGAAAGATAAACCTAACTTTGACCACAGAGAAACATCCGTTCTTCAATTCTGAAGTTTATTTTTTCCCATTTCATTCTCAACCTCAGATCTCCAGTCTATGTGGAATCCATGGCCAGGAATAATCTCTCCATAGTAACCGAGTTCATCCTCATGGGCTTTCCTGACTATCCCGAGTTGGAGATCCCCCTCTTTGTGGCGTTTCTGAGTTTCTATCTGGTCACCCTTCTGGGGAACCTGGGCATGGTCATTCTGATCCAGGAGGATGTCCGGCTCCACACCCCAATGTACTTCTTTCTGAGCCACCTCTCCCTGCTGGACACCTGCTACACCTCGGTCATCACCCCGCAGGCCCTGGCCACCCTGGCCGCGGGCAGGACAGTCATCTCCTACGGCCAGTGTGCAGCCCAGTTCTTCTTCTTCACCATCTGTGCAGGCACGGAGTGTTTCCTGCTGTCGGTGATGGCCCTCGATCGCTACGTGGCTGTCAGCAGCCCGCTGCTCTACACTGAGGCCATGCCTCCCAGGATCTGCTGGGTGCTGGTGCTCGGAGCCTATGTCTGTGGGCTAATGGGGTCCATCCTGCGTACCTCCTGCATGTTTACCCTCTCCTTCTGTGACGACAATCAGATCAACTTCTTCTTCTGTGACCTCCCACCCCTGCTGAAGCTGGCCTGCAGTGACACAAAAGATGCAGAGATTGTCATTGTCTTTTTTGGCAGCTTTGTGATTTTGGTCAATGCCCTGGTCATCCTGATTTCCTACCTGCTTATCATCAAGGCCGTTTTGAAGGTCAGCTCTTCAGGGAGCAGGGCTAAGGCTTTCTCCACGTTTGCCTCCCACCTCACTGCTGTGGCTCTGTTCTTCGGGACCCTTGCCTTCATGTATCTGCGGAGTGCTTCAGGCACATCTCTGGAGGAAGACAAGGCGGTGTCCGTCTTCTACACTGTGGTCATCCCCATGCTGAACCCTCTGATCTACAGCCTGAGAAACGCAGATGTGAGAGCAGCCTTCAGAAAGGCCGCTGGCAGGTTCCAGGCGTCCCAGAGCATGTAGACCTGGGTGAAAGGCTCTCTCAGCCCATTTTGTTCCCCATATCAACCTATCCTAACAGGCACCAGCAAGATATGCAACCTGCATCCTCAGAGAGACTGTAATTACACAGGCACACAAGAAAAACTGCAAATCAGCAGCAACGTGGATGGACCCAGAGATTATCATCTTAAGTGAATTAAGTCAGAAAAAGAAAGACAAATACCACACTATTTCACCTATTCAGTTCAGTCCAGTTGCTCAGTTGTGTCCTGCTCTTTGCAGCCCATGGTCTGCGGCACACCAGGCCTCCCTGTCCTTCACCAACTCCCGGAGCGTACTCAAACTCAAGTCCATTGAGTCGGTGATGCCATCCAACCATCTCATCCTCTGTCATCCCCTTCTCCTCCTGCCCTCAATCGTTCCCAACATCAGAGTCTTTTCAAATGAGCCAGTTCTTCACATCAGGTGGCCAAAGTATTGGAGTTTCAGCTTCATCATCAATCCTTCCAGTGAATATTCAGGACTGATTTCCTTTAGGATGGACTGGTTGGACCTCCTTGCAGTCCAAGGGACTCTCAAGAATCTTTTCCAACACCACAGCTCAAAAGCGTCAATTCTTTGGTGCTCAGCTTTCTCTATGGTCCAACTCTCACATCCATACATGACTACTGGAAAAACCACAGCTTTAACTAGATGGACTTTTGTTGGCAGAGTAATGTCTCTGCTTTTTAATATGCTGTCTAGTTTGGTCATAGCTTTTCTGCCAAGGAGCAAGCATCTTAATTTCATGGCTGCAGTCACCACCTGCAGTGACTTTGGAGCCCAAAAATATAAAGTCTCTCACTGTTTCCATTATTTCCCCATCTATTTCCCATGAAGTGATGGGACTGGATGCATGATCTTAGTTTTCTGAATGTTGAGCTTTAAGCCAACTTTTTCACTCTCCTCTTTCACTTTCATCAAGAGGCTCTCTAGTTCTTCTTCACTTTTTGCCATAAGGGTGGTGTCATCTGCATATCTGAGATTATTGATATTTCTCCCAACAATCTTGATTCCAGCTTGTGCTTCCTTCAGCCCAGAGTTTCTCATGATGTGCTCTGCATAGAAGTTAAATAAGTAGGGAGACAATATACACCTATGGTGGGATCTAAAACATGACACAAAAGAGCTTATCTACAAAACAGAAGCAGACTCACGGATGTAGAGATCAGACTTGTGGTTGCCATGGGGAAGGGAGGATGGAGATGAGTAGGGAGCTGGGGCTAGCAGACGTGTGAATGAGGCCGTGCTTCCAATTCTTGAGCCCCCATGGACTGTAGCCCACCAGACTCCTCTGTCCATGAGTTTTCCAGGCAGGAATACTGGAGTGGGCTGCCATTTCCTCCTCCAAGGGATCTCCCTGACCATGGATCGAACCCAGGTCTCTTGCATCTCCCGCATTGGCAGGCGAATTCTTTACTAGATGAGGCACTGGGGATGCCTGGGGGTTAACACATGCAAGCTATTATATACAGACGGGATAAACTACCAGGTCCTACTGTATAGCCCAGGAAACTATACTCAGTCTCCTGCGATATCCTTTACAAACCATAATGGGAAAGAACATGAAAAAAGAATATATTATGTGTGTATATATAAATGAATCACTTTGCTATACAGCAGAAATTCATACAACCTTGTAAAGCACTACACTTCAATAAAATTTGTCTTTAAAGATTTTAACTGTGTATATGATAACACTTGTTTCCAGCAATTCAAGTGTACTTTCTTCTTTTGCTCCCACCCCCACTCCATTCCTTAGAACCCAGAAGCTCAAGCTGCTCGCTGACATCGTAGCTCTCAGTATCTCAGAGGCCCCGGGAGTCTTCAGCTAATCTCCCCCGGTCCAGTGCTCTTTGTGCCCAGACTTGGGTTTCCCGTCCTTTCCTTCTCAGTTTTGCTCCCATCAGTTCTGCCTTCTTCTCTGGGACAAGGATTATTTCTGAAGATACCAGTGGATAAAGGTAAATAGTCTTCTGTGGCAGCCTGGATGGGAGGAGAGTTTGGGGGATAATTGATTGATGCACGTAGATGTAGGATTGAATCCCTGCATCGTTCAGCTAAAACCATCACAACATTGTTAATCGGCTATTCTCCAACACAAAATAAAAAGTTTTTTTTTTTTTAAAAAAAAAAAAAACTAGTCTTTTTTTTAATGCAAAAGTGACTGATTCCCTCAGTAAGTGGGGAGTATTGTGTAAGGCAAACGTGAGTCTCAGACTTACAGAACGCCATGTGGATGCCGAGAGGGAAGGTGGAATGGATCGGGAGATTGAGGTCGGCAGGCATGCACTACTGAATTGTGCATGAGATACATAACTAATGAGGGCCAAGCCTATAGCCCTGACAGCTCTACGCAATGCTCTGCTCTGTGGGGACCTAAACGGGAAGGAAATTCAGGGAGGAGGGGACATGTGTGTGCATGTAGCCGACTCACCTTGCTGTGCAGCAGAAACCAACACTTATTGTGAAGCAACTACACCTCAGCGCTAAAAAGTGAGTCTCTAAATGGTCACAGGAAGGGAGTGGTTAAGAAACGAGCCTTCCTCCTCACATCCTAGATTCTCAAGTCTTCGAGTGTCTCTCCTCCTGGTTCACACCAGAACAATGGAAATTGCAAATCTGCAAATTGCCTTCCCACTTAATCCCTCAGTTTGTTTCTTGCTTTAATGTTACTCTGATGCCTTCAAAATGAATTAAGCCTTTGGGAGTGTTTCCTCAAGGACCAAGTCTTTCGTTTCTGAAGGATATGGAGCATGGCCCCCCTCCTGACTCACAGTGCCCGTCTCATACACTCTTCTCCCCACCAAGCATCCTGTTTCCAGGAGAAGCGAGGTCAGAAAGCAAACGAAAAGGCTGCATCACATATTATCTTCTCTAGCAAAAGATCTGGTAAGAGGGGAAAGTAACTGTAAGTCCTTCACAAGACTGAGAAACCCGTCAGGGCAGAGTCTGTTTTCTGCAGGCTGAACTCATCCCCAAGTCCAGAGCTTGAACCAGAGGAGTGCTCAGCAACTGCCTTTGAACCCGTTTTTAGGGCACATGCATGTCTCATCTGAGCCTCATGGCAGTGGCAAAAACAGAGGCCACGGTTACACAGAAAGTCCCCATTTTGCAGTTAAGGAAGCACTCTCTCACAGTCCCCTTGGGCCTTTGCTCAGTCCTTTCGTTCAGTTTATAGCCATAGACAAAGGCATGACTCTCAGAAGCAGGCTTGTATTCGGATTCCAGCTCTGCCCCTAATTCACTGTGACAACTGGAGTAAGTGGTTTAATGTCTCGAATCCTAAATTTCCTCGAGTCTAAAACAAATGTAACAACTTTTAACTCAAGGGCATATTGCAGAAATTAAATAAAGGGATGAAAACGAAATCCAGCACAATCAGTCGCTCAGTATATATCGTTCTCTTCCCTCCTCTTCTACTCACTTTCTGATGTCAACCCTGGCCCTTGCCATGGTTCCATAGCCACGAGCAAATATTAAACAGATCATGAGCAAATGAAAAGGCAAGACATGAACACAGAAAGATGAGTAACATTCCTTTTCAACTAAGAAATAAAATGAATATGGATGTTTAATTTGGGCGTGGGGTAGGAGGAGTGAGAATGTTTATTTGCATCCCACATACTCAAGGGCAACCCAGGGATGTCCTTTTTGTTGAATGTATTGCTGTGTGCCCAGTGAATCCCTCTAACCAGTCTGGAATTTATGAGAAGCTGATCCCCGGTGCCCCTCCACGTGGGAACAGCTGTTTTATTGAGATGGGCTGCCCCCCTGCCCGCAGCTGTTCTGTTCAAGTCAGCAGCTGACATGGATAGAAACTCTTCACTGGGCATCGTGACGCTCAGCACACGGGGGATCAAGCGTAGGAGACCAGACTGACCAACATAGAGAAGTCCAGCGGGAGGCGACGACGAGGCAGCTATTCCGGGAGAGTCCGCGTCTGGGCCTCCGTGGAGCGCTCAGCAGAGCCCCCTTCTCTGTGCGGCCTCGCTAGTCACCTCTTTTACGTCGTTGTCGTTTAGTCGCCGAGTCGTGTCTGACGCTTCGCGACCCCGCGGACTGCGGCCCGCCAGGCTCCTCTGTCCATGGGATTTTCCAGGCAAGAGCACTGGGGACATCTAGTACCAGTATGTATATATGTCACTCCCAATCTCCTAATTCATCCCATCCCCGTCTTTCCCCTTGGGAGGTATCCATACATTTGTTCTGTATGTCTGGGAAGGAAATCAAAACAGAGAGGGCATATATGCATGCATATAGTGTGTGTGTGTGTACAGCTGATTCACTTTGCTATATACTAGAAGCTAACCCGACGTTGTAAAGCAACCACACCCCAATAAAAAAAAATGTTTTAAAGAACCTGCAACAAAAGACTAAGGAAGCGCACGGACAGCTCCCCATTCCCCACTTTCCACTGCCCTGAAGCCAGCCACAGTCGTGTTCTTGCTCCCTTAGGACACGCCGGGCTCCTGTAATAACTCCCCTTTGGGGACTAGCTCAAGCTTGGCCATCAGGATCACAGGGCGCCATCCTCCCAGAACGCTAACAGAAAGGAGCTCCTTAGCACGCTGCAGCAGGTCTGCCCTCGTTGACACTCATTTCACCTACACTCTTTGAATAAACAAAGGACTGGATCTCAGCGTGAGACTGAGTGTGAGGTGAGTAGTGTAAACGAAGAGCGTGTCTATACTTCTGTCATTCTCCCACGACAGGAGAAACCACCCTACTCGTCGCCTTCTGCTTTGGTAGGTAACTACGGTTCTGGCGCTTGACTTTGCCCTTCTGGTGATCAGACTAAACAAGCCCCTGGCGCAGATTTCATCAGTCTGTGAACAGACTGGAGAACTGTGAGATGCTCTAGACTCACACAACGGTGATTACTAAGCAGGAGCATTAAAGGTATCTCCGCCTTGAGGATTTAAACTGAAAAATACGGGGAAAGACTATGCTAGCTACGAAATGAGACTCACAAATGATGATAAGATACGGAGAGAAGAGCTGAGTCAGGCTTACGGGCAGACCGAGAGGAAATGAGCAAATGTCAGATGCTAAGAAAGCAGCCAGAGAGACCAGTCCCTGGTGCTTCATGAGATCTTTTCCGAGTCTTGAATTGTGTTCCAGACTGAGTTCTAGCATTGCCAGTAACTCCCCCAAGAAATCCCTGTCTCCCTTCTGGAGCATAAACATCTTAACCACAGACCCTTATTCTATAGATGATCTGAGTGGTCTCTTTTACAATCTAAAGAACCTAATAACTCATTGTCCTGATTCCTAATAAAACATTGCTATTATTACAGCTAAGAGTATGCCTATTATATGCAAAACACAATTTTAAACACTTTTAGATGTCTTTAACAACCCTGTGATGCCTTAGCAGCCCTATAATGTAGGTGCAGTTATTATCCCCACAGAGGGGTGAGGCACACGCTAGTAAAGTAATGCTCAAAACTCTCTAAGCCAGCCTTAGGCAGCACATGAACCGTGAACTCCCTGATGTTCAAGCTGGTTTTAGAAAAGGCAGAGGAACCAGAGGTCAAATTGCCAACATCTGCTGGATCATGGAAAAAGCAAGAGAGTTCCAGAAAAACATCTATTTCTGCTTTATTGACTATGCCAAAGCCTTTGACTCTGTGGATCACAATAAACTGTGGAAAATTCTGAAAGAGATGGGAATACCAGACCACCTGACCTGCCTCTTGAGAAACCTATATGCAGGTCAGGAAGCAACAGTTAGAACTGGACATGGAACAACAGACTGGTTCCAAATAGGAAAAGGAGTACATCAAGGCTGTATATTGTCACCCTGCTTATTTAACTTATATGCAGAGTACATCATGAGAAACACTGGACTGGAGGAAGCACAGGCTGGAATCAAGATTGCCAGGAGAAATATCAATAACTTTGGATATGCAGATGATACCACCCTTATGGAAGAAAGTGAAGACTAAAAACCCTCTTGATGAGGGTGAAAGAGAGTGAAAAAGTTGGCTTAAAACTCAACATTCAGAAAACTAAGATCATGGCATCTGGCCCCATCACTTCATGACAAATAGATGGGGAAACAGTGGAAACAGTGTCAGACTTTATTTGGGGCTCCAAAATCACTGCAGATGGTGATTGCAGCTATGAAATTAAAAGATGCTTACTCCTTGGAAGGAAAGTTATGACCAACCGAGATAGCATATTGAAAAGCAGAGATATTATTTTGCCAACAAAGGTCCGTCTAGTCAAGGCTATGGTTTTTCCTGTGGTCATGTATGGATGTGAGAGTTGGACTGTGAAAAAAGCTGAGCACCGAAGAATTGATGCTTTTGAACTGTGGTGTTGGAGAAGACTCTTGAGAGTCCCTTGGACTGCAAGGAGATCCAACCAGTCCATTCTGAAGGAGATCAGCCCTGGGATTTCTTTGGAGGGAATGATGCTAAAGCTGAAACTCCAGTACTTTGGCCACCTCATGCAAAGAGTTGACTCATTGGAAAAGACTCTGATGCTGGGAGAGATTGGGGGCAGGAGGAGAAGGGGACGACAGAGGATGAGAGGCTGGATGGCGTCACCGACTCTATGCACATGAGTGAACTCTGGGAGATGGTGATGGACAGGGAGGCCTGGCATGCTGCAATTCATGGGGACGCAAAGAGTCGGACACGACTGAGAGACTGAACTGAACTGAACTGAGAGGTGAGGCAGGCTTCCCTGATAGCTCAGTTGGTAAAGAATCAGCCTGCAATGTAGGAGACCCCAGTTTGATTTCTGGGTTAGGAAGATCCCCTGGAAAAGGGAAAGGCTACCCACTCTAGTATTCTGACCTGGAGAATTCCATGGACTACAGCCCATGGGGTCACAAAGAGTCAGACACATGGAGTGACTTTCACTTTCACTTTTCATGGGCATGAGGAAACTAAGACACAGAGAAGTTAAGCTGTCCAAGGTCACAGAAGCAAGGCTCTTGATTTGAGCTCAGAGGATCTGGCTCCAGAAACTCGACTCTTATTTACCGGTTTGTATCACCTTTGAACAACAATTTATGAAAAATTGTGCCTTCTCTGGTGCGGAATCACTTAAGGGAAAGTAGCCCACACGTCAGTTTGCAGTGCCCCCAAAACCAGCACCACACTGTGAGTCACTGACGCGTGTGCTCAGTAACGTCCGGCTTTCTGCGACCCCGGGGGCTGCAGCCCGCAGCGCTTCTCTGTCCATGGGATTTCCCAGGCAAAAGCACTGGAGTGGGTTACCATTTCCTTCTCCCAGGGGTCTCCCCAGCCCAGAGATCAAAGCTGCATCTTCTGCGTTGGCAGGCGGATTCTTTACCACTGAGCCCCTGGGAAGCCCAACCATACTCCAATACAAAATAAACATTAAATTAAAAATAAACAAATAAATTTATCCCAACAACAACAAAAAGGACTTACTCATTAGGCTCTTTCTGCAAGAATCATAGAAGATGGTTTTCCTGCTTGGGAACTTGGGAGTCGTGTGAAGGGACATTCAAAAGTCAGTCAGGGACAATCCAAAGGTCAACAGGTCAGAGAAGACAAGATAAATAAAATTTTAAAACGTATTTAACAAGGAGAGAAACTTACCTAGCCTAAATGCCTATACACCTGCAAGTTCTTGGCTAAACAGCTGGGTAGAAAATGAAATAGACTGTACAGAAGAGTCATTCAGTAAAAAATGTATTCAGTGCCCACACCGACACCATTATCTGTGACGGCTAAGATGGGGCCAGGGCACTAAGTCAGCTTCAGCTGGAGGTCTTGTCCCAGACAAGACAGCTCTGCTGATGCTCGAGAGGCTGAAAGCAACCGTGATTTCTCAGATCCACCAATCCACTAAGCCGTGTCCAAGTTCCCTACATTCCATCCCCCTGGAATGAAAGGAATGAGAGAATGCTTCCTTCCCAGCGTTTCCTGCAGGCCTCCAAGAAGAAAGGGTCTGTATAATCGGCTCCAGTTTCATCCACCTCGTTAGAACTGATACAGAGTGAAGCAGGCCAGAAGGAAAAACACCAATACAGTATACTAACACATATATATGGAATTTAGAAAGTTGGTAACGATAACCCTGTATGTGAGACAGCAAAAGACACGCAGATGTACAGAACAGATTTTTGGACTCTGTGGGAGAGGGACAGGGCGGGATGATTTGGGAGAATGGCATTGAAACATGTATACTATCATACGTGAAACGCATTGCCAGTCTAGGTTTGATGAGGGACACAGGATGCTTGGGGCTGGTGCACTGGGATGACCCAGAGGGATGGTACGGGGAGGGAAGAGGAAGGGGGTTCAGGAGTGGGAACTTATGTACACCCGACGCAGATTCATGTTGATGTATGGCAAAACCAATACAGTATTGTAAAGTAAAAAAATAAATAAAAATAAAAAAGAAGAAAGGGTCTGTACAAGCATTCTCACCACCCCACCATCCCCATTATCATTCTACAAGACTTTATTTACCTCACTCAGGTCTCTGCTGAAATGTTGCCTCATTTCAGAGAAAGCCGTCTCGGCCACGATATTAGAGCAAGAGCTCCCCTGCTTCGCATCACTCGCCGCCCCGCCCTGCTACTTTACTCTTAAGGACACGACAAGGCTGCTCTCTATTTGCCTGTCTGTTTTTTACCCCCACCTCCGGTAGAATGTCAGTTCCACGGAAGCAAGAACTATCCATTATATTTAGTGAGCTTCCTGAATCACAGTAGGTGCTCAATAAAGACTTATGGAAAAGCAGAAAGATTTAAACGAATAGGATTTCCATTTCTGGCAAGACAGTGGCCTAGGATTTTCTGACCAAACTGGCCTTAAAACATGTAAAGGGATAAAATAAAAGCACCTAGAAAGATAAATAAGTGAAAAGATACTAAGAAATCAAGGGCTAAAGAAGTAGGCAGAGTATTGAAGCTCTGTTTGCCATCCGTAGCATCTCCCCATGAGGATGTGTTAGTTGTCTATTATTGTTAACTTGGCAGCTTAAAGCTGCAAACGTTTCCTGTCACCATTTTTATAGGGTCAGGAATCCAGGCACCAGTTGGCTGGGACCCTCCCTCAGGGTCTCTCACAAAGCAGTGATTAACGCCTTGGCCAGGGCTGCAGGTTAAGGCATGGCTGTTCATGAGACTTGCATCCTTCCCCACTGGTGGCCAAATATGTCAGTTCCTTGCAACATGGACCTCCCCATGGGGCAATTCATGACGTGACAGCTGACTTTTCTCAGAGAGAATAGCTCGAAACAGGCACCAGCGTTTTTTTGAAACTTAATCTCAAAAGTAACGCCCCATCACACTTTATTTACTGAGTGAGTGAGTCACTAAATCCAGGCCATTCTCAAAAGAGTGAATCGCTCAAAGACGTGCATACCAGACGGCAGGGATCACTGGGGGCCACCTCGGGGGCTGCCTACCTTATCATGCCCTCTGACCCCAAATGACTCATATTATCCAGCTAGGACTGGTGAAGCAACTATCCTCTTAGCCAGCCTCCTTTGCAGCTAAGTATGGACACACAGCTTAACCAATAGAATGTTTGAATAAATGGTGCAGACCATCCCAACAAGCCCTGCTTCCTCCCATCCGGCTAGCTTGAGGCCATTAAACACTGTGACCTTGGAAGCAGCCAGTTGAAGGTCAAAGAGCCAAAGGATGACTCACTACTTGCAGGCTTTTTATTCTTCTGATCTAACACAACACTGTAAAAACAACTATACTCTGATGTAAGTTTTTTAAATGTTTTAAATTAAATAAGTTGAAGAACTGAACACTTCTCCCACAGAATATTTTAGAAGGCAGATGTTTAAACTAAAGAAGGTCTAATGCTCAAAACTCTGCTACAATAGCGAATGGGAAAATAACCCAGGTATGGACAGGGAGGCCTGGCGTGCTGCTATTCATGGGGTCGCAAAGAGTCGGACAACACTGAGCGACTGAACTGAACTGATGGCTCACTGAGACCTGAGAACATCCATATGGGGTTTAGCCAGCTTTCCCAGAGGTGGTAAGACTCCAGCTGGGTCTCAAAGGAAGCGAATCCCCGAGCAGAACAGGCTGGCGGGGAGACCGCCCTGGTGGAACGCAGCGCGGCTGGGTCCCAGGCTCCTCCCCGCCCCAGCTGCGGTCCTCATTTCCGAGCAGCCCGCACACCCTCAGCCGGCGCCCTGCAGCCTCGGGAAAGACCTGCGCCCTCCCCGCCGGCTCTGCTTCCTCATCTGTGGCCTGTCGGAGCAGGCCGGGGTTGGCTCCGTTTCCTGCCAGCCCCGGAGCAAGTGGCTCGGAGGGGGCAGTGCTCTTTCCCTGAAGGGCTCGCAGAGGAAGGAGCATGCGAAACGGTGTCATCCAAGACTGGTCTGCCGCTTTCCCTCCTGGGCTCTGAATCCTCAGACCCGTGGTTTTCTTACCCACCCAGAGAAAGAGGAGGATGTGATGACGTCGGTGAGTCAGCGCCGACTCAAGGGAGCTGACTTCTGGAAATTCGGAGCCCTGCCCTGCTCATTTTGTGATTTGCAGTCAAGTCTGGGCTCATGCGACCCCCAGTGAAGGCAGGCAACTTATCACAGTGAATCGTATAGAAAAAAGAACCCCGTTTACATTTAGCATCATCTTAGGTGACACCTAGGGGCTTCCCAGGTGGCGCTAGTGATAAAGAACCCGCCTGCCAGTGCAGGAGACAAGAGATGTGGTCCAACCCTGGAGGAGGGCATGGCAACCCACTCCAGGATGCTTGCCTGCAGAACCCCATGGACAGAGGAGCCTGGCGAGCTACAGTCCATGGGGTTTCAAAGAGTCAGACACGACTAAAGCGACTTACACACACACACACACACACACACACGATACCTAAAAGGTGTTAAAACCACCAAAGAATTCAATAGGATCAGAAAACTCAATGATTCAGAAACAAGACAATCCGAATTGGGTTGTCTGAGCAAGAAGGCAAAACAGTTAGACACCGGGAAGGCCTGGGGTTGCAAGCTTTGAATGTTGCCCAAGAACTCTGGATAAAACTGGGCTCACAGCCTGGGCTTGCTACCTGCTGGGAATGTGTTCAAAAGTGGGTTTCAGCAAAATGTAATATCAGCCCGAGGAGGATTAGGTAATTGCACTTTCTACGACTTTCAGATCGCCACAGCAGCAGTCTCTTTGGATCTGCTCAGAAAATGGGGAATATCACAGCGCTTCATAGAATTTCCTCACAAAAGCAAGAGGATGCGCTCTTTTCCCGTAAGGCAGGGTAAATCCCGTCACTATTTTGGGAGAGGAGATATATTCCAGACAGTATTAAGTATCCAAATGTTTGACAACAATTTAAATTTTTCTGTGACCTCTCAGACAGGTTATCTTGTCAAGGCTTAATTCTATCTCCTGTGAAGCAGACACAGGAGGACATTCCTTACTGATGGCTGCAGCAGTTGGCACCAAGCATGTCTAGGGCAGGGAACAATAACTGGCACAGAGATATTATTACTCCCCTAACACCCACATGGTTGAATAACTAGGTATTCGAGCGCATTCCAAGGCTAGGTCCCATCCCTCTGCGGAGGCTGCTTCAGCTGGTGAGGTCAGAAAGACCTTCTTTCAGGAGAAGCTTTTGAAAGGATCACGTAGAACTGGTCAGAACGGCTGACCAAAATCAAATAGCCTACAAACAATACATGCTGGAGAGAGTGTAGAGAAAAAGGAACCCTCTTACACCGTTGGTGGGAATACAAACTGCTACAACCACTATGGAGAACAGTGCAGAGATTCCCTTAAAAAATTAGGAATAAAACCACCATGCTACCCAGCAACCCCACTGCTGGCATACACCCAGAGGAAACCAAAACGGAAAAAGACACGTGTGCCCCAGTGTCCACTGCAGCACTGTGTGCAATAGCTGGGGCACGGGAGCAACCTAGACGTCCACTGGCAGAGGAGTGGATTCGGAAGCTGTGCGCGCACACAGTGGAGTATTACTCAGCCGTGGAAAGGGACACGCTCGAGTCTGTTCTAATGAGGTGGATGAACCTAGAGCCTGTTATACAGAGTGAAGGAAGTCAGAAAGAGAATGACAAATACTGTATATTAACACATATATATGGAATCTTGAAGGATGGTAGTGATGGTCCCAAATGCAAGGCAGCAAAGGAGACACAGATAAAAAGAACAGACTTTTGGGCTCAGTGGGAGGAGGCGAGGCTGGGATGATTGGAGAGAAGAGCATTGGAACATACGCATTGCCATAAGTAAAACAGAGCCAGCGGGGGCTGATGTATGACACGGGGAACCCGGGGCCAGTGCTGTGACGAGCTGGAGGGGCGGATGCGGAGGTAGGGGGAGGCGGGTTCAGAGGGGGAGACACACGCATGCCTGTGGCTGATTCACACTGATGTGTGGCCAAAACCATCAGAAAATTGTAAAGGAATCATCCCCCAATTTAAAAAAAAAAAAAAAGATGATGTGGAAATGGATGTTACAGAGAGGGAGGTGCCCACTCGGAAACCTCGCAGGCCTGGCCTCCGAGGGTCCCCACTCTGCTGTCGCAATCCTCCCAGCCCTGGGGCTCTGTCCCGGACCTGTCAGCTCCGGTTTGCTGTCTCACGACCCCACGGCCTGTCCTGAGGCGCCACCTAAGATGCCCCATCAAGACCAGCTTGGGGGGAAATGTTTTCTGACACGCCGGGGAAAAGTTACTTCTTCTCTGAGCTTCAATGTTCTCTTCTGCCAAAGAAGAACATAGTGGAGCAGAGGGTTGTCTTTCTTTAACATCAGAACCCCCTTTCCAAACAAAATGAAATAAAGTACCTGTTTACAAGCGCGATAAGAAACGCCGCTTTGTTTGAACCTTACCCGCTCAGCCTCTTGCTTACTTCCCCTGCCGTGTCCCGCGAGGCTTCTCCACAAAGGCCGAGGCCTCTGAGGAGCAGGGGAGGAAAAACAGAGCCGCGTGCCAAGGTCCCTTCTGACTCCAGCATCTGTGTGTTTATAAAGTCCAGGAGCTCTGCTAAGGGTCAAGGGTACTCCCACCAACTGCAGGAGAAGTGCGTGTAAGCCCACCCTGATGGCCGTGGGCACAGAGACCCCCAAACCCTGGGCAGAAAGGGAAACCAGTCACCCAGACGCTCTCCCAACACAAGGTCACGTTCAAATATCAGACATCGGACAGACGTGGACCAGAAACCGGAAGACAGCTGCTGATGGCTGCGTTTCAAGGGGCACTCTCTCTGTCACGTTTCCCCATGGAGACAAAGTCTTGAACAGATGCAAGTTTTAGCTACCACCCTCCAAAGGACGTTGCCAGATGAACGTTTCTTTTCAGGTCAATGAGGGCCTGCTGAAGGCACCAACGAAGGTGCCTGTTCTCAGGCTGCGTTAACTAAGGTATACAAGTGCTGTGGGACTCGAACAAGCGCTGGACGGAGAGGCTCTGCTCCCTGCATGTTCCCTGGGTGTCCGACTCTTTGCAACACCGTGGGCTGTAGCCCTCCAGGCTCCTCTGTCTATAGGATTTTCCAGGCAAGACTACTGGAGCAGGTTGCCATTTCCTACCCCAGGGCTCTTCCCACCACAGGGATCGAACCCTCGCCTCTGGCACCGCTCGCATTGCAGGCAGCTACTTTACCACTGAGCCACCTGGGAAGCCGAGAGATTATGCCCACTCTGGAAAAAAATGGTGGATTAGCCAGTCCAAATCTGACTAAGCAGTGGGCTGTTGCTGTGTCTACAAATCATGTGATTGTTTAGAAATCTGAATTTGCTAGCTATTAAGTCCAAATACTGAAATTTTCAAAGTAATTTTTTAAATGCTTACATTTTAAATTACTTACATTTCTAATCTTATGATTCAGAGACAAGCGTAGCAAAAAGAGTTGGAGGACATTTAGTTAAGCGTATCCTAAAGCATGGGTTCCATGTCTTTAAATTTTCGTTTCTATGGAAAGGAGGAGAAAGGGGTGTGTGGCTAAAAAAGGATAAAGAATGCCGCTCTGAAATAAGGATTTATAGAGTCTTGGAACAGAGTAATAGATGTGAGTGCAAACTCAGGATGTCTATACCAATAAGTTCCAAGCTGAGTTTTCAAGATTTGGGTCTCAAAAAGATATCAAAATGCCAGCATCTTCCACAGTCCAGGCGAAGGCATGAAGCTCTGTTTTGTACCATATAACTGACCCTTTGGACACAACAGACAGTTAACATGTAGGCTGGCTATATGATTTCAACTTTTTAACTTTTGGATTGGCTCCCAAAAAGGCAGCTGGATACATCAAATTCTCTTTTTAAAGTATTTGAACTAAAAAAAAAACTGTGAAAAAAATTTTCAGTTTTTCAATCAGATGACGGACCTCCAGGAGGTGAATAGCCACACCCACGTGTGAATTATGAGAAGTAAAAAAGAGAAAAGTGATGGAAACATTTCACAGAGGGACAGAAATAAACAGAAGGTAGGAACCCAGAAAAATCACAGTAATAGCAGTGCTCTGGAGGAAAGGCACTTACAATCAAAAACGCTAAGAGCAATTGGGTGAGCCAAGGTGGTCGATACTCAAGCTATTGCCAATCAACAGACTTGATATGGTAATTATCAGAAACTTGGCAGGCCTGGCAGTCTGAAATACCAGGAATTTGATTTTGCCTTATGAGCCTTGAAATTCTTAGGATCAAAACTGACAGCCCAAAATGTTTTATGGAAGTTCTTTGGCTGATGAGAACCCCTAGCTCACAAACAAGTATTTAACCCTGACTCCAACCAGCCTCCGGTGAGTCTCCGGGTGATGGAGAAGCCTCCACCCCCACCCCCTAGAGGCTTCATTCCAGAGGGCAGAGCCTGGAACAGTGAGTAGCTAACAAAGAACCCATTTTCACCCCTAGAAAGTGAAGAATCAACCTGCTTTCTATTAACCGCCTTCCTATGAGCTACCTCTAGACTCCAGAAGCTGAAGATTGGAGATGGATGGTGGTGAAGAAGGGCCAGTGTGGGTAAAGAAAGAAGCAGTGCCCTGGAGTCGCGACGCCATAGCTTAAGCTCCGGCTTCTGCACTTGCAATTTACCCTTTGACAAGCCACTTTAACTTCTTGACCCTCAGCCTGCACATTTCAAGAGTGAAAATTCATAACAGCTATTTCAGGATTATTGAGAGAAATCAGTCAATTAATGTGGAAACGTCCAACACAGAATGAGAGCCTCATAAATCTAACGATTTTCACAGAATTGCTTTCTCTCAAGGCCCCTCCAAAAAGAGATCTGAGACAGATAACCGTGTTCGTAGCAGAACAAAAATAAATTATGAAAAGGCTCACCGGGAATTGCTGAAATGACTGGAAATGTTTGACTTGAAGAATAAGAGATGAGATAAGAGTGGGCATGATCGCTCTCTGTCTTGGGAGAGAGGGGTCTTGCTCAACATGCAGAATCAAGCATAATACTAATGTGGAAAACTTAACCTTAAACTCAGTTGCTCAGTCGTGTCCGACTCTTTGCAACCCGGTGGGCTGTAGCCTGCCAGGCTCCTCTGTCCGTGGGGTCTCCCGGGCAAGATACTGGAGGGGGGTGCCTTTCCTCCTCCAGGGGATCCTCCGGACCCAGGATCAAACCTGCATCTCCCGCATTGGCAGATTATTACCACTGTGCCAACTGGGAAACCCAATACTAACGGGTAGAAGATACAGAAAGGGCAATGTGGCTTTCCCAACAGGAAGCATTTTCCAAAGGTAGACTGCCCAGGAAGTCCCCATCAGGTGACAGAGGACCCTGCATCTGACCACAGAGGACCCTGCGTCTGACCACTCTGGAGGCACCATTTCATCACAATCTACGTCCTGCTGGGAGTTGTCAGGGCCCAACTTTGGAATCCATCTAAGGCAGCCCTGGTGTACACCTGGGCTGCGTGACAATCTGTTGGGGATATTCTAGGAAAGGGAGACTCCAGACTGGTCCCTTCCAGTCTTGATAGTCTAAGGCTCTCTGGTCTTAGACAGACAACAAGCAAGTGTTGCCTTAGACCTTAGACAGCAAGCAAGTGAACCTGGAGAAATACCTACCCCAAGCCCATTTTCCAGAAGGATGCACAGGTAGGGAAGCCCTCTCCGTAGTAACCGCCAGCTGTAGATTCCTTTGTTTTTATTATTTATTTTTATTTATCTCTCCATTTGGTGCCCAGGTCTTTACTACAGAACGCTCAATCTTCAATCTTTTGTGGCATGCGGAATCTTTAGTTGCAGCGTATGAGATCTAGTTCCCTGGCCAGGGATCGAACCCAGGCCCCCTGCACTGGAAGCTCAGAGCCTTAGCCACTGGACCACCGGGGCAGTGCCTGCGGAGTCTTTAAATCATAACATTCTTTTCTCTCTCTGAGCAGAAAAACATAAGATTTTCATCTAACATCAGACACTAAAGAAGACACAGGCCTGCAGGTCTGGAATCTCTAATTCCATTCTCCTTCTGAGGCCACCCAGTTGCATGGAACCCATGGTCGAAGAGATCTCACCACTGCGACAGAGTTCATTCTGTGGGTTCACAGACCACCCCGAACTGACCATTCAGCCCCTCCTGATGTTTCGCAGTTTCTATCTAGTCGCCCCTCTGGGAAACGTGGAGATGCTTATTCTAACCCCCGGGGACACCCAGCTCCGCACCCCACAGACTTCTTCCTGGGCCTTCTTTCCTGGCTGGATGCCTGCTACATCTTGGTCACCACCCCTCTGATCATGGCCATGCTGACCACAAGCCAAATGGTCATCTCCTATGGCCGACGTGAAGCCCAGCTCTTTTTCTTCACTGACTTCACCACCAGCTTCACCGTCCGTTCACTCTGCCTGCTCGCTGGGATGGCCTGTGGCCGCTTTGTTGCCGTTAGCGATCCACTGAGCTAGGATGTGGCGATGTCCCTGAGGCCTGTGTCTGGGGGTCACCGAGGGCCATCCTGCGTGCCCTGTGCACCTGTACCCTCCGCTTCTGTGGCGACAGTCAGGTCCACCTCTCCTGCCACCTCCCAGCCCTGCTAAAGCTTGCCTCCAGGAGCACGACACACAGTGAGACTGCCACCCTCTTTTCTGCCAAACTCACCTTCCCGGCCAGTGGCGTGATCATCCTGGTCTCCTGCCCGCTCATCTTCAGAACGATTCTGAGGGTGACGTCTGCAGGCGGGAAAGCCAAGACCTTCTCCGCCTGCACCTCCTATCTCAATGCCTCTGCTCTCTTTGCGACACTTGCCTTCATGTGCCAGAGAAGTAGCTCAGAAAAAATCCCCAGAGAACAAGACTGTGTCTTTTACACTGTGGTCTTCCCTATGCTGGATCCTTTGACCTACCGTCTGAGGAACAAACACATAGAAGGTGCAATCAGAAAAGTCACTTGTAAAATTTACTTCCCAAGGGATGTAGCTTAGATAAGGGTCCTTCATCCTCACCCACATTCTCCCCAGAGCGATAAGCATCAATAGCATCAATGCCATATGAATCTCACCCTAAAGGATGGACGCTTTCCCTGGCACCTCGGAAGTGGGCGAGAACTACCAGCTCTGTGAGAAAAGCTGCAAGCTTGGTGAAATTTGTTTGGCTGGTTCCTTCTGCCTCTTTTTTCTTTCCCTCTTCCTCTTTAGTCCAGCCCCCAAATTCTCAGAGTTCTAGGGCAACCCTCTGATACCACAGAGCTAAATGATAGTGTAATCCTAGTAAACTGATCACCACATCCACCCTCGCATTCCCCAACACCATGCTTGAGTCTCCAGTTACCCTTTCTTTATCCTTTTGTCTCTATGCTCATTAATATTGACTTTTACTCTTTATGAAAGGATTATAGCTGGGGATCATGCTAATGGGAGAATAAGGGATTTTTTAATGATACGGATAACCTGCTGTTGCTCTTTTTTTCTATTTTTTAAATTTATTTATTTAATTGGAGGATAATTACTTTACAATATTATGAGGGCTTATTCCATAATCAATATGAATCAGCCACAGGCATTTGTGCCATATGCTATTTATAGGGGACACTCTTTAAAGATATGGCATAGATTGGTTGAAGGCAAAAGAATGAAAAATTATATTTCATGGAAACACTAAGATAAAGAAGCTAGGATGTCTATGTGATTATTGAACCTGAGACTTTAAGGAAAAGAACACAAGCAGAGATAAAGAAAAACATGAGTTTTTCAGAAGGACCTAACAATCATACATCTTTATGTACCCAATAACACAGCTTCAAAATACGTGAAGAAAATACATAGGTGGATATGCTAATCCTTCTCTTCAGTAATATGTAGAAAAAGAAGGTCAAAGTCAGTAAGGGCAGACAGTTGAATACCACTAACCAAACTGATCTAATTGATATACATGGAATGCACACACCCAAAGCCAGAAGAATCCAAATTCTGTTCAAGTTTATGTGGAACATCCACCAAAGTGGATTACATGCTGGTCAGGTCTCAGTAAATCACACAGAAATGAAGTCAAGACAGACAGGCTCTCTTTCCACATGAGCTAAACGAACGATGCCAGTGGCTGCTGAGTCACTAAGCCCGCCGGGCTCCTCCGTCCACCTCCGTCCATGGGCTCCTCCATCTATGGGCTCCTCCGTCCACAGGCTCCTCTGTCCAGGGGATCCTCCATCCACGGGATCCTCCGCCATGGGCTCCTCTGTCCACGGGCTCCTCCGTCCACGGGATCCTCCGTCCACAGGCTCCTCCATCCAGGGGATCCTCCATCCACAGGATCTTCCGTCCACGGGCTCCTCCATCCACAGGATCCTCAGGCCACGGGATTCTCCATCCACAGGCTCCTCTGTCCACAGGATTCTCCAGGCCACAGCACTGGAGTGGGGTGCCATTCCCTTCGCCAGGGGATCTTCCTGACCCAGTGATTGAACCCAGGTCTCCTGCAATGCAGGCAGACTCTTTACCAACTGAGCTACAAGGGAAGCCCAATGATGTTAGTAATTAATGACTACAAGAAATTAAAGAATACACTCCTAAATAACCTGTGCAGGAAAAATAAATTAAAATGGAAATAAGCAAATATTTTAAACTGAGCACTAATAAAATAAATATGAAAATTTGGGATGAGGATGATATCAAAGCAGTGCTTAGAGTTCTAAATGGCTATACTAAAGGGGAAATGTCTTGAATCAATTATCTAAGCTTCCACTTCAAGAAGCTAGAAAAAGATCAAATTAAACCCAAAGAAAATAGAATAAAAGCAGCAGTAAAGATGAGAAAAAGATCCATGATGTAAAAAATAGATTAATGTCAATTATACCTCAACAAAGCTCTTAATAAAAATAGATTTTCAAAAACTCAAACTTTGCTTCCTTGAAAAGATTAATAGAAGTCCCAAGTACCAGTAATATAAATTGTAAAAGGGCGTTACTACACATCCTATAGGTATCATAAAATAGAATAAGAGATAGTATAACCAACATTATGCCAATAAATTTGAAAACAGAGAAAATAGACAAATTTCCTAATAAGAATAAGCTTCACAAACCAAAATAATAATAGAATCTGAATTATCCTACATTTGTTGAAGGAATTGGGTGCGTTTTAAACAACTGCCAAGACATTCCCACCTGCAATGTGGGAACTCATGCAGCAAGAACTCCAATCTCTCTGTGTGCTTTCTGGCCCTTGGTACGATCACTGTAAAATTATAGAAATTTGGAGAATCATTTTCCAGTTTCTTATACAGTTAAAGGTACATCTACCCTATGTCCCAGTCATCCCTTCTCCTTGGTATGGACTCATGGGAATAAATGCCTATGTTCACCCAAAACAACTTTTACAACTCAACACTGAAAACAACCCAGATGTGTACAGAAGCATGGATAAATGAATTATAGTCTATTCACCCTCAGCAGTTTTTAAAGAAATGAACCACTGATACATCGAGCCCATCTTTGCATGAAATGTTCCCTTGGTATCTCTAATTTTCTTGAAGAGATCTCTAGTCTTTCCCATTGTTGTTTTCCTCTATTTCTTTGCATTGATTGCTGAGGAAGGCTTTCTTATCTCTCCTTGCTATTCTTTGGAACTCTGCATTCAGATGCTTATATCTTTCCTTTTCTCCTTTGCTTTTTGCTTCTCTTCTTTTCACAGCTATTTGTAAGGCCTCCCCAGACAGCCATTTTGCTTTTTTGCATTTCTTTTCCATGGGGATGGTCTTGATCCTTGTCTCCTGTACAATGTTACGAACCTCCATCCAAAGTTCATCAGGCACTCTATCAGACCTAGTCCCTTAAATCTATTTCTCACTTCCACTGTATAGTCATAAGGAATTTGATTTAGGTCATACCTGAATGGTCTGGTGGTTTTCCCTACTTTCTCAAATTTAAGTCTGAATTTGGCAATAAGGAGTTCATGATCTGAGCTCCCAGTCTTGTTTTTGCTGACTGTATAGAGCTTATCCATCTTTGTCTGCAAAGAGTATAATCAATCTGATTTCGGTGTTGACCATCTGGTGATGTCCACGTGTAGAGTCTTCTCTTGTGTTATTGGAAGAGTGTGTTTGCTATGGCCAGTGCATTCCCTTGGCAGAACTTTATTAGTCTTTGCCCTGCTTCATTCTGTATTCCAAGGCCAAATTTGCCTGTTACTCCAGGTGTTTTTTGACTTCCTACTTTTGCATTCCAGTCCCCTATAATGAAAAGGACATCTTTTTTGCTTCAGCAATACGTGAACCATGAACTTCCAGATATTCAAGCTGGTTTTAGAAAAGGCAGAGGAACCAGAGATCAAATTGCCAACATCTGCTGGATCATGGAAAAAGCAAGAGAGTTCCAGAAAAACATCTATTTCTGCTTTATTGACTATGCCAAAGCCTTTGACTGTGTGGATCACAATAAACTGTGGAGAATTCTGAAAGAGATGGGAATACCAGACCACCTGACCTGCCTCTTGAGAAACCTATATGCAGGTCAGGAAGCAACAGTTAGAACTGGACATGGAACAACAGACTGGATCCAAATAGGAAAAGGAGGATGTCAAGGCTGTGTATTGTCACCCTGCTTATTTAACTTCTCTGCAGAGCACATCATGAGAAACGCTGGGCTGGAAGAAGCACAAGCTGGAATCAAGATTGCCAGAAGAAATATCAATAACTTCAGATATGCAGATGACACCACCCTTATGGCAGAAAGTGAAGAAGAACTAAAAAGCCTCTTGATGAAAATGAAAGAGGAGAGGGAAAATGTTGGCTTAAAGCTCAACATTCAGAAAACGAAGACCATGGCATCTGGTCCCATCACGCCATGGGAAATAGATGGGGAAACAATGGAAACAATGTCAGACTTTATTTTGAGGGGGGGCTCCAAAATCACTGCAGATGGTGATTGCAGCCATGAAATTAAAAGACGCTTACTCCTTGGAAGAAAAGTTATGACCAACCCAGACAGCATATTGAAAAGCAGAGACATTACTTTGCCAACAAAGTCCGTTTAGTCAAGGCTATGGTTTTTCCAGTGGTCATGTATGGGTGCGAGAGTTGGACTATGAAGAAAGCTGAGCACCGAAGAATTGATGCTTTTGAACTGTCGTGTTGGAGAAGACTCTTGAGGGTCCCTTGGACTGCAAGGAGATCCAGCCAGTCCATTCAAAGGAGATCAGCCCTGGGTGTTCTTTGGAAGGACTGATGCTAAAGCTGAAACTCTAATACTTTGGCCACCTCATGTGAAGAGTTGACTCATTGGAAGACTCTGATGCTTGGAGGGATTGGGGGCAGGAGGAGAAGGGGACGACCGAGGATGAGATGGCTGGATGGCATCACTGACTCGATGGACGCGAGTTTGAGTGAACTCCGGGAGTCGGTGATGGACAGGGAGGCCTGGCGTGCTGCGATTCATGGGGTCACAAAGAGTCGGACACGACTGAGCGACTGAACTGAACTGATGCATACAAGAACATGGACAAACCTCCAAAAAAAAAAAGGAAGTCATGAAGAATGAAAGAAGCCAGACAGAAAGGTTTCACTTCTATGAAGTTCAGGTGGACAAACCAACCTATGCAAATGGAAGACAGGTGGTGGCTGCCTCTGCAGGGTGAGGGAAGATGACGTTCTGGGAAGGAGCAGGAGGGGCTCCCCGGGCTGCGGAAATCTGCTACAGCCCCGTCTGTGCGGTGGCTGCCCGCGCACATGCCGGCTGCGAGACTCGCTGGTCTGCACGCCTGAACGGCAACACCCAGTGCACTTTGCTGTTGAGTCGCCGTGTGCGCTGCGCTTCGTTGCTCTGACTCCTCGTGACCCCGTGGACTGCAGCCTCCAGGCTCCTCTGCCCGTGGCGATTCTCCAAGCAAGAACGCTGGAGCGGGTTGCCATGCCCTTCTCCAGGGGGTCTTCCCAACCCAGGGATCGAACCCAGGCCTCCCGCCTGGCAGGCGGATGCTTTCCCATCTGAGCCGCCGGGGGAGCCCTGTTCAGTGAGTGTCGTGTCAGTTCCTGGATTCATATTATACCTCAGTAAAGTGCTGCTGGCGTGAAACCATAGACCTGTATTTAGCATCAGTTACCTTGAAGGCAGGAAAGGCTTTAACGCTTCAAGAAGAAAAAGAGAATGGGAGGAAAGAAAAAGAAGAAAGGTGAAGGAGGGAGGGAGGNGGGAGGGAGCAGGGAAGGAGGAAAGGAGCGAAAAGCACATTTACAGCTGAAAGGTGTCCCCGCCCCGATGGTCTCTATTGAGCCCTGTTGCCCTGGCATCCTAGCCAGTGCAGCGTTTGTCCCGACTTGCCCCTTTCTAACTGATAGCCTGACAGACTTCCATTTCTGTGCTTCTACCTTCTACCGTGGTCAGTCCACTAGTGCGGGGGGCATGTACACAGTGAGCAGGGCTATCACGCTGACATGTGTTTAAATCTGAAAGACTAATCAGCCAAGTCTCGTCTCTCCTTATTTGATTATTTCCAGAATGAAATCTCTTGTCCAAGGACAGCAAGCAAGGTGCCCTCTGCTTAAAAATTTAAAAAAAAAAAAAAGAAATCACCCAGACATAGGATCTAGAGACAGCTCGTTTCTTAGGTCTAGGATGGTGGCGAGAGAGGTATTCAAATGTGCTGCTCCTGGCAGCCACTGGCGTACTAGCCAACTATACCGTGGTCCACGACTCAGCACGTGGTGCCAAGGTTGTCCGCTACGCTGACTCCTGGGATCAACGACCTCCTGCTATAGTGTATTAGAGAGCAGTCCGAAAGCTTTTGCCACAGTACTTCGGTCCATTTTTGTACAAGGCCAAAGTCAGGCCAATATATATTATTGTTTGGTATCATTTTCATATTTTGCAGCGAGCACTTTTGGTAGAAAAAAAACAGAAGTGCATGTTACTCAAGACAGTTAACGATGAACACACATTTTGCACAGAATGTTTGTCGTCATTTATCAGCCACTGCAGATGTCTCAGTTCTGTCCACGAGGATTTGAACAGTAGAAGACGCATCACCCCTTGCTTTCGAAGCCTGTGCCCGATGGCAGTAGTTTAAAATAGCAGGTGTGTCTACATTTCACCCCGCACAGCACAACTTTTCAAACTCATCGAAACTAATTTAGCTCATTTCTTTCATTTCAATGTTTTGTGCACAGAAAGTAAAACAATACTTGGCAATGTCTCGTCTCCAATAGAAAATTATAATTTCACACAGTGAAATGACAATGGTTTTATGTCAGTGTCATTAAAAATGTCAAACGGAAAATCTACTCCAATAATTTGATTTTTTTTCCAATTCCTCAAAGCAAAGCTGTTGAGAGTTATTCTGACAAATATGAAATAGCTGACATTATTGTGAACGCTGCTGTAAATTCCACATAAAACGTCAAGCTTGAAAACAACACTCCTTGTTTATGTGCTGGTAAGACAAATACAAGTTTTACTGAAGCACGAAATCCTGAAAAAAAGAAAAGGATGTTCTTATTGAATTATGAAACCTATGGCACAGACTTATATTTGAAGTCAACTGTGGCACACATAATTTAGAATCACATCCAAATGAGTTATAATGGTTTTTCCATCAAAATAGAAGCTATAGTTTTTAGCATTTACAAGTATTTTCATGGCGATACAGTTTAAAGGGGAGTACAAAATGTTTTGATCAAGATGGGATGGAATAACAAAGGCAGAAACTCTCTGGCATGGCCGCTCAGCATTTCTTTCCTGCTTCTTATCCACAGCATCACAGAAGTATGCAAGCCTTTGAAATGCTCCTCTTTAATCAGCCTGCATGATCTACAATAATATTGAGCTCCTTTGTTTAAATGTTCCCAAAATTTGAATTGTATTTATTTAAAATCAGTTAGAAATCTTGATCTTTAGTCAAAAAATGGAAGGAATGGAGCACAAGAACCTTCAACTTCTGAAGGTTTTAGCAAGTTCCAAGTATTGAAAGCAAGTCTTGCAAACTAGAAGGCATTGAAATTGAAATTTATCCATTCCATTGAAAAGGAAAAACTAAACAAATACACAAATCAATGTACAAGATTTAATTCTGAATTTACATAATTGTGGCTTGGATTATATCGACTTGTGACAAGACTCTTTTTGGTGGAGTCCCTGATTGACTTGGAGAAATTTCTCTTCTGAACTGGAATGAAATAATAAAGTCAATCATGTTTCATTCAACATTTAAATTTGATGAAACATTCAAAAGATCATAATTTTGTGATTTTTTGTCTTAAAAGAAATTATCAAAGAAAAGTAGGTGTTCTAACTAAAGTTCAAAAACGCATGTGTGTAAATACTTATTTTCACTGAAACATACAGTTCAATGTGAAAAAACAGAATTAAGAATATTGTCCATTCAGAAAAATTTTCTTAAAGCATACTAGACACCTCCACGAAGAAACAGTAGTGATTCCCTCAAAACTATCATAGCTTGCTGCAACCTCTGGATGAATCTCACTAGCATAATGTTGAATGAAAAGAATCAGACACAAATGACTATATATTATAGGATTCCAGATGCAGAAAGGACAGAGGCAAGGCAATCAGTGCTCTTAGGCCTGGGTCAGGAGGAGCGACTGGAAGGGCACACAGAAGGGCTTCAGGGATTAGTGATGTATTTGATTTCCATCTGGTGCTAGTAACTCAGGTCTGTTCAGACTGAAAATTTATGTATGACATTAATTTCTCTGAGTGTTTGTTATACCTCAATGATCTTTTTTAAATACTATGGATAATATGGATATTCTTCTACATGACTGTGATATTATAACACCACTGTTACCAAGTCCAAGTTCACTCTGCTTGTCGCATGACAGGTCAGTGAATCGGAGACAAGGTATTGAGGCAAGGAACGCTTTATTTGGACAGCCAGCAGACGGAGAAGATGGCCAACTAATGTTTCAAAGCAGCATCTTATGAGGCCTGAATGCCAGGTTCTTTTACAGGTCAAAGATTGGGAGAGGTTAAGAAACAAAAAGACCTTGAATCTTGCAAATATCTCCTAGAATAGCAAGCGGAAAAGGACTCTACAGGCAGCTGTCCGCACCCAGGGGGTTGGTTCTTTCTCCACCATTCTGTTCTCCATGGCACCGCCTTCCAGAGTTGTGAGAGAGCTGGCGGACCTCCCACCAGGGGCGGAGGGACAGGGGATGTGTCAATTTCTTCCTTCTGACCATGCACAGGTGGACAGGGTCCAGAACAAAGGCACTTCCATTTAACAGTCAGGCAGAGGGTCAGGGTTCTTTGAGATAAGTTCGCTTCTGCATGATTATAATAACAAAGGCAATGAAAAGCAAGTCAAAGAAACATTTCCAACATGGAGTTAGATTTGGTTCTTCCCTGCAATACTACCACACCTAAGAAAATGACCAATTATCCCATCACAATATTTTATATCTTGTTCTCATTCATATTTTCCTTATTTACCCAAGAATGGGTTTTGCACTTTTTATTAGTTTTAATCCAGATCCAGTCTAAATTAAAGCCCTGCATTTGACTGCCTCATTTTCTGCCTTCTTTTAATCCCATACAGTCCTCCTTCCTTTTCACTTGTTCCGAGACACATTGCTGTGTAATAAATATTCTACATTCTAGATTTGTCTGAGTGGTTGGAGTGGGCGGAGTTCTACAATCCCCTCTCCTAGGATGAGGGCAGCCCCTGAGATACGATGGGATAGCACTTCTGTTATGAGAGTACCGGATTCTTAAGATGTAAGAGGGTCCCCAATTAGTTGACTCTGAGTTCATCCAAACAGGCAGTTAGCCTGACCGGGTCTGACCTGATGGACTAAGCCTCAAAGAGAAAGTGAAGTCGCTCAGTCGTGTCCAACTCTTTGCAACCCATGGTCTGTAGCTCACCAGGCTCCTGTGTCCATGGGATTTTCCAGGCAAGAGTACTGGAGTGGGTTGCCATTTCCTTCTCCAGGGGATCTTCCCAACCCAGGAACTGAACCTGGATCTCCCACATTGTAGGCAGATGTTTTACCGTCTGAGCCACCAGAGAAGAATCCTCAAAGAGAAATTCAAAACAGTAGAGACATCGTCTTACATGCCTTGTAGAAGCAAGCTTCCACTCGGTGAGAGGGGGCCAAGAGGCAAGAGTGGGCTTGAAACCAGCTCCTCGCTGGCCTGCAGCTACCAAGGAAATGGGCACCACAGTCCTAAACTTACAAAGCAATGAATTCTGCCAACAACCTGAAGGGACTCAAAGAGAACTTTGAGTCTCAGGTGAAATTATTATCCCACCCAGTGCTTACATTTCAGCCGTAGGAGACCCTGAGCAGAAGACACGGATAACTCAAGTCCTGATGGCCATCTCATGGACATTGCTGCTGCTGCTGCTAAGTCGCTTCAGTCATGTCCGACTCTGTGTGACTCCATAGACGGAAGCCCACCAGGCTCCCCCGTCCCTGGGATTCTCCAGGCAAGAACACTGGAGTGGGTTGCCATTTCCTTCTCCATTCAAGGACATTATGAGATAATAAATACGTGTCATTTTTTAACAGGGAAGAACAACTCTGCCTCCATATTAGATTAGATCTGTTTCTTTCACTTTAGCCTTTGTAGTCTATGCTTCTGTTTAGCTTTAAGAATGTTGCCTATAACCTGAAATATATAAGATAGTCAGTACTCAAGGTTCTGACCTTTAAGAGTATAAGGGTTTTCCATTCATACAGAGACAAAAAGTGGCAACACTGAGAATAACATTGTCTTTATTGGAGGTTTATAGCAACATCCGGAGAAGGCAATGGCACCCCACTCCAGTACTCTTACCTGGAAAATCCCATGGACGGAGGAGCCTGGTGGGCTGCAGTCCATGGGATCGCTAAGAATTGGATACGACTGAGCGACTTCACTTTCACTTTTCACTTTCATGCATTGGAGAAGGAAATGGCAACCCGCTCCAGTGTTCTTGCCTGGAGAATCCCAGGGACGGGGGAGCCTGTTGGGCTGCCGTCTATGGGGTCGCACAGAGTCGGACACGACTGAAGCGACTTAGCAGCAGCAGCAGCATAGGAACATCATGACCCGACCTATTTGGACAAAGGATTCCTGCACCAAGAAGCTTGAACAACCAACTTCACCCCTCCCTAACCTTGCCATTAACCACTGAACCAACCCAACAATCCCCCTACTGGGCACACACCCTGAGAACACCACAATTCAAAAACACACGTGTATCCCGCTGTTCACTGCAGCACTATTTTCAGTAGCCAGGACACAGAAGCACCTAAATGTCCATCAGCAGATGAATGGATTAAAAAAAGATGCTGCACATATATAGTAAAGAATATTAGTCAAAAAAAAAAAGAAAGAAACAAGATTGGGTCATTTGTAGTGATGTGGATGAAACTAGAGTCTGTAATATGCAGTGAAGTAAGTCAGAAAGAGCAAAACAAATATTGAATATAACTCACATGTATATATATGAAACCTGGGAAAATGGTACATGCTGGGGTCCAGCCCCGGTGGATCCAGGGAATTTGAAGGTGGGGCCAGCGTCGGCGTCTCTGGAAATGATTTAGTTAGTTACAGATAAAGAGTAGCTGGAAGATTATTAGAGAAAAAGGGGTTGTATAGCCTCAGTCAGAAAAACGAGAGCAAGGACAAAACGACATGGGGGAATCAGTCTTTCCGGAAACTGATCCGATTTCTTTATTTTTTGAGTTTGTTTATATACCTTTTTTTACATATAGGGATGAATACAGAGTCACATGGGGGTCAGCAGTCCTGACCTTCATCGAAATCAGGTGCTTCACATAAATGTATAAAAAAAGGTCTTAGGGAATTTACATCATCTTCTGGCCATGAGACCTACTGACATTTTATGATCCTTTCTTTCTGATAACCAAAAAATTTATTTATTCCAAGGGTGTTTTTTCTTAAACCGGGCACCACCCTATAAAGTTACATTCCTATAGGGTGAGGGTGTAGTGGGTTACAATCAAGAAAGGAATTTATTTAACCCAAGGTTAACATGATTAATCTTAAAGGTTAATACTTATTTCTACTTATTTCTCCTATGTGCTTAAAGATTAATACTTATTTCTCTTATATGCTAGTTATATTCGTTATAAGGGCAGGGAACATGGAGATTTAACAGCAAACATCAACCCAACAAGTGAAAATCCCTTCACCAATGTTTCCCTTAAGATCTATTTAGTCTTAAGATAGTGATAAAGTTACATTTTTACATAGCAAGGACACAGTGATTCATAACAAAGTACAGTGATCTATTACAAAGGAGAAAATTTGTTAACTCAAAAAGTCTAGTATTGCTGACCTTAAAAACTACTATATTTCTTTTTCTATATTCCAAATACATTGATTAATATATTCCCAGGTGCCTAAGGATATGGAGGCCTGGCGGCAATCATTGACTCAACAATGAGAAAAGTCCTATGCTAATTAAGACTTCAAAATACTCCAAAACTCTGTGCTGTTTATGGTTGAGAGGTAGTAAACAATCCTGTGCAAAAAAGTAGTGGCAGTATGGATAATCCTGTCACACAAGCTAGTCTGTCAGCAGAGAGGTTTGACCGAAGACACCCTTGTCACACCCAGGACAGGGAATTAGCAGCAATTATTGACACAACAAATGAAAAACCCTTTATCAATATAATTTCCAACCAACCCACTATACTAAGAATTTCCAACTCCCCAAAAGAATTTGCCTTTAGTAAGTCTAAAACATCTCGTGCCTCTCAGGTTGGGAGGCTGTAAACAATCACATGTGGCCAGACGAACCTATACAGGTGAGCTAGATAACCTTCAGAGGAGTCGTAAGCTGAAACACTCTTGTCACGCCCAGGAATTTTTATTGCCTTGAAGTTGCACGTTAACTCCTTCTCCAAGAGAAATGGTTATGGGGGAGAGCCCCCATAAAGTCAGAGTTGTAGGTGAGAGCATAAAACAGACTCTGGTTTTGGGGTAGACGCTCGGGAACAGGGGGTTTCCTGAGGCTCGATCACGCCTTTGAGTATGCCAAGCCTCCTTCCTCATGACCTTTGCCATGGGCGGAGTTCCTCACGCTGGCTCCCGGCAGGTACATATGGACATCCTTGCAGGGCAAGAATACAGACATGGAGAACGGGCTTGTGGACACAGTGGGGGTGGAGGAGAGAGTGGGGGGAGTCGGGAAAGCAGCACTGACGTAACACACGAGCACGTGTGAGACCGCCAGCTGGAGCCTGCTGGCTAGCACCCGGAGCTCGGCTCGCGCTCTGTGAGGGCCTGGGGCGGGGAGAGGCGGGCGGGGGGAGGCTCAAGAGGGAGGGGATACACGCGTACACACAGCTGATCACTTGGCTGTGCAGCAAAAACTAACGCAACCTGGTGAGCGATTATACCCCAATTTTAAAAATCCAAAACGGTGGATGTTTGCTGATACAAAGTAGAGTCACGGCTGCAGTAAACAAATGTGTTTGCCAGGATAAGTGAGGAGAGGGGTGCGCTGGGAACCTGGGGCTGACACACACGCTCTACTGTAGATAAAATAGACGACTAGTAAATGCCAGCTGTGTAGCACAGGAAACCGTCCTCAATACCCTGTAATTACGCAAAAAGAGTCTTCAGAAAAAACGAGCGGTATCTGTGTACGTATAGCTGATCCGCTTCGCTGCACACTTGAAACTAACACGACCTTGTAAATAAGTACAAGTAACTGTACGCCGATAAAAACTTGTTTTTAGATATAAATTCAAAAAAAAGAGAATGCTTGTTGAACCCCTCGGAAGAGTGAGGTTTGGGGGCCGGGAGCCACTCGCCTCGTCGCCTGGCCCTCCCTCCCTCCGCCCCGGACCCTGACGGTTCAGTATCGCTTGTCTTCACTGGGCACCAGACCCAAGAACTCGTGTTCGCTCATCATCTTAAGC